>CM053789.1:332516754-332964254 GCA_028749045.1 Cupressus sempervirens
ACTACTTGATCCAACAACCTCAAATTCATCAACAACTTCATCATAACTATCTTTAGGTACACACATGTTGAGGTACACCACCTATAGTACTTATTATCTCAATGATCATATTACTCTTCATCTGTGTTGTCTCGTATCTGAATTCAACTTTAATCTTCTCTGAGATCCTTTCTTATACAACATTACAGAGATCTCCAATCGCCCTAGGGTCCAATATTCTTAAAAGTATCTTCTAAGATCTTCTCAAATATTTCACAAGTCAACTAGAACCAACTGTTAATTAGATAATCTCCACCCCAGATCCTGGTGCAAAGTACCTCAGCTGCAACGACTTGTGTACACACTCAAGAAAACCTTCACTTTGATACCATCTAATGTAGTGAGGACCAAAAGGTACCCATATTAGAGGTAATCTAGATCTTGCAAATAACTAGAGAGTAGAAACACAACACAATATACTCAATTTGATGCCAAATGCAACACTTTATTCATAAAATAATTGTTTACATGCAATATGTCTGGTTGTAAGGCCTTCCAAGTTACATCCCAAGATAAAAGAAATTACAATAATAGTTTTCCAAGATCCCTCAATTTCCAACCCCAAACCCTAGCTAGTCTAGATCTAATGCTTCAAGCCCACCAAGCAATCTCCTTGTTTCCCAAGCCTCGGCTACTAGCTCTTCAAAGTTTGCTCCTCTACCACATCCTCTTCTTTAAGATGGATGAATAATGACTCAGGACCCAACAAGACCCCTTACTTATACTCAACTAAGCCACAAGTTAGCCTAATGAGCTACAAGTTAAATAAACCCTTACATTAAATACATGTTGAGCCATAAGTCAACTTCCAACATTAATTAAATACCAAATTCCTTAAAAGGATTACAACACTTATTAAATACATCAAGAATAATTAACCAAGACCAAAATAGGTCTACACAAACTCCAATAATTGATCCACATCACGATCTCAATCCTCATGCCATAAATACACCAAATCATTCGAACAAATCCTGAAGAACTCTATCCCATAAGCCACACTACCAAGCTTTAGAAAAAAGTACAAGCATTGCCGAGCTCCCACAAGAATTAACAATAAATAGTATATGTCGAGCAACAATACATGCCAAACACTTTTAGTGAGTGGGTCCCTTCAATGACCATGAACCTCACCCAACACTACACCCAATAATGACTGAGCACCACTCCTTTGGTGACTGTTGACACAAAAAGTCTCCACCCTTGATGTATGAACCTCAAGCAACATTATGTAGCATGGAAACAACTTACAAGTGTGGGGCTTGCATTTTGAGGCTAAATCTTCAGAGAAGATCGACTTCCTCACTATTAGGGTGTACCTAAACTACAACTTAAGAGGAAAAGGGAGAGGGAAAACATAAATTAAATGTAAAAAGGGAAAGGGGGTGATGCACTGAGATAGAACTTTGGTTACAACTCTTCTTGTGATTGCACAAGACATCAACAAAAACCCAAAATACACTAGTCTTGACTCTATTCTATCTCTAAGGAACCACATGTAAGTTTGGAGCTCATTGAAGTGATGAAAGGAAAGATATTTCACTATGTAGCAACTACTAGCATAATTAACGCAACATATGAACCAAGAAAATAGAAAATAAAAAATTCATCACAAGGAAAGATACATGCACAAATAATGAATGGTGAGAAGAGGTAAGTAAAAGAGATATTTCATTAATGGAATGGTAAAGTTGCAAGGTATAATGTTGCTGTAAAATAAAAGCATAGAAGAACCTAGAAAATATATTTATAACTAACTTTTAAAATGTTCAGGTATAACTTGAATCTAACTTGAAGTTCAAACTGCAACTAGGTGGAGTTGAGTTACAGAGGAGAGGAAAAATTGAGTATCAAAATAAATTTGATCATGAAGTGCAATTGTTGCTAGAAGTGACAGGATGAGACCAAAACAAGGGTACCCAACTGCAAAAGATCAAATCACTAAAATCTAATCATTTCATGCATTAAAGATGCTTAGAGTGTATTGGCATCATGGAAACAAGGCCCCAGAAGTCATTGGGCATTGAAGAACTAGCTCTGATGATGTGCCATGGAAAAAAGACTACAGGGAAGGATAACAAGACATAATATCCACCCACAACATGAAGGGTTGATGGTGGGGAATAAATCTAATCTGCCCCAAAAAAATGTTGGTTTTTGATGAAGGTCTTCCCTTGAAACAAATGGCCCAAATTCCATGAGAAATCTCCCCAATGAAATATTAAGTCACAACCATCAATGTAGATTCTCCCCTCAAAATGGACAACTGAGATGTAGTAAGGAGACTCCTCAAGATGCATTAGATCCAATGACTATTGTGGGCTTTGGAGCCTTGCAAAGACTCTACAGTATGAAGAAATGTTAGAATGGTGACACTTGGTAGCATCTCGCACTTTCATGAGATGAGAAGACCATCTCACAGAACATGTGGGTCGTTGATGTAAATTCTCTTTATTTCTAGCTAACAACTAAGATGCAATGAAGAGATTCCTCCCAACGAAGGAAGCATATAGCACAAAATGTGGGACCCACCAACTCATGGTATAATTTCAAATATTGGAGCCTCACAGAAGCATTGTAGAGTGAATAAATGTTAGAATGGTGATACGTGGTAGCATGATGCAGTCTTGAGCTTCAGAGCATTGAAGAAGTAATGCAATGTGAAGAAGCGCTAGAATGGCGATGCTGTTAGCATGAATGTTGATGATACTACATTGGAGGAGTATCCTAAGCATTGGAGAGTATTGACATGTTGCATCAATGACTTTGTTTGTTATTGATGTCAAGATAGTATTGTTTCTATAAAGACTGGAAGAGTAGTAGTCAAAGATCCTACTAGTATGGACAATGGTTTGATTTTTTGGTGATGTGTAACTAGGGACATGTTCTAGACTATGACCCAATGATGTGGTTAAGTGTGTAAAGTCTAAGTTGAAGGCATAGGGTAGTTGTACCTAATTTACTGAGAGCAGTACAAAAACAAATTATTAGAGAACAACGTTCTAATGTTTTTTTGCTATCTTACATCTAGATTCATTGAAGAAGTGTGCATTCAAACAGTAATAAAGGACAATCTTATGGTGATGTCAGTGAGTGCACAAGCCCTAGCATCACATGTACAAAGTTTTATATAGAGTGTGAGCCGAAAATGCTATTGCAACTATAATTTAATTAATTATATTATTATAACTAATTAGAAAAGTATGAAGGCTGACTCAAGGAATTATAATGAAGATATGGTATAAAGGAAAGAGTTTTCCTTGTTTTTAATGTATCTAATGTTGTATGAAGTGTGAAGTAAAAGAATGAGCAGAGTGTTTGGTAAATGCAAGTAAGTGATCCAAGGGATTATTGGATGCAAGTTTTGTGATCTAGTTACAAGATTTGAAGAAGTAGAAGTTTGGTTGATAGGATAGAGGAAAAGGAAGGAAGTACATTTTGTTTCTATTATTCTACAAGGAATAATATAGAGATCATTTGGATAGTGGGTTCATTGGTCTTAACCTTGAATTTGTTTGGGCAGTGGGCTCAAATGTCTTCCACAACTCCTAACAGGGTTGACACAAATCCTAAGATTGTTAGAATCTCCTAATAGGGACTCATATTTATAGAATGTATTCATAGACTCCTACTAGGGTCCATCCTCTAACAAGGAATATTTATATTAGTACAGCATCTTGTAGGCACCATCCCCACTAGGGTTTTCCCTTGATCAAGGGTTTCCTTAGTTAAAATATTTGGTATTAATTATGTAAGAGTATCTTGTTCTAGTTTGTGATTATATTTCTCATATGATTAAAGTTTAATAAGGTTGATAATTGTAATACTAGTTGGATAACTGATTCACCCACCACCCCCGACCCCCCTCTAAGTTAGATTGCTAGACTATATATTTTAACAATTGATATTAGAGCCTTAGGTCCTTGAAGGATAAGCTTAATAAATTTGGGAGATCGATGTTGAATATTTTCAGAAAGGATATTCCTAGATTTGATGGGGCCAACTATGAAAGTTTGAAGGAGAAGATGAAGACTCATCTATTGTTCATGGGTTCGGATAATTGGATTTTGAAAAAAGCTAGCAAGAAAATTGTTGAAGAAGAAAAAATTGAGGAATGTAGTGAGGTAGAAAGAGATTTTTTCATGTATAACATGAGAGCAAGAGAAGTGCTACTATCAGCTCTTCCAAAGAACAAGTATAGTTAGGTAAAGCCACTTAAAACATCTCATGAAAATTGGAAAGCATTAGAATCTACTTTTGAAGGTGATTCACATGCAAAGAGAATTAGATTACATAATTGGATATGTGCATTTCAAGATGCTAAAATAATGGAAGATGAATCTATGAGAAATTATATTGTTAGGATATTAGAAACTATTGTAGGAATCAAAACTCATGGTGGAACTAAGGAAGAAGATGAGTTTATATGGAAGATCTTGAAAATTTTGACACCACCATTCAAGCAAGTGGCTCAAATGATTTAGCTACTTATACCCTGCACTAAGGATTTCACCAATGAAACATTGCTTGGTAGAATGGAAGCAACATAAGTAGATCTAAGATAGTTTAGAGCTCTAGCAAGAGTGGAAATGACTTTCAGTGCACTTAATGTTTGGTCAAGTTTGACAAAGAGTGCAAGCACATGAGGAAATTTTGCTAGTAGAAGAAAATTTGATGAAGACAATAAGGTTGAGGAAGGTATAGCTCTTCTTGTGAGAAGAGAAAAATATGGTAAGGAAATCTTTAAATGTTAGACTTGTGATGGATTTGGTCATTATGCATCTAAATGTCCTAAAAGAGATAAAAAGTATAAGGAAAATTTCAAGCCCAAAAGAGAGAATTTTTTTGCAAGCTAATGAAGATGAAGAATCTAATGAGAGAGGTCAAAGTGAAAGTGATTATGAATTGGGATTTATGACTATCAAGGAAGATGATCTTGATAAATAAATCAGAGAAGAAAGAGCTTTGATTTCCCAAGTTGAAAAGAAATCTAATTGGATAATTGATAGTATTTTTTCAAATCACATGACTAGTGATATGAATAAGTTTGTTAAATTCAAGAGCTACAATGAAGGAATTGTTAGGTTGGTAACAATGTAACCTTTCATATTATAAGGATTGGATTCATTACTTTAGATGGAAGGACTAACACTGATAATGTTTATTTTGTTGATGGATTGAAGAATAACTTGTTTAATGTCGGACAGTTGATGGACAAGGGATATCAATTATAGTTCACAGAAAAGACCTTCATTATATGGGATTGATGCAGGAGCATCTTGGGTGTAAGGGCCATCTTGCATCACCCAAAAATATTTTATTTTCAGCCTTTTCTATTTTAATAAGGACTAGTAGACAAGGTGGTTACTATTTATGGGAACTTGCTATTTTTAGTAAATTTTTCATACGAGCTTTGAATGTTCTCATTTTCTATAGGAAGGTTCATTTTAGAGATATAAGCCTACCATAAAAATCTCATTGCTCCAACTTAAGTATCAGAGATGTTATTGTAGGTTTTTGGTGGAAAAATCTACAAAAAATCTTTAGGCTCACTGTTGGAGGCCTTAGAGTGCCTAGATGAGGTCCAAAAACTTGATGGAAGGGTGCAAGCATAGTTCTAAGCCTAGAGATTAGAAACTGGTGTTTTCAAAAAGTGGTTATAATAGCCAATCAGAGCAACAGTTCATGAGCTATGGCGTTTGGAAGTTGGGCTACCAAAATTTCTAAACTAATTTGTCAAAGATGTATATGGTTGACTCTATGTATTGTTGGTTTTTTTCGGTCCTAGGTATTAAGTTTGAGCATCTAGAACCTTCTCGGGCAGCATAAAACTACTTATTTAAGAAAGCCCTAAACATTGTCTAAGATAGCTCTGGGTGATAGTTCACATCACTACCTTCAAGATTACTGTAATGAAGGTGCCCATTTGGGTTAGCATATTGTAATTGAGAATTTTGTAATTTTGCATTTGCGACAATAATAAGAAGTTCATATTTTGTTCTCACACTGTTATTGTTTTAGAAGTTCATTTTTTTTCTCACATTTGCTATTGTTTCTTTGTTTCTATTATGAGTTTATGGTATTAAGGGGAGTCCCCTACATCAAGTGGTATCAGAGCTAGAGTTCTTGAGCATGTGGACAGATCACCTGTAGTGCCTGCTCCTAGTTCGCATTTTGTTATCATTGTTGAACTCTTTTAGGGCTAGTTTTATGTTGATGGTTAGCAACATTGTTTTGAGATTATCAGATATTCTACTATGGATTCAGTTTATTATGTGATGAGATTACTTAGACTCTATATTTCATGTATGCATGATGATCATTACATTGCATTCAATTATTGATGGTTATTAGCTAAATGGTTTAATATCATATGTGTTTTATTATTGATACTTACCCCATACTTGCATGTGTATGGTGTGCGTGTTTTCTTTTTTATGGCATGTCTGATGTGGTTAAGGAAGGGAGTTGTAGTCACCTGCTAGTCAGAATCTACACGATGCACCACTTCCTGCCATTGCCTGTTTAGTTTAGTATATATTGTGCTTGTACATGCATGGTTTTTATGCAGGTTGCAGGTACCGAGTATCGACTTCCCTGAATTGCCAGGATGAGCGTACCCTATCACACTATCTCAATGATAAGAGAGGGGAGATAAATTCTCAAGTCCAAATCCCAACCCTTTTAAGCCATTTGTTCTAATTGAAAAATTAGGACAAGTATCCGAGTTGAGTACCCTCCGAATATGTCAGATGAGATAATTCGTGATATAAACCCTTGGTTTGATTTTGTATGTATTTTGGTTATGATGGGTTTTCATATTTTTTATCTTGTGAGTCTTTGATGTATTTTCTATTAATTAAGCCTAATTAAAAGATTTAATTAATGGTTTAATTAAATGAGAAAATTAATATAGTATTTTAATATTTATTTAATTTAATTAATTGAGAAATTAATTAAACAAAATAATTAAATTTGAAAATAAAAAGTTAAGAGTTTAAATTTGGAATGTGACAATATTTATTTTAATAATAATATATTTGGAGCTCATTTTTAAATAAATGACTAAATAATATTATTATTAAAGCTAATAAATATTTTAGCAATTAAGTTTTGGAAAATGAAATTTAAAAGTGGAAAATATATTTTAAATTATTAAAAGATTCTAAATCTCATGTGATTAAAATATAAATATATAAGATTGAAAAGTGGAATTATTAAAGTTAGTGCATGAGATTTAATAAATAAATTAATTAATTTGGAAAGAGTAAAAGTAAATATTATATTAATTAATGTGCATATTTGCTCACATAGGAGTTGGCAAATTCTCGTTAGTTGTCATGTAGACAACACAGAAGTTTGCACTCTAAGAATGCACTAGTTGGCTACACTTAGGAGTTAGCATTTTTATTTGAGCACATGGTGTCTACAACCTTAGGACTTATCTAGAAGGTTGGAGAAGACCCATGCTTGGTTGTCATACTTATCTTCTAGTTGTCTCTAGAGACACTCTAGATGCATCTTAGAGGCCTTTAAATAGAGGCTCTCCTAGTGTGTTTGGACAAGCAAAAATGAAAGCTTTAAATGGAAGCTTCAAAGCTTACATGCATTGGAGAAGTTCATATGCTCATATATTTTCTACATGCTTCTATGTTCCTTCTAGCTTTTCTAGTCACTTGGAGGATTCGATTGGCTGGATCTTTGAGGAATTGCGAATGATAGAGAAGAAAGGGATTGTCTATGGACTTTTGAGGCATGGTGGATTAGCATCAGTGTCCAGGTGCACTCGTGATAATCGCATATTCTCTTTGCACTATTTCTCTTCCTGTCTTTATCATGTCTATGTGTCTGAATACTCTTGTGTTTGAATCTACAATTAAATTGGTATCTAGATATTCTATTTGGTTGCAAAGGAAACAATAGAAAACCGTAGTTTCAATATAGGAGAGAAATTAGATCTAAACAGGTTTGGGTTCGAATTTGAATCAAATTGAGAAAGATGATCTTAAATTTATAGTCAAACCTATTGGATGAATTAATGGATATGTTTAGTACATAATTATTTAAAAAGGAAAATTCTTGTTTAGAAAAGCCTTTTTAATTCTAAGTATATATTCTCTTTTGTAAATCTGTATATATATATATAAGTTTATATATATATATATATACTTTTAAATATAGTAATAAGTAATTATATATATATATACATATACATATATATATATATACACACCTATACATATATACATATATACATATATGTATATATATATTTGTGTAAGTCGAAACAAGAAACTTTATTTACAAATTTGTATTTGCAAATCGTATATTTTAAAATGCGATGGGAAAACCTTAGTTAAAAATCCGAACGCATTTGTTAAGAAAATGTTTATAATGCTAATGTTTTTGGGGAAGGGCGGATATATCCACCCCTGCCCACACCTGCCTTTATGGCACCGACGATCACCAGTACCCGTTGATGCAGGTACTGCGACTGTCGTCGCAGGCCCTACGTCAGAGGGCAGGGCCGCACGGCCTCATATTGCATTAGCAATTTCAAAATCGCATGTAATTTTTATGCCAGCGATAATGAATCGCTTAATATATTTTATTATTATTGTAATATATGAGTTATATGCGATAATCAGTTTTAATAAGTTTTCACAATAGTTTATATTTAATAATATATATTTATCACATATTAATATATGTTATTTAGTTAATACGAAAATACTATTTAACATGTATTAATCAATTGTAAAATGTTATTATTAATAATAATTTGATTTAAATTATTATTAAAGTAATTTATTTAGTATAGATTTGAATGGTTCTTATTTATAAATATTTATTTAAATATAGTTTATTTTAATTAATAACTGATGATTACTAAGAAGTTGTTATGGATATTATATAATTAATTGAGTGGTAATGGAATGTTAATTGATGTGAATATCAATGATACTGATGATCACTATTATTATCAAAAATCCCATTAAGTGCTTCAAATTTTGATAATATTTCATCAAGTCTTAATTGAGTTATTTATATAATAATCTGATCGTAAATGGTGAGCTACATGTTCATTAATTAACTTAAATGTGAATTAACTTAGGGAGTCATTGTTATATCATAAAAATGCTATGAATTGAATTAATATGTTATTCTTAATTCGTTATGTAAATTATTGATACACCTTAATGGTGTTAAGAGTTAGTTAGATATTAACTGATGAAGTTTATGCAAGGTTTCTCCAGATCGATTAATTATAGTTATCATTTATTAATGTTTGTTGGGTCTGACAAACTATTAATAAATAATAGTATAAATGGTTAATCCGATAGAGTTAACCTAGAAGAGGTTATTTAAAGATTAAAGTTTTGCAAAAAATATTAATTCTTGGATTTGGGTTATAATTGATTTTAATTAATTAATGAGTTATCAATATAATTAAAGGCGATAGAGATTTAACTAGGAAATGGTTATCATTAATACGAAATTGTTAAGAAAGATGAATGTATTTATTATGGATAAGATTTCCAAAATAATTTTTTAATATTAAAATATTAATATTTGTGTATTGGATTGAAGTTGACTTTGACGTACAAACTATTGTTAGTCAACTGATACTCATTGAGTTGATGGTTTGGTTGTGAAATTATTAATTAAATCAATTAATTAGAGTTAATTGGATTTAATACTTAAGTTATGTAATGGAGATTTAATTGATACAACTCTTTCAATGAGATTGTAAAAGTATTGATATCAAAGTTGATAGGTCTTATTCCGACGACTTGAATAATGACTTTAGATATTTTAATGGTGAGACTTAGTAATATTGAATTATTGAAAATTATTAAATGATAAAGGTCATGGAATTGTTAATTGATTGTTTGATCATCTTAACAAGGTTATATTCTTCTTAGATTGATAGTTGGCTCTCTTATAATATAACAAGTAACGATCTTTGATTATGTTGAAAAGTTGTAGTGACATTAAGGAAAAGTTATTCAATAAGTAACTTTGATCTTAGCAAAATAAAGAGAGCAATTTAATTAAGAATCAATGATGATCAATTTAATGAGTAAATAGTTATCCTTAAGTTTTTCTTAGAATGTAATTCTTAATAATAGAAGGATAATGCTATCGGGGAATCAAATGGGTTGACTTGTAGGTCAAATGATGAAACTTAGACACTTGAAGTATACTTGAAAATGGAAACTGAAAACCCTACACTTGAATAATGGAAAATGAACCTCTACACTTAATTCAATTATGAGGTAATAGCAAAACCAAAACATGTGTTTGCATCGTGTATTCTATATGCTTCTTGTTTTGGGTTTTGGGTTGACTAGTGTTGACCAGTCCTAGGTTGTTACCAGAGGCTCAGGGGTTATGAGATGTGATGGCATGTTGATCTTTTTAGTCTCGATCTTTATAAGCCCAACCATGGTTATGTGATCGTATGCTCTATGAAATTTTTGTTGTTGTTCATCAGTCTTCATGTGTGAAGCTGAGATGTATGTGTATGAGACACTTGAGCTAATCATTTTTGAGTCATCGATCAGTTATCCTTGGTTTGTTTTCTAGTCGCCATGATGGGACTATGATGTGGATTTATTCTTGATGATGTCATGTTTTGACATGTTTTGACTTAGCCATTTTGGAGTCTTCGATCAGTATGACTTTGAGATATTTGATTAGTATGATTTTGAGACATTATTGGTTGCTTGTTGAGAACCAATGGATATGGTGACTATTTTGAGATATATTTTGGTTATTGAGAACCAATGGATACTTATGATTATCAGTGATGCCTTCAGTTGCCAATAGAGAACTGTTGTGGTCATGATTTTCTATGGATGTTGCTCATGGAGATTTGATGCTTTTATGCATATTTGATGATTTTATCATGGAGATTTTGATGATTCTTATCTTGGAGATTTGATGATTCTTATTATGGATATTTGATGCTTATTTTGCAGATATTTGATGATTCCTTTTTATGGATTATCTTTTGGATTTTCTTTACAGTCGCTTGTACAAGACTGTGGTGATTTTATGATTCCATGAGCCTAGGGTAGGTAATCTACTTGTAGTGTCAGGAAGTGGCTTACAATGGGGGTCGGGGCCCTAAGTGGCTGCCAGGGTAACTCATTGTAAGTTTGGTTAATAAGTGATAACATTTACACACTAAATGGGGATTAAATGAACCTAAAAAGATAATTGTTTTGGTTCTTGCCCATGCCTTGAGCGCTTGTATAGGCTAGGATGGGAGTAGTGAGATGCATGGTTGTAACCTTGCATTCCGTAGTATGCCTCGTCAGTATGAGAGGATACTAGTGGCCGCATGAGATCTGTATGGACCCGTGGAGTTTAGCTAACTGCTAGGGTAACTTGTACGAGATAAATGCGATGACACTTTCCCGCTTGCAGAGTAGGTTTCCTACATGTCATTGTTGTGCCTCTGGGAATTAGATGTCAATTTTGTGTGTGTTGGAACCTTTGAGTTAGTATACTTTTAGGATTCCTGGACTCATAGAGATTTATGCTTTGTGATTTGGATAACCTGTATGGGACTTGAGATTATCTCCTCAGCACGGTGGGAGTGGACCATTTAGGTTCCATGCGATCGGGTGGTAGTGTTTTATCACTCTTATCATTTGAGATCCGTTCGAGACACCATGGCTAGAGTATTATTGGTTGGTATTTATCTTCATTATGTTCTTGGATCATTATGGTAGATGATATACCTTATGATGGATGTATTTACTGGTATGTTTCTTACATTGATGATTTGCATATGTTAGTTGATGATATATTATGCTTTACTTTGCATGTTAGTAGGATGTTTTAGGAGTGACATTCCTACTATGTTTATAGCCGATGATCTCTTCAGTGCTTTGGAATGTTACGCACGGAGGGATGGCTAAGATCCACGATGGTCTAATGATGCTATTTACAGTTGGGAGGAACTGTGCATTTAGATAGTTATGTTTGTGATATATGGTTATCTTTTATGATGGATGTTTATTCTTTTAAGCTTTTCATACCTGGTAACATGTATAGTGGATGATTGAGCAATCTAAAATGTACACTTGTATATGGTTTAAGAACATTAGATGTATCATTGTTATTTCATTGTTAAGGATGCGATGTTAGATGGATAGTTATGATTAGAAGTAATTCAACGTTAAGGGATCTCTAAAGTTTGTAATCTGTTATGTTATGTTATGTTTACTTTTAGTTGGATGTTACTATTGCTTCCGCAAGTGTTGTGTATGGTTTTACTTTCATGTTTTAAAAAAAAAATTTGTTTGGCAAACTTAGTGAAATTCTTTGGATCCCTTGGCGGGGCATTACATCACCGAATGTGAGGTAGTTCACACTCGGACCATGGTTTGGGCTAAGTGTGTAGATATATATTTGATTGTGAGGTAGTTTGTACTAGGGTTTCAGTAGAAGCATGAAAATGCCTCCACGAAGAGAGCATGGCAGAAGAGCTGCAAGTGTTACACCTGAGGGTTTTTGAGCCCTCCAAAGACAAATGCAAGCATTAGAAGAACAAATGCATAGAGGAATGAATCTTCCCATAAGAGATGAAAGTGAGGATGAGGATGAAGTAGAAGAGAATGCTGAAGTAGAGCCAGTTCTAAATCCAAAGGAAGAGAGGCTTTTTAGGGCCATCTCCAAGATTAGAAAAAGGCCTAAGTTTGAGGTTCCCACATTTTTCAGGAAATCTTAACCCAAAAGAGCTGATTGATTAGATCAATGAAATAGAGGAGTACTTTGAGTATGAAGATATTGAGGATCTAGATAGGGTCAAATTTGCAAAGGAAAAATTGAAGGGAGATGCAAAGATTTGGTGGCAAGAGGTTCAGTTGGAATGAAATAGAAAGGGAAAGGACAACATCACCATATGGGATTGGATGATAGCTAAAATGAAGTGACAATTCATTCCTATGGATTATGAGCTTGATCTATTGAATAAGATGCAAGGAATGAAGCAAGTGAGAAAATCTATTCAAGAGTATACTGAGGAGTTCTACAGAGTTCTCATTAGAACTGGCCATGCAAAAGCTGATAAGGAGGAAATTGCTTGTTATCTTAATGGGTTAAGGCCCAACATTTAGGATGAACTAAGTTTGGTTTGGATGAACAATATTGAGGAGGCATACTAGTTTTCCCTAAGAGTTAATGAGAAATTGACCAAGAAGTTTAAAAATAACAATAGTGGAAGAGGTCATAGTGAAAGATCTAGCAGACAATCTTATGGAGGCCGTAATGATGATCATAAGAATAAGGATGAGGCTGGAAGTAGAAACCAAAACCAAAGGGGAAACAATTCCAATAATTTCCATGATTAGAAAAATAGAGATCAAAGAGGAAGAGGTAGAGGACAAGGATCTAGAGGAGGCTTCCATGGAAAAAAATTTCACTACAGAGAAGAAGGGCATAGAGCATTTGAATGTACCCAGTGCCAAGAAAGGATAGATTGAAGAATAGAAGGTTAGGAAAGAGTTGCACATGTTGATGAAGATGTTAGATTGTCTTACTCTAAAGATGCTAAAAGAGGAGAAGCCCTAGTTAACAAAAGAGTCCTACTAAGTGATGAAAATGAACTTGATCAAAGAAGGAGTTTTTTTTGAACAAGGTGCAGATGTGAAGATAAGTGTTGTGATGTGATCATTGATGGTGGAAGTACTAACAATCTGGTGTCAGAAATAATGGTCACCAAGTTAAAGCTGAAGTGATAGAAACACTCACATCCATACTATATTGCTTGGGTGCAAGATGACCACAAGGTTATGGTCAATGAGTAGTGCTCAGTGAAGTTCAAGATTGGGAGCTACCATGATGAGGTACTATGTGATATCATAACTATGGGCATATGTCATATGTTTTTGGGTAGGCTGTGGTAGTTCGATAGGCATGCTATACATGATGGGCGAGAAAATACCTACACTTTAACTAAGGATGGAGTGAAACATAAGTTGAAGCCGTTGAAGGATAAAGATGAAAAGGTATGTAGTGCTGCTGAAATATGTTTTGTTGATGGAAAATAGTTTCTTAAAGGTATGAAACATGAGCATATTTGTTTTTCTATAATTCCTAAAGATAGTAAATAAGAAGTAGAGGAGGTACTTGTAGAAGTGGTAGATATGTTGGAAGAGTTCTCTGATATTGTATCAGATAATGTACCTAATGGATTGCCCCCAATGAGGAAGATCAATCACTAGATGGATTTGGTTCTAGCAGCCAGTTTTCCAAACAAGATAGTGCACCAAATGACACCAGCAAAAAGTGAAGAGTTGAATAGGCAAGTTCATGAGTTGTTGTAGAAGGGGTTGATTCGAGAGAGTTTGAGTCCATGTGCTATACCAGTAGTGTTAGCACCAAAGAAGAATGGAGAATGGGGGATGTGCACAGATTCTAATGCTATTGACAAGATCACCATTAAGTATAGATTTCCTTTGTCAAGGATGGATGATATTATGGATTGTTTGAGTGGAGATTAGTATTTCACAAAGATAAATCTAAAGAGAGGGTACCATCAAATTTGTATCAGAGAAGGTGATGAGTGGAAGACTACTTTCAAGACAAGGGAAGGACTATATGAGTGGGTAGTCATGCCTTTTGGGCTAACCAATGCACCGAGTACTTTTATGAGGCTCATGAATTAGATATTGAAGGAGTTTCTGGGTAAGTTTGTCATTTTTTACCTAGATGATATATTGATCTTTAGTAAGATATTGGAAGAGCATTTGATTCATACTCACAAGGTGTTTAAAAATTTGAGGGAAGAAAAGTTGTTGATAAACCTAAAGAAGTGCAGTTTTGTAAAGAAAGAGTTGGGGTATCTAGGATTTGTAGTCTTGAGAGAAGGTTTGGAAATGGACCTAGAGAAAGTGAAGGCTATCCTTGAATGGCCTACTCTAAGGAGTGTGATGGAGGTAAGATCTTTTCATGGACTCGCTACATTTTATAAAAAGTTCATAAGAAGTTTTAGTAGTATTTGTGGACCCTTGACTGAAACAATGAGAGGAGATAGGAAAGAGTTTAAGTGGATTGTAGGAGAAGAGTTTCAATCTGTTGAAACCAAAAGTTACTGAGCAACTTGTTTTAGCACTTCCTAATTTTAACAAGCTGTTTCAAGTAGACTGTGATGCTAGAGGTACTACAATAGGAGCTATTTTGAGCCAAAAAGGTAGACCTGTTTCTTATTTCAATGATAATTTGAATGATGCAAAAAGAAAATATTATATTTATGATAGAGAATTTTATGCCATAGTTCAAGCATTGAAGAAGTGGAGACACTATCTTCTTCCCAAGGAATTTTTTTTGTATACTGATCATCAAGCTTTGCAATATATGAATAGTCAAGGAAAATTGAACCAAAGACATTTTAAGTGGGTTGAGTTTTTGCAGAGTTATACATTTGTTTTGAAACATAGAAGTGGGAAGTCTAACAAAGTTGTAGATGCTCTTAGTAGAAGAGAACTTTTGTTGACAAAAATGTAGATAGAGGTGGTTGGATTCAAGGAACTTAGTACATTGTATCCAGATGATCTTGATTTTGGTGAAGCATGGAAGGCTTGTACATAACCTATTACACTTGACATGAAAAAGTGGTTGGATTTTATGATCCAAGATAATATGTTGTTCAAAGGAAGCTAGTTGTGCATTCCAAGAAGTTCAATGAGAGAGAACCTCATCAAGGAGAAGCATAGTGGAGGATTGGTTGGACATTTTGGCAGAGATAAAACTATAGCTTTGGTTGCTATAGTTACAACAAGATGTGATGAAGTTTGTACAAAGTTTTCAAGTATTTCAGCATGGATTTTGTTCTTGGATTACCGAGAACATAACATGGGCATGATTCTATTGGTGGTTGACTAGTTTTCAAAGATGACACATTTTATTCCTTGCAAGAAGACTAGTGATGTTGTTCATGTAGTAGAGTTATTTTTCAGAGAAGTGGTGAGATTAGATGGTCTGCCAAAGAGTATAGTTTTAGATCAAGATACCAAATTTGTTGGGTATTTTTGGTGTACATTGTGGAAGAAGTTGAAGACAAATTTGAAGTTCAGTTCAACACACCATCCATAGACTAATGGCAGATAGAAGCTGTGAATCACAGTTTGGGAAACTTGCTGAGATGCTTGGTTGGAGATATACCAAAAGGATAGGATATGATTTTACCATAGGAAAAATTTGCATATAATAATTTTTCAATAGGAGTATTGGTAAATCACCATTCCAAATTGTATATGGGAGTATTCCTAGAGAGTTTTTAGAATTTGGACAAGGGAGAGATACGTAGTGCCGAAGCAGAAGATTTTTTTGAACAATTGAAGAACATCCATGAGGAGGTGAGGAAGCACATCATAAAGATGAATACACAATATATAAGGCTAAGGAAAATGTGAAAAGGAGATATAAGGAATTTTAGATTGGGGATGAAGTCGTGGTTCATTTGAAAAAGGAGCATTTTCTAGTAGGTACATATAATAAGCTAAAGATGAAGAAGTTTGGACCATGCCAGATAGTGAAGAGGCATGATTCTAGAAATGCGTATGAAGTGGAGTTGCCTATTGAATTGAATTTTCCACCAGTATTTAATATTTGAAATTTGATAGAGTATTATGAAGGAGGTGATGGAGATGAAGTTGTAGAAGCACAGTGGAGCACTATAATAGCTAGTTCAGTTACCAAGGAGATTGAGGAGATACTAGACAATCATATTAGAAAAAGTACCAGAAATAGAACTTATGAGGAATATCTGGTCAAATGGAAAGGGAGACCAGTTGAGGATTCATCATGGCTAGCAAAGTAGGAGGTCAATCATCTTGGTTTTTCTTTGAACACCAGAGACATGATGGGGTCACTTCTCAAATTACCCCAGGTGTCTGATGCAAGAGTATCATGAGTGTAAGGGCAATCTTGCATCACCCAAAAATATTTTATTTTCAGCCTTTTGTATTTTAATAACGACTAGTAGATAGGATGGTTAATCTTAATGGGAACTTGCTATTTTTAGTATGATTATTATACGAGCTCAAAATGCTCTCATTTTCTATAAGAAAGTTCATTTTAGAGATATAAGCCTACCATAAAAATCTCATTGCTCTAGCCTAAGTATTAGAGAAGTTATTGCAGATTTTAAGTGGAAAAATTTGCAAAAAATCTTTAGGCTCACCATTGGAGACCTTACAGTGCTTGGATAAGGTCTAAAAAATAGATGGAAGGGTGCTAGCACAATTTTGAGCCTATAAATCAAGAGCTAACATTTTCAAAAAGTGGTTATAATAGGCAATCGAAGCAACGGTTCATGAGTTATGGCCTTCGAAAGTTGGGCTACCAAAATTTCTAAAATAATTTTTCAAAGATGTATTTGGCTGACTCTATGTGTATTGTTAAGGTCTATCGGCCCTGGGTATTAAGTTTGAGCATCTAGAACCTTCTCGTGCGGCATAAAACTGCTTATTTAAGAAAGGCCTCAACATTTTCTAGGATAGCTCTGGGTGATAGTGCACAACACTGTCTTGCAGATTACTTTAATGAAGCTACCCATTTATCTTAGCATTTTATAATTGAGAATTCTATAATTTGGCATTTGCAGCAATAATAAGAAATTCATATTTTGTTCTCGTATTTGCTGTTGTTTCAGAAGTTCATATTTTGTTCTCACATTTTCTATTGTTTCTTTGTTTCCATTATGAGTTTATGGTATTAAGGGGAGTCCCCTGCATCAAGGATAAGGATGGTAAGATGAGTGGAACTGGAACAAGATCTAGAGGTAATGTATAGTTGAATCCTACTGAAATGACATGTTTGGTTGCAAAATTTGATAACAATTGCTTATGGCATAGGAGATTTGGTCATATAAACTTTGATAATATTGTGAAAGTTAGTAGCATGTTTGTTGTTAGAGACTTGCCTAAGATAAAAAATCCTACTAATGTTGTTTTCAAAGAATATATTTTGGCTAATCATAAGAAAGTATCTTTTCCTAGCAAGAACACTAGTATATTTTGACCCAAATTTCTATGAATAGGAGTCTAGGGAAGAAACCTTTCGAGATTGTTACTAGAATGCATCCTAGAAGTATATCAAATTTGAGAGATATTGCTAGTGAAGAAAAGAAAAGCGCTGCAGGAGAAGAATTTTCTGATTTCATGGAGTCTTTACATAAGGAAGTGAAGTTGAGGTTGGAACAAAGTAATCAGAATTATAAGGAGAATGTTGATCAGTCTAGAAGACATCATGATTTTTAAGTTGGTGATGAGGTGATGGTTCATCTAAAGAAAGGAAGATTCCCAGTTGGAACATATAGCAAGCTAAAGATGAAGAAATTTGGAACTTGTAAGATCTTAAAGAAGTTTGACAGTGGTAATGCTTATGAAGTTGAGTTGCCTGATGACATGGATATATCTCCTATATTTAATATTTCGGATTTGTATAAGTATCATGAGTTAGAGGATGAAGTTGTTATACTAGATGATTATCCTAAGAAATAGATTGAGGAAGTTGAACAGATATTCAATTAAAGAGTTGGCAAGAGTACAAGGGAAAATATTACTATGAATATTTAGTAAAGTGGAAGAACATACCTATTGAAGATGCTTCATGAATTTCTCAGTTTGAGTTGAATTCAACTTAGGTTGGGACATCTCAATGATTCAGGAGAATCATTTCTTTCAACCCTGATTGTCTGATGCAAGAGCATCTTGGGTTGCCTTGTTATCCAACTCATTTTGTTCATCCTACAGTTGGTGCCGAGTTACTTAGTTGGTGTTGAGCTACTTCCTTCATATGCTGAGTGTTTCTTCATGTGTCGAGCATTCCTTCATGTGCCAAGTGTTTCTTCATGTGTCGAGTGTTTCTTCATGTGCTGATCATTCCTTCATGTGTCGAGTTGCCAGTTTCCAGTGGATGCTGAGTGATGCTGAGTACCAGTTTCCAGTTGATGCCGAGTGCCAGTTTCCTAGTGGGTGTCGGGTTGTCTATTTCTGGTTCTTAGTGGGAATTGACCTGCATATTTAATTTTGATCATGAATTTAATAATAGGATCTTGTGTCAGCCTTTCCATTATGTAATGTTCTAGAATGTTCTGTAAGCCATTTTGCCAAGTTAAATAGAGTGTTTAGGCTTAGAGTTAAGTAGATTTTGGGAGACTTTAGAAAGAGCAGGGTATGAGTCTGGAAATGTGAATTTGAAGCTGGATCATGGATCTAGAAGTTGTGTTCTATATCAGGCCGTAACCTAGAAGGCCTTATAGTGAGGCATGTATGCTATTTGCTTGATGAATTAAATAAATATATCTTTTTCTCTCTCCTTTGTGCTATGTCTGTGTTGTGTTTTCTGCTATGGTAACTCTTGTAGGGTGGATTGGATAGCTGGGTGAGCCTTTGGCCCTAGTTATTCCTCCTCTTGCCTGCTTCAGTTGGTATCAAAGCTTGAGGTTCATCCTTGTGGAGATTGGATCGTGTAGAACCTTGATTTGGATTTGGTTGTAGGGTGGCAAATCTGCGGATTTGACCTATAACTTGCAAGAACCTAATTAGTAAAGATGGTTTGTGGTAGAGGAAATAATGTTGATAATGCTATATTGGATCAGTTGAGACAAATTGTAGCTAGATTAGATGCTGTGGAGATAGCTTAGAGGAGAGGAGCACATCTTGATGATGTAAGTGATGATGAAGCAACAACACCAAACCCTAATCAAGAACCTAAAGAAGACCAAGATGAAGCAAGATTGTTGAGAGTATTGTCTAGAGAGAATTCAAAACTTGCTATAGAAGTTGTTCCTTATGATGGAAAATTGGACACCAATGTTGTGTTGGATTGGATCTCTGATATGGAGAAGTTCTTTGAGTATGAAAACATTCCTGATAATAGAAAGGTGAAGATTACAGTCACTAGGCTGAAAGGTCATGCATCTCTATGGTGGGAGCACTTGCAAACTGATAGACCAAGGAGAGGAAAGGAGAAGATTAGAACTTGGCCAAAGATGGTGAACAAGGTAAAGAAAAAATTCCTTCCTGCTGATTACCAAGTTATCTTGTTGAGAAAGATGCAAAATTTGAAGCAAAAGGACATGACTGTGAAAGAATATACCAAGAAATTCTATAGATTAGACATCAAATCTAGACATGTGGATGATGATGTTGAGAAAATTGCAAGGTACATTAAAGGATTGAGATCTGAAATACAAGATGAAATAAGTTTTGTGAAGTTGGAAAGTGTAGAAGAAGCATATCAATATGCTTTGAATGTTGAGGAGATCTTGACAAAGAAGAATGAACAAAGACAAAGAGGTAGAGGTGGTAGATTCTAGATAGGCAGAGGTAGATTGTCATGTCCCGCCCCGACCATCATAGCACTATTGACATTTTGTTTCTTTTGGACTTTGATAGTTAGACTCTAGATGACACATTATTACCCACTATGGACATTGATATTTTGATCCTTAGACTATTTGATTTCATGTTATGTTATTGGGACATTGATACCTATATCATTAGGCTATATGATGATTCCTTATGATGTTACTAGGACACTAATATTCTAAGTAGTTTTTATGATGTTATTCAGATATGCTTACTTACCTTCTTGATGATCCATATGTCATGATTAAAGCTTACGTTATACTCAAGTGAATGTTTGATTTTTGAATTGTGGTCTCCATATGGTGCTAGATTATCATGTCTTAGCATATTTAGAGTAACATTAAGAATTCATGTATCATTTGAATAAACTAGAATTGTATACTTATATTATATTCGATGCATTGCTTAAGGTAGATTAATTCCATAATTTTCTGTAAGAATAAATGATCATAATGTTTTACTATCTAGATTAGAGAATTGCTACAAATGTGAAGTGTGTAATGTGATATGAATGGAAATACATATTTCATATTAGTTATGTTATTCATTGATGATAGAATCTATGTGATTTATATTTACATTATCATTTTATCACCATATTCTTGGACTACTGATATTTGCAATAAGTGTGCAGGAAAGAAGCCCATGGATTTATGGAGAACCTTGCTAGGTGTTTGGAAAAACCAAGGTTAACCCTAAGGAGGGTATAACCTTTTTACCCTTGTATTTTATTTGTAAAACCAATTTGTGTGTATTATTGTGATTCTATAAAAGTAAATTTGTTTTTCTTGATGGCTTGCCAAGTGTATTGTGTGTATTGTGGTGTCACTTGACACATGTTCTCCTTTGTAGCATGCTTAGTGGGATGGTAGGTGGTTGAGTGAACAAAGGAGTGGTTTGGTAGGATTTCTTTTCCCTAGGTGTATTTATGGGTCCAAGAGGGATTCTTTCCATGCTAGGTCGAATGCACACCTTTTGTGAATTTCTAGGAGGTTTACACCATCCCTAGGGGTAGTTTGATGTCTTATTTTAAAGCCCATATGATATACCTAGGGGGTAGGGGCATTTTTAAGTATTATAAGCTTCCCTAGGCATTGAAAAGAGCACCCAAAAATTGTGGATTCCCAAGTTGGCCGAATTTGGAAACTTAAGCATCAAAAGAAAACATTCTTGAGAGAGAGTTGGTTGGAGAGTTCTTGGGGGGAGAATTTTTGGATAGATCTGGAAAAAGAATCTAAGTGGGGTAAAATTTTGGAAAAGGGGAAAAAAAAACAAGGAGAAGAAGATAGCTTAGGAGGAGGATTGCTGGTAAAAAGAGAGGGAGCTCAAATTTGCTTGGAAACCAAGTTGGTATCCTTATGTACCCTTGCTATGAAAGCTTATTGTCAAGTAGATTATTTTTATTGTGTTATGCATGTGAGTTTTTTGTAATGTAGTTGTAATATGGTGTGTTGTAATGTTGTGTTGTGTAAGGTTGAGGGATCATGTTTCATTTTTGGTGTATGTGTGTATTGTGATTTACTTTGTGTTGTGAATTAATATGTTCTTGTTGCAGTTTTCTGTTTTGGGTGTGACAAGGTGAGTCTCATCTCTTGGGAGGGAAAGAGAGCCTTGTGAGGGTAAGGGGTGCATAGGGAATGTGTTGGGTGAGAGTCTCTCCTAGAGTAGGAGAGGGATGCCATATGGGTGTTATGGGCCCCATATGCCACCTTGCTGGAGTTATAAGTATTGTAAAGATGCCATGTGAGGGCATGTATGTGGTATTGGGTTGCCTTGTGAAGGCATGTGTATAAAATGTATAGCCTAATGAAGGAATAGTTGCAGGTGGAGTCTCCCCAACATTCATTTTCCACCCTTACCCCTTGAGATGGATCTACATGTGATCCTAAGTGGTCTACCTTGGTTGGGAATTTTTGTGGTTTATTTGTCAACTGTAAAATGTGTGAACAGTTTTGTAATGTGAGCATTGTGTGGTAAATGGTTGTTAGTAATGTATGTCCACCTAGTCAAGGTTCTCCCTGCTCGGGGGTGGCCTTTAAAAGGCCTAAGGTTGGGAGGAGAGTACCATGGGCTTGTTTGTGTGTGTTGTACTACAGGTTGTGATCTATGGATTGAAGACTTGAAGAGAAGAAGGATGTTGTCTTATTTTCATGTGCAACAAAAACATACTTCCAAGTGAATTTTAATTGTATTAGGGAGAGTCACCCTTGGGTAACTCCCAATCTTGTGTTTTATGACAGCTTGTAAGTTGGAAAATTGTATAAGTGGACTGTATAAGTGGACTGTACTTGTTGATATGTTGCTACATTCAGTGATTAAAGAAATTTATATATCATGCACTATCCTATAGTATATAGAAATGAGTAAAGTTGTTATGCTTTTGTTTCTAAAATGATTCTAAGAAAAAATGTGTGTCTCCATTTGAAATTGATACATTTGGTTATAAAGACATTTTGTTAGAATTTCAAATAATGTTCTGGTTGGAAGGAACTAAAGTGGTTAGTGAAGTTACTTAAATGTATTGTAAGAATGTACATCAATATTGTAGATCAAGGAAAATAAATATAACAAATAAAATAAAATAAAAATGCTTTCATTGAAAAAGAAAAATATATTTATATTTGCTGGTTCCTTTGACTGTAATATTGGTGCACTACATAGATCTTATGGAGAAAGTGGTAGATCTGATAGTTCTATGCAAGATAAAGGAAAATCTGAATGGAAGAATGATGACAAAGGCAAGACTGAATGGAAAATTGGTAATTCTTATCAAGGAAGAGGTAATTCTTATTCTAGAGGTGGATTTCATGGTAATTGTTTTAGATGTGGCAAAGAAGGGCATAGATCCTTTGAATGTAGATCTTCTGAAGGTGGGCAAAATAATAGAAATGCTATGATTCAAGAAGACATTGAGAGTTCACCAAGTGGACTTGAGGTTGGAGAAAATTTGATGGTGAGGAGAACCTTATGTAATAAGGGAAGTGATGATGAACCTTTTTTAAGGATAAGTTTTTTTAAGACAAGATGTAAGATGGCTGGAAAATTTTGGAAAGTGATCATTGATAGTGGAAGTTCTACAAATCTAGCATCAAAAGAGTTGGTTGTGAAGTTGTAGTTGCAGAGGCTGAAACATCCCAAACCTTATCATTTTTCATGGATCAAAGATGAGCATAAGATATTGGTAAGTGAGCAATGCCTTGTGAAGTTCAAAATTGGACATTACTTTGATGAAGTTTTGTGCGATATTATGCCCATGGATTGTTGTCATATTTTGTTGGATAGACCTTGGAAATATGATAGATATGTTGTACATGATGTAAGATTGAATCAATATACTCTTTGGGTAAATGAGAAGAAACAAACATTGTTTCCTTTGATCAAAAGTCTAGACGAGGTTAATTGTACTGCTATAAAAATTTGCATGGTTAATGGGAAAAATTTGAATTTGAAAAGGAAGTTGAATTCAAGTGGACACATGGAGCTGATAAGAGTTTTGAGACTTTGAAACAAAAGGTTGTTGAATTACCTATATTGGCTTTACCTGATTTCAAGAAAGTATTTCAAGTTGAATGTGATGCAAGTGGTGATGCAATAGGAGCTTTATTAAGTCAAGAAGGTAAGCCTGTTGCTTTCTTTAGTGAAAAGTTGAATGATGCTAAAAGGAAATATTCTGTGTATGATCAAGAGTTTTATGTTATTGTTCAAGCATTGAAGAAGTGGAGACATTATTTGATGCCTAAGGAGTTTGTGTTGTATACTGATAATAAAGCTTTACAATACTTGGGAAGTCAACATAAATTGAATCAAAGACATATGAAGTGGGTTGAGTATTTGCAGAGTTTTACATTTGTGATCAAGCATAAGAGTGGAGTTACTAACAAAGTTGCTGATGCATTGAGTAGAAGACATTCTTTGTTGACTGAAATGAAGGTTGAAGTTCTTGGTTTTGATGAGATGAAAGAGTTATATGATGTTGATCCTAATTTTTCTAAGGCGTGGAGAGAGTGCAGAGCACCAAATCTGACAGATCACATAAGTAAGTATGATGAGGATTTCATTCAAGAAGGTATGTTGTTCACAGGTATTCAGTTGTGTATTCTTAGAAGTCCTATGAGGTTGAATTTGATTAAGGAAAAGCATAGTGGTGGATTAGTTGGACATTTTGGAATTGATAAGACATTGAGTTTGCTGAAAGAGAAGTATTATTGGCCACAAATGTATAAGGATGTTCAAAAATTTGTAAAGAGTTGTGGAGTTTGTCAAGTTTGAAAGGGAGTGAGTCAAAATACTGGTTTGTATACACCTATTACTGTTCTTGAGAAACCTTGGACTGACATTAGTATGGATTTTTTTCTTGGATTGCCTAAAATAGTGAAGGGGTATGATTCTATATTTGTTGTAGTGGAAATTTTTTCTAAGATGGCTCATTTTATACCATGTAAGAAGACATTAGATGCTAAGAATGTTGTTAAACTTTTCTTCAAAGAGATTGTGAGATTGCATGGATTACCAAGAAGCATTATTTTAGATAGAGACAGTAAGTTTGTTGGTTATTTTTGGAAGACTTTGTGGAAGAAGATGGGTATTGAATTGAAGTTTAGTTCTACATTCCATCCACAAATAGATGGACATACATAGGTTGTGAATAGAATCTTGGGAAATTTGCTGAGATGTTTAGTTGGGAATAAGCCAAGTAATTGGGAGATGGTATTGGCACAAGCTAAATTTGCTTATAACAATTCTATGAATAGGAGTACAGGGAAGAATCCTTTTGAGATTGTTACTGGAATGCATCCTAGAAGTATATCAGGTTTGAGAGATTTTTCTAGTGAAGAAAAGAAAAGTGCTGCAAGAGAAGAATTTGCTGATTTCATGGAGTCTTTGCATAAGGAAGTGAAGTTGAGGTTGGAAGAAAGCAATCAGAAGTATAAGGAGAATGCTGATAAGTCTAGAAGACACCATGATTTTCAAGTTGGTGATGAGGTGATGGTTCATCTAAAGAAAGGAAGATTCCCAGTTGGAACATATAGAAAGCTGAAGATGAAGAAATTTGGATCTTGTAAGATCTTAAAGAAGTTTGACAATGGTAATGCTTATGAAGTTGAGTTGCCTGATGACATGGATATATCTCCTATATTTAATATTTTTGATTTGTATAAGTATCATGAGTTAGAGGATGAAGTTGTTATACAAGATGATTATCCTAAGAAACAGATTGAGGAAGTTGAATAGATATTGGATCAGAGAGTTGGCAAGAGTACAAGAGAAAAGATTACTATGAATATTTGGTGAAGTGGAAGAACAGACCTATTGAAGATGCTTCATGGATTTCTCAGTTTGAGTTGGATTTAGCTCAGGTTGGGACATCTCAATGATTTAGGAGAATCATTTCTTTCAACCCTGGTTGTCTAATGTAGGAGCATCCTGGGTTGCCTTGTTATCCTACTCATTTTGTTCATCCTATAGTTGGTGCTGAGTTGCTTCCTTCATATGCCAAGTGTTTCTTCATGTGTCGAGTGTTTCTTCATGTGCTGAGTGTTTCTTCATGTGCCAAGAATTCCTTCATGTGCTGAGTGTTTCTTCATGTGTTGAGTGTTTTTTCATGTGCTGAGCATTCCTTCATGTGCTGAGTTGCCAGTTTCCAGTGGATACCGAGTGATGCCGAGTGCCAGTTGATGCCAAGTGCTAGTTTCCTAGTGGGTGCTGAGTTGTCTATTTTTGGTTCTTAGTGGTAGCCGATTTGCATATTTAATTTTGATCATGGATTTAATAATAGGATCTTGTGTCGGCCTTTTCATTATGTAATGTTCTAGAATGTTCTGTAAGCCATTTTGGCAAGTATAAATAGAGTGTTTAGGCTTAGAGTTAAGTAGATTTTGGGAGAGTTTAGAAAGAGCAGGGTATGAGTCTGAAAATGCAAATTTGAAGCTAGATCGTGGATCTGGAAGTTGTATTCTATATTTGGTCATAACCCAGAAGGCCTTACAGCTAGGCATGTATGTTGTTTACTTGATGAATTAAATAAAGATGTCTTATTCTCTCTCCCTTGTGTTGTGTCTGTGTTGTGTTTTCCACTATGTTATCTCTTGTAGGGTGGATTGGATAGCTAGGTGAGCCTTTGGCCCTAGTTATTCCTCCTCTTGCCTGCATTACATCTTCAGTATCAGGTACATTTGGTTTGGAACCAACACATGGATTGGTATCATCAATGTTGATTATAACATTTGTTTGATCAATCTTTATAGTATCACCACTAACTAATACTTCCATATTTCTAATAGTTGGAGGAGTTGCTATCTGTGATTCAAACAACATCTGGCTAATAGCTGATGCAGTCTTCTTCCTCAATTTATCCTTCTCACCAACCATAAATAAGAATGGCCTCAATTTATTTCTCATGTATGGTGCTAGGTTATTCAACAATCTCTTCATCTCATCTTCATCATCAATCTTGCAGATTGTCCATAGCATAGACTTCCATAGTTCAAGGTCTTCTTCTCTTGCTGAAGTTTTCTTCTCTATTATTCTCTCATAGACTTTCTAGTTCACCACTTCTTTTATATCCTTCATACTTAGATCATTTGCAATGATATGTCTTACAATAGATATATCAATTTGATCCTTTGCAAAATTATTATAAGATCAGAAATTTTTTTCATCTGAACAAAGTTTTCTTTATTAGCAATTGTTGTGTTTATCTTCTCAATCTCCGACTTCCATGGTTGGTGATCTTTTCCTATTGCTTCCTTAGGTGGAGCTACCCTTTTAGCTTTCTTGGTTTCCTATTCCTCAACTTCTTCATCACTATTGAATTCAATTGTCAACAATGCTTTTTGCTTCTTGCTAGGTCCTATATAGCCATCTATTTGACTCTCTTAGTCTTTGTTGGCATTGCTTCAACCAATCTCTCCAATTTTCTCTTATGTTCACTGGGTTGAACATATATACTATTGCATATGGTATATTCTATCCAAAGTTGTCTCAGCAAATGAGACTAACAAGGGTTGTATATTCTATACACATTGTTTCATAGTTTGTCTCACAACCTCAAATTCACTTTCTATCATTTCAGCCTTAGATAATGCCTTCTTCATTATTGACTCAACCTTCTTGTGAGATGCCTTCTCTAAGGTTGCTTGATGAGCATGCTATGCAATCTCATCATACATGCTAAATCTGTATTCTACCTTATCTTTCTCAAAATTCAATAATAGATCAATGCAGCCAACTGCAACATCATCACTCAACACATAGTTCAAAGGATCCAAAAATGTTTCTTAAGGTTCTATTGCTTGAATGTATGTATAGTTAGTATCAACTAAAATACATGTCTTCCTTGAACCTATCCACAATTGTAGGTGAGATCCTAAACCTCTATTTTGTCTCATTTTGGAATGTTCTCATAATTAAATTTCCACTATCCAATACCTTGTCTATAGGGTGTCTTCTACATACCTCTGATATATTCTCCATAGTGCATCTATCACTACTCATTATATCTATTATTGACAAGTAGGTAAATCTCTTCAGCACATGAAAGAATATGTGATTTATCAATGATTGGAATCTAAATACACCATTCTTTGTCATCTTAATCTTTTCAATGTTCTCCATGAGTTGCATTCTTAGAATTTCACTCAAATTCACTTGTTCTTTCTCAATACAAATATTGTAAGTTGCATATATAAATCTTGCTAAAAGTTCATCTATCTTAAAACTTGCACAAACTAAATGAGATATTATTCTACTAAGAAATCTCACATCATCTTGCTTGATGGAGTTGATTACCATGGCTTTCCCATTGTATATTGCCTTAGTGTAACTTTCTACTTTCTTCTTAACCAATTTCTCTCCTATGGGTACACTGCCTTGTTTTCTAAGACCAGTTACCTCATGAATAAGGTGTTGGAATTAACAAGTGGGAAGATTTACTTTTGAGGCGGGGGGGAGGGGGGTAAATTAGAAGTAACTAACTTTAACCTTTTCAAATTCCGTTAACTGAAACCATTCACATGCATCTAATTTATCTAACAAACATGAAATAAAGACATGCATGAAAATAGACAACACACAAATTTGGTAACCTAGAAACTCTCCAAAATGAGAAGATAAAACTAGGATCGGGATGACACTCACAAATTATCATTGCAACAATATGTAACTGTTCAAGGTTACAATGTTTGACCACTTCCAATGGTCTACCTTGTGAAAGGCATATCCTGTTAAAGACTTCACACTCTATTAAAAGTGACCTGGTTAAAGGTCTTTTGTATGTTCACTTGGATTGCCACCCTGTTAAAGGATTTACAAATAGCTGCTAGGAAAACCTAAGTCCATAGGATTTCCATATCTAATACAATTGCTAGAGAGTATTAGAAATTCTTTTGACCTATTAGCTTTGCAATCTTCAATTGCTGATTCTAGATCCTTGTTCTACTCTTGTTGATCTGATATGTCACTCTATGTGGTTTTGATACTTTGTTCTTCAATAACTATATTCTACAATGCTGATCTATTCTCCACTAAATCATTTACCCTTCTGCACTTTTCTATATTTCACCCATACACTTCTATCTCCTGCACATCCTCTCTTGCATAATAGGGCTTTGTCCTCCTTTTAAAGATTTTGAAGACTTAGGGTTAGGTATGAATCTATGATCAATATTAAATCATCATTTCCCACTCATTTCTTGCACTTTTCTTATTGGTTGCATGTTGATTGCATAGATAATGTGAAAGATTCATTCTTATCTTTGAGATCCTTTGAGATTCATTCCACGTTGGCTCCAAAAATGGTTTACATCTAAGTTTGTGAAGGCACAAACTCATATGCTAATTCTGTGTTACTCAACACATACTAGTTGCTGATGGTTGACACATATAGAAAAACTAGCTCATTCAGCTCCTATAGAAATTTTGTTTCACTCAGCATCTATAGTGACTCGACACCTATACTTTTCTCAGCACTTGAACTTTTATCGGCACCTAAATATTGCTTGAAACCTGAAGTTCACTTAGCACCCGTTGAATTATCTAGCTCGGCATAGATTGTAGCTCGACTTCTATATTATACTCGACATTGACTTGAGAATTGGTTAAGTCTGTTGATGCTCAAATGTCAAAACCAATTTGAGACTAGCATAAGGTTGGTTGAGATGTCTACTACATTATCTTACATCCATAATTTTCTATTATGAATCCTAATTAATATGATTTGAGTCCATTCATCTGTATCTAGTTCAAGGTCAAAATGATAATTAAACAATTCTAATTTACTTAAATGTTCAAATCTTTCCTTCACTTTCATATTATGACTAAAGGCCAATTCCATATCCTTATTCATATATTCACTTCCAATTGACTCAAACTTGCAATTCAAATAGTTTTCTACATCTTCTAGATAGACTACATTGTTTGAAGTGATAGACAACACAGAGTTTGGTTTTCCTTCACTAGATTTTATGGAAACTACTTTAAACTTAGGTCTATCCTCATTCTCAACACTGTTAACAACTAACATATCCATAATTCTTATCAACGATATCTCTTACCAAAAAAAGTTTGTGGAAAAATAATAAAATACCTCTTTCTAAAAATAGGGTTTGCGTCGAAATCACTCTAAAAAGTTTCTTTAGAATACTCTTCACTTTGAATATGTTTGTAATGAAGTAAAATCAATTCTATACTCCATTTATGCAACAACTTGAAACTATATTAATTGCATACTTCACAAATATGAAAAAGCTACTATATGCATTCTACAATTAGATAAATTGTCCAAAATCATTTGACTAATATTTAAATGCAACTTGAGGTTTACTATAGCCTCCTTCCATCATTAAAATCATCCTCAAAACTTTGCATCACAAAATTCTCTGTAAAAATGTAGTTTTCATCTTCTTTTATAGAATCAACTCTTACTATAATACCAATAACTTTGAATTTCATCATAATTTTTTTAGATGAGCTCCAAATCACAAGTGAGCTTAGGTACCATCTAAACACAATTGGGTACACCATTTTCCAACTTTACTACCTCTAATTTAGTCTCTAACTAAAGTTCTCAAATTTTGATGTTGTGAACAAGCTTTATTCAACTTTATTGAATCAAACTCAACAACTCTCTTTGATATTTCTATCTCATAATCATCTAACTTTTCTTTTGAGATATCTATTCCTTTCATGAATGCTTCATTAAGTTCTTCTCGAATTTCACTAACAATTTTTGTTTGCTTCTACTAGTTGTGGAGTTCCATTCCTAGTTCCTCCTGTCATTTCCAGAGTTTCTTCCATCATTCCTTCTGTTCCTAAAGTTTCTTTTGTTGTTCCTTCTATCTCTAAAGTTTTTGTCCATTTTGTTGTACCTTTTTATGTGTCTAAAGTTATTGCATAATTGACATACAGGTGCTCTATTTCTAGGATTCTTCTTATCATTAGGTGCATGACAATTCTGAGCAATGTGTCCTAAGTTGTTAGACTTATAACACACGATCTATCTTCTGTCATTATAAGATCTTCTTTCTCTTGATGTCCTTTCAATAGATCTTCTTCTATTTTTAGGGTTAGTATTTGAGACATTCTACTATTTCTTCTATCACTATCATACTTAGGTTTCCGACAATCAATTACATTATGACCCATACCATGAAAATTGTGACAATAAAAGTCCTTAACACAATTAAATGACTTATTAGTACAATCTCTTTTCATATGACCTATTCCATTATATAAAAACACTTACCATTGAATTCATACTTAGTTTCCTTAGGAGTTTCCACTTGCTTTGATTCATCCAAGATTTCAACTTCCTTGATTTGCTCAATTTCTTTAGGTTTCTCAGAAGATTGACTTGACTTAATCTTATCATTAGATTTACCTTTTTCTTTTGGATCTGATCTAATCTTAGGTTTCTTCACAGATATATTAATTAAATAATATAGACCAGTCTTGTCATAAGAAGGTCTCTATATAGACATAGAATCATCAAGTTTTTCTTTGCTAGAGTAAAGTTTCTCAAGCAATTATTTGCACTATGGCAATTCACCTTTCACAATAGTATTGTACTTATGGGTTTCTTCATGATCTTATTTCAATGTTTCAAATGCAAATGTTTTCTTTGCTAGACTTTCTCTCAGATTTGGATTTTTAGTCTTCAAATAAGATTCAACTTTGCTAGGATCATTTCTCAAAGTCAACTTCAGATTTGTAATCTTCAATTCATGCTTTAAGATTTTGTACCCTATCTTCAACTTTGAATAGTCATCATCAGTAGTTCCTAATTCAGTAGATTTAGATTTGGATTTTAGATGATCAATTTTTTCTTTCAACTAACCAACGTATACTTTGGAGTCTTCATATCTATCCTTTAGCTTATCTCTTTCTTTAATAAGGAGATTAATTTGTTCAAGAGATTCTTTGAGGTTCTTAATCAATTATTCCATATCCATAGGGATCTTTCTTAAGCTGTTAAGCCTCTTCAAAGTAATTGTGCTCTAATACCAATTGTTAGAAATAGGGATTACTAAGATGGGGGGGATAAGTAATCTACAAACTTTAATCTCCATCTAGATATTATTTCTTACTTTAAACCATGCATAGTAAAGCAATAAAGTAATGCTGAACAGTAATAGTAACAATGCAGAAAGATAACTCATAACACCATATTTTGTCAACTAGGGAAACCCTGGCCAAGGGAAAACCCTAGTGGGGTTGATACCCACTAGATAATATAATGATATATATGTTCCTTGTTAGAGGATGGATCCTGTCAAGAGTGAATGAGAAAATTTAATATAACTTTTCCTCGTTAGGAGTTGTGGTATAATGTATGCAAGATGAGCCCATTGCTTAAACATGTAATTTTAACTACATTGAAAAATCACTACTTAATCAAGTAATCTACTATTATTTTCCTTTCTTCACTAATCTCTCATCTTTAGCTTGATCTCAGATCACTAGATAGTTCATACAAAACTATGCATATATCACTTTCACAAAAAGTTTGCTCACTTTGCAATTCACAATTACATAATCATAAGCTCGCACACTTCTTATAGCAGGAAGTCCTTTGCATAAATACCATACCTTTACATAAAATATTGCTAGGTTGGCTGGGACCATAATTCATTTTTCCAAGTTAGAGTAAACATCTAGGATGTCAGCCCTAATTGGACAAGTAATTATTTTGCAACCAAAATAATTCTTTCTATCAATTCCACTGTCTTGCTTCATCAAAACATTATTAACTCTATCTTGTACAGTCTATACAAACTTTTGAGGTTATACACATCATCACCAACATGTATACTATCTCCATGCAACTTTTCTTGTCATAATCTGACATCTACAACATGTTATAAATAAAACAATACACTACTGTAAACCAAATTCTATACTTAGACAATTTTCTGATAACTAAACACTATGTATCTTTATTTTTGAGGTTTCATATTAACATGTACATCATGTGTTACCATTAATGAAAACAATTAAATATCACAATTATCCAATTTTCAACATAGGAGGCCATGGTCATAACCAAAGGATTGGTCAAAATTTTGACCAATTCTTGGTGGAAAATCTTGATGGGTTGGTCGAAATTTTGACCAAACTAATTTGTTTAAAAAAAATACAATGGGTTGCAGTGATATTGATTACCATCAATATTCTATGTAGCTACTATATAAACATTCTACATGCATGAATCCCCCAACATATGCCTACCAATGGACTCTCTCTTAGATCATCTTCTTCGATCACTTGACCATCACAATACTAGAAGAGGCTTGGCAGCGGTTGCCATTCTATATTGTGCATGTTCAATAATTTTGAAGTTGATCTAATGGTGATCCCTTGTCTAGCATTAGGTGGCTAAATGTTTCTCTAGAAATTGGTTATGAACCTATCATGGCTAATGGGAGATTTCATAATGAAAGCTCCTAGTGACCCTCTAATAGAATCAGTGCCAGTGTTTAAGAAAGATACATTTTCCAGATTTCAAATATTGACTTTAACATTCTTTCTATTGGAGGGTAGTGAAGCATCTCAATTTCTATGCGAGGGCTCCCCAAAGTTGTCTCTATGCAACTTCATTGGCACAATTTGTGGAATGGTTTGACAATAGTTGTTGTTCCAACATGTTGTTGTGGTTTCCTAGAAAGTGATCTGAAGGGAAAGCCATCGTCTAGTAGTTGGGCTAATTATCATGAGTGATGAGGGAGAATTTTTTATTAGAAGCTCCCTATGGCCATCGAATGGAGTCATTTCCAAGAAAGAGAAAAGGATAAATGCAATACTAGATTCCAAATGAAATCAATGACATCAGATCTATAAGAGTGAAATAAAGTAGTAGCCCATTTACAATGTGTGACTCCCTAAAGATTCTTTTCTTTCTCATTCCATTGGCACAAATTTAGGAGTGTGGTTAGACAATGGTTGCTGTTCCAATGTGTCATTGCAGTGATCTAGAAAGAAATGCTAAGGGTAGAGCTTGCATCTAGCTCTTGGGATGTTTGTACAAGGTGTAGCTTCTATTGTGGAAGCCTGGTCAGATGGAGAAGAGCTATTGGCACCATCACCAACCATAGATGAATAATTAAGAGAAGAGTCTAAATCCATGAACCATTAGGGGTGTCAAGGTTAATATTCTTAGGGAGGCCCTTCAAAGAATCAACCACCAAAAGGATGCACATGAATATCTTCCATGACAAAAAGGTTTCAACATAAATGGAATCATTGTTGTGATAATCACCAAAATTCAAACTCTCATTGGATCACTATATCCATAGGTTAGGTGTCATCATTGGGTTGATGTATCTATAAGACATGTGTCTTCATGGGACTATTGTGCTCATAGGTTGTATGCTTTCACTTGATGGTAATAAGATCTCATCTTGTTGAAAAAAGTACATTACAATGGTAATAATTTATCATGCTAACATTTAAAAATTCATTAAAATGATTTACAATAAAATATTTTCTTCCTATTCATAGATGCTTCCTAATTATTTTCCTAAGGCACTGCAAATGGCCCTAAAATAAAATTAACTCTATCCCACTAGAAAAGCATGGAAACAACTAATATGAAATCATATCAATAGATTTTTGAACAAGACTAAATGAAACTTTCCTAAACTAGATATGCCCAACTAATATCTGGTGAATGCTACCAATGAAATCCAAAAAATGCAATAAAAAAATAATGATACTATCAACATCTATTATTTTCCCATATTGCCATAGTCCAAATGCTTTTTCACCAAGAAAAACTTGTTCAAAAGAACAAATCCCAACTGACATTTAAATACCCTCCTCATAGAATTATAATAACAAAATCTAATCATATTATAAGAAGTTTATAAAGTACTATCTAGAACAATGCAAATTGAATGTCATTGTCTTTCTAGTAACCTAACAAAATTAAATTCAGAATAATAAGCGCTACAAGGAATAAAGATTATGTACCCATCAATCATTATATTATAAATATAGGCATTTTTCTTGATTCCAACCACATTCATTTCATTTCTGACTTCTAGAGCACTCTGCATCCTTCCTACCTTGCAGTATACCTTAAGTAAGGTTCCATATGATATTTCATCAAGCTTCAAACCCTCACTCTTCATCTTTGTAAAATACTCAAAAGCTCTACCAATCTCACCAATAGATGAATAACCTTGCATTATACTGGTGTATGTATGCTCATTTGGAGATACCCTAGCCAATGACATGTCATCAATAATCTTGAGAGCATTATCCATCTGCTTTAAAATAGAATATCAATGATCTGTGGAAGGCAATTTAATTACTTTCCTATTTGAAACAAAAGAGGAAAGTTGTGGCAATCCTAAATATAAGATTAATCATTTGTCTCTTGCATTACAAGAGAAGATATCAATATTGAATGATGTAAATATCTAGTACTTGTTTGCTATAACCTTGAATTGAGGGTTGACTATATGACACTCTAACACCATTGTGTCCCAAATAATCAAAGGTGAATGGTAACATACCTACTTCTTTTGAACTAAACCATATAGGAGAACACTAAAAATTTGTATAATAAAAATGAAGCCACATCCCCTCATCTATTTAACAATTTTTAAATCCATCTTCATATCTTGAGAGCATTATCCATCTACGTGATCTTGCTAGCCTGTATGCTAAATAGAACCTACAATACTTCCCCATCATGAGGATCCATTATCGTCCAAATCAATATGCAGATCACTTCAAGAATTTCCCTATTAAGATGAAGTAAAATGATATTTCAATCAGGATAGAATAATGATGCAAGAGCATCCTGGGTTTCCTTGTAATCTTGCACCATTTTTTTTCATTTTGCCAGTTGTTGGTGAGTTTCCAATTACTGCCGAGTGCTAGTTTCTAGTTGTTGCTGAGTGCCAATTTCTAGTTATTGTTGAGTGCTAGTTTCCAATGTGTACCAAGTTAAAGTGTGTGCCGAGTTTTCCAGTGTGTGCCAAGTTATCCAGTGTGTATTGAGTTACCCTTCATGTTTCAAGTTACCCAATGTATGTCGAGTGACCCTTCACGTGCTGAGTTACCCAGTGTATTTTGAGTGACTCTTCATGTGCCAAGTTACCTAGTGTATGTCAAGTGCCAGCATTTGGACATGATTTCTATGAGCTGACTTATGGGATTTATTTTGATCACAAAATTTATGTTAAGATCTTTTCTTTGGATGTGTCCAAATTTTTATTAGGTCAGCCTTCCTCTTATGTAATGTTCTAGAATAATCTGTAAGCCATTTTGGCAAGTATAAATAGGGTGTTTAGGCTTAGAGTTTAGAAAGGGAATGCATAGGTGTCTAAAAATGTGAAATTAAAGCTAGATCATGAATCAGGAAGTTGTATTTTGTATTTGGCATTAACCTAGAAGGCCTTATAGCTGGGCATGTATGAAGATGTTTTGATAAATCAATAAAACTATTTGACTCTTCTTCCTCCTTTGGTTGTTGTTCCTTGTGTTTTCTTCTGGTGTGTTAACTCTTGCAGGGTGGTTTGGATAGCTGGGTAAGCCTTTGGCCCTAGTTATTCACCCTCTCCTGCATCCAATAATCTCGATTAGTATTTCATTTCAAACATCAAAAGAAAATAAAATTGAGCTTTACAATAAGATACAACCCAAGGATAATAAACAAAAAACTACATCCATTTTTAGAAGATTATATTTTCTCAATACACTCAGGACAATATCAAGGATTCACAACATTTAAGAAGATGTCTAAAAACTCCAAAGTAGGAGCATAAATACCATGCAAATTAAAAAACCAAATTTAAACTTACCATGAAGGAAAGAAGTCCTATTAGAATGATACACCCATGTGTTCAATAGTAAACAATAATAAGTTAATTAAAATATTGGCATAGAAATGAACTGTACTTGATTCCACAAATCAAACATGTACAAAATTCATGTGAAAATAATCATTTAATAATATTGAATCAAAATTAATATATATCTTGAGACAGACCGCATGGGATTTCACATTTCTAGATGAACTGGACAATACACAAGTAAAGACAATAATAAAATGCTAAATAATTAGTAACATTATAGAAAGCATAAGAATAAGAAAATTTTGAAACAAATTAGATCATATAGAAACCATTATAAAATCTTACAATTAGTCATAGACACACATATCCTCTTTTGAGTTGCAAAGTGCCCACTTGCTGTAATCATGATGTAAGGGAGGTGAACAAAAACATTGTAATTAATGAATCAATTTATTGTGAATTATTGTAAATTCAAAAATCTTGAAAAAATGAATCAACTATTATTAAATTACATTCATCAACAACTAATTTTCATGTACAAGGAAGTCACATTTCATAGGAGCTCTAGGATTATAAATGGAACATTATCCAATATACATTTAAGTTAGAAGTTGAAGCTAACCCATTATACAGACTTAGGTTTGCAAATCTATGATAGAACCCTTCATGCAAGAAAAGTTCTATAAATGTGTTATAAAAGTAGATATCATATTCCCAATCAAACATTCTCTAGGTAGCTAACCTAGATCGAGTTAGGAAGAAGAATTGTGACCAACCATTGTTCTCTTTTGGGACCTTAGCAAATAATAATTGAAAGATCATTACCCATTCCCACCAATGGACAAATGACTTCAAATAATAATTAGAATCAAAGATGTTTTCCATGCTTGGTGGATAATTTTTATTTAATCAGACTTGGGTAAGAGAGGATGATCAATATAAGATAGTATGCACAACAAAATAGAGTATATATGCTCATTAGAGAATGCCCTTTTTTCTACCTAATACCAGTGCTACCTTTTGAGGGCCATGCCCACTATTTCAAAGGCTAATAAATGAGAAAGTCCTTGTGAGTTTGGATAATACAATTTTGGTTTTGTAAATGCAAGATGACCACATTGTACATCCATGTTTTCTAATATATGTAGAGTTAGATGTAAGATAATCTTGGCTTCTCTAAATTCTAAGAAATTAAATTTTGTTTTTCTTTATGCCAAATTGCTTGAACACATTTCTAAATATATTTTTACTAGTAATTTTGAATGACTTGATGCTACTCTATATCTAACTTTACCAAGCAACAACAATCGCTTGATTTTGACATGACTAGTCATTTAGAAGATGGTAAAACCTACATGATCTCTATCCTGCTAAGAAAATAAGATTAATGTTGTAGATAGTTTAATACTATTCATCAAAAATTTCCTCTTCTAATTTTTTTTGATGGAGTTCTACTAAGACATATTGAGCCATACAAACCCATTGACCTACTTGAAGATTCCAAGTGAGGAATTTAGAAGATGGTAAAACCTACATGATCTCTATCCTACTAAGAAAATAAGATTAATGTTGTAGATAGTTTAATACTATTCATCAAAAGTTTCCTCTTCTAATTTTTTTTGATGGAGTTCTACTAAGACATATTGAGCCATACAAACCCATTGACCTACTTGGAGATTCCAAGTGAGGATTGAAAACTCTATTTTAGTTACAACTATAATTAATTTGCATATCAAAAGACTTGAAGATGAAAAAAATGAGACTTGACCTTGATACCAACAAGAACAAGTAGAAGCTAGAATTCATATGTGGAGAGTGAACAATGTGGAAAGATCAAAATTTTGGTAAGTCATTTAGACCTACCTACCTATCATTTTCCTAATGTATGTACACCAAATATAAATGCTTTGTTCATTGATGTAAGAAATCCACATATGTACTTTGAAGATTCAAGTGATAACATAATCAAAACAAAAAAAATTGCATAGGTCTGATTAAAGTATAAACACTTAATGAAATCATTTCTTCATGTATAAATGATATCTAATATTTTAGTGTATACACTAGTAAAAATATGCTCCAAGAAATGAATCCCCATCCTTTCACTTAGAAACATGTACTTATCATAGTTAGTCATGGGACTATCATCATTCACCAAAAAGTGTCATATCAATGTTAGGACAATTACATTCAAAACTTACATTAAAGATACAAAGTAACCCTACCTTAAGTATTAAATACATCTTTTGGTTTCTATTGAAATACACTTGAAATCTGATTTGAAAATTTTAGAAATGTCGTCTCAAACTGTGATAGGTAATGACTTACTAGTTAGGATGTGGATCTGATTATTCACTAGTACATTTGAGACCATTATTGGTCAAAAATTCAACCCAAATTTTGACCAAACTTTGACCAACTTTGACCAACCCATTGGTCAAAATTTTTTCGATCGAAATTTCAACCAACCTTCTGGCTGGTCAAAATTTTGACCAATACATTGGTCGAAAAACCTCCATAGCCATGGTGCAAGTTCTACTAGGAATTGGTCAAAATTTCGACCAATGAAGGTAGAAAATTTTGACCAATAAAGGTAGAAATTTTGACCAATGAAGGAAAAAAATTCGACCAATAAAGGTAGAAATTTCGACCAATGAAGGTAAAAAATTTTGACCAATACATTGGTCGAAAAACCTCCATAGCCATGGTGCAAGTTCTACTAGGAATTGGTCAAAATTTCGACCAATGAAGGTAGAAAATTTTGACCAATAAAGGTAGAAATTTTGACCAATGAAGGAAAAAAATTCGACCAATAAAGGTAGAAATTTCGACCAATGAAGGTAAAAAATTTTGACCAATAAAGGTAGAAATTTTGACCAATGAAGGTCAAAAATTTTGACCAATGAAGGTAGAAATTTCGAACAATGAAGGTCAAAATTTTTGACCAATGAAGGTAGAAATTTCAACCAATGAAGGTAGAAATTTCTACCAACAGGTAGGTGTAAAAATTTTTTTAGGCATTCTATAAAACAGTCACATGCCTTGCATATGATATGACATTTTGCATGCATCCTGCACTCTCTCATCCAGCTGATGATGGATTACAGAGAGTGATTTGAAACCATGATGCTACAAAACACACACAGTCAAATCCAAAACAAACTTGCATTACAAATGGATTGTAGAAATCTGATATTGTTAATTTTGCATGCATGTCTACTAGGACAAATATATGTTTAAGTTGTGATTGTCCTGGTAGACATGCATGCAATTTTACCAATATCAGATTTCCACAATCCATTTGTAGTGCAAGTTCATTTTGGATTTGACTATGTTTTTTAGCATCATGGTTTTAGATCACTCTACATAATCCATCATTAGCCAGATGAGAGAGAGTGTAGGATGCATGCAAAATGTCATATCATACGCAAGGCATGTGAACTGTTTTATAGAATGCCTAAAAAACATTGACAGTAACTAATATGAAAAATATATAATTAGTTATATGATTGAGACAAATCATGTACCAGTGAGTTGGTCAAAATTTTGACTAGATAAATTTTGACCAATGGGTTGGTCAAATTTGGTGAAAAATTTGATCAATGAAGGTCGAAAAATGAACCCAAATGCACTAGTGCAAGTATGCTCACCAAGTTGACTCGTTGAGTTTGGTCATCAAGTCACCCCACCAAAGTGCCTCATCAAGGTCAACCTTTAGGTCCACTCATCGACCTTGCTCACCAAGTCAGCTCGCCATGTCATGTCTCTAAGTGGCCTCGCTAAGTCGGCTCACCAACTTGCCCCACCAAGTTGCCACTTTAAGCCCACTCACCATGTTAGATCGCCAGGCCGACTCCCCAAGTCAACTCGCCAAGCTAACAATTGAAGTACGCTCACCAAGCCAACTCTCTAAGTTCTCTCACCATGTCTGCCCCCTAGGCCAACTCTCCAGGTTAGCTCACCAAGTCACCCCCACCCAGTCACCTCAACGAGTTGACTCATTAAGTTAGCTCACGAAGTCGACTCACCCAGTGGTTTTACCACCTTCCCTAGCAAGTGGGCTCACTTAGTGTGCTTACAAAGTTGCCCCATAGAGTTGCTTCTCTAAGCTCACTCACCATGTAAACTCACTTGGTCGGCACACCAAGTTGATACTTTAAGTTTTCTCATCAAGTCACCCAACCAAAGCGCCTCATCAAGGTTAGTCTTTAAGTACACTTAGTAGGTCAGCTCAACAAGTCGCTTCACAAAGTCACCTCACCAAGTGGCCTCGATAAGTCAACTCACCAACTTGCACCACCAAGTCACCACTTTAAGTCGACTCACCATATCAGCTTGCCAGGCCGACTCCCATAGTCAGCTCACCAAGCTAACAATTCAAGTACACTCACCAAGTCAACTCTTTAAGTTCGCTCACCAAGTCTGCCCCTTAGGTTAACTCTCTAGGTTAGCCCACCAAGTCACCCTCACTGAGTCACCTCAATGAGTTGACTCTTTAAGTCAACTCACCAAGTCTATTGTTCAAGTACGCACGCCAGGTCGGCTTGCCAAGCCCACCAAGTCATGTCACCAAGTCGATTGTTTGAGTACACTCACAAAGTTGACTCTTTAAGGTCGGCTCACTAAGCTAGCCCACCAATTCATGTCACCAAGTCGCCTCACCAAGTCGGCTCGCCCACATGTCCCACCAAGTCCCCAAGTTTGCTCGCCAAGCCGACAATTCAAGTGCGCTCACCAAGTCGACTCTTTAAGTTTTCTCACCAAGCCCATCCCCTAGGTCAACTCTCCAAGTTAGCTCACCAAGTCACTCCCACCCAGTCACCTCAATGAGTTGACTCTTTCAGTTAGCTCACCAAGTCTACTATTCAAGTACGCACACCAGGTCGGCTCGCCAAGCCAGTCCACCAAGTCATGTCACCAAGTCGATTGTTTGAGTATGCTCACAAAGTTGACTCTTTAAGTTCGCTCATCAAGTCACCCCACCAAAGCACCTCATCAAGGTCAATATTTAAGTCTGCTCACTAAGTCAACTCACCAAGTCACTGCACCAAGTTGACTCACCTCTCACCTCACCAAGTGGACTTGCTAAGTCAACTCACCAACTTGCCCCACCAAGTCAACTATTCAAGTATGCTCGCCAAGTTGACCCTTTGAGTTTGGTCATCAAGTCACCCCACCAAAGTGCCTCATCAAGGTCAGTCTTTAGGTCCGCTCATCGAGCTTGCTCACCAAGTCAGCTTGCCATGTCGCATCTCTAAGTGGCCTCGCTAAGTCGGCTCGCCAACTTGCCCCACCAAGTTGCCACTTTAAGCCCACTCACCATGTTAGATCACCAGGCCAGCTCCCCAAGTTAGCTAGCCAAGCTAACAATTGAAGTACACTCACCAAGTCTATGTCTGATTCGTTGTCTACAGCTTAAAACAAGAATACATCTACTAAACAAAATAAAAATCACTCGATAAATTTGAATGTGGTAGAAGAGTGATCAAAAACATAGTGAATCAAGTCTATATGTTTGTGGCATTGACGTCACTTGCTGGTTTGAGAAGAGATTCAAAAGGATGCCTGGTTGAGGATGCATTTCAATAGCAAGCAAGAGTGAAGACATGATGCATGCATCACTCTGATGAAAAGACTAGCAATGAATAACATGCAAACAAATGCTTATTTTATAAACTTCAATGAAATCTATTTTCTCCTGATCAGATCAAAAGATTGCAAGACATCACTCAAGGCATTTGCATCATGATCTTAGCCAAATTATAGGAAGTCATTGTAATCAAATTACTTCCTTTCAATCTAATGGGAGGAATCTCCTTTCACAGCAATTCACCAAAAACAAAAAACTCAAAACATGTAGAAAACAAAAAGTAGAGAATGCCATTTAAAGAACTTTTTCAGTGTGCTGAAGAAATCTGGTAGACAATATGGTACAGAACTAGATTAAACATATACCCACCATTTTAATCTCAAACAAGACATCCACTGAATTGTTATCCTATTTTAAAAAAAAATCAAGATTCATGAAACTACCAATTTAAAAGGTTCATAGTGCATTCTATCCATTAAGCAAAGTGCATCTTGAGATAAAATTGTTTGAAAAGTAACCTTCCAGAACACGTGTAAAATGAAATGTACACTTTCTACCAAGTTTGGATTAGGGATGTTCTACTTCTAGATGAAGAGGTTCTGCAAGTCTAAAATAAAACTACAGCTCCAAAATCAATGACAATTTTTCTGTTTATAGTGTTACTATTGCCATAAACATAGGAAAGATACATAAGAATATGCCCACTATTTAGAAACATCAGACAGTAAGACATGAGATCTTGAAGGGAAAAGAAGAGGAGGTTATGACATAAACTTCCTTAACTAAATTTTGATCAATATTTTGACCTTCCAAATCCCAAAAGTACTTATGAATGCAAGCATCTCTATTAGCCTAATTCAAATAAGCATGGAACATATCAAAAGCTATAGTCCCAAAATATAGTCCAATATCTAAATAAGAGATATTTGGGTGTGGAACAGAGATTGCATTTTCCTTATGCTCATAGATGTCATTGAAAAATAACCAATGCACTAATTCAAGTAAACTGAAAGGGGATACAAATGGACTTAACACAAAAAGCACATAAAATGAAGGTAAAGGAGATATTTCGTAAGAATTTCCTTTCATTCTTTTAGAAATTTCGATTTTAAATACTGCAAATGACTGCATAATGAGAGGTTTGGAAGATGCTATAATGGATTTGCAATATGACTCTCACTGATTTAAGGTGTGACCTTGATTGATTTTACACTGGGAAGACATAAACTCCATCAGGGTCATCAATAAATTGAGTATGCCATTATCAAATACATGAAGCTTATCCTTGCATAGACCCAGAAATATCTTCCAATTTGGCTGATCAGTTTTTGTTTGCCATTGATCACAATGCAAGTCCTCATGCTTTGTATCACAATTCTCTAAGCTTTTGGTATTCTTTGAAACTGAACAACACATCCGTTTATGCATAAACATGTTTATTACAGGATGACCTAGAACTGTGTGAATGATTTCTTCAATAGACATCATATCCAAACTAGCATCAAGTCTATCTGTACAATAATCACTCCAGAATCCCTCTATAGCATGAATCAAAAGATGCCTTAAGAGAGAAAATAAAGTTTCTAGTTGCTCTTTTGAGTCCGCCTCTTCGCTCGATGATGATTCTATTTGTAAAATCCAATGCAAAATCAACTGTAGCATGTTAATATAATCAAAAGAAACTTGACATAATTTTGCCTCTAGAATGGCTTTCATGTACACGCAGCTCAAAAGCTTTGATTGATAACAATTTGCACTTAACATAAACAAAATAGAGAATGGTATGGATTGGATAAAAGAAACAAAAGCTACAGTAGCCGAATCATTAGAACATCCACCATCCATGGAAACAGACAGTGACTACTTCTCTGTACTCTTATGTCTCATTTGATAAAATTTGAACCCATCATCCAAAGAAGAGTCTTGCTTATCAACATGATGTACTTGGAGATTACCATTATCTCTACTTGTCTGATAAAAATATCTAGCAAGCTTCAGACCCAATAAGAAATAATCATCCCAGGCCTCAGAAATTCTACCAAAAAGATCTCTGTGCACACACAACAGAGCCAACAAGACAGAAAAGTTCTTTCCAAACACTTTATGGCATAATGTAACAAGGGAAGGAAAGTTTTCCACTATTTCCTCTGGAATTGCAGATACTATGGAGGATGCAAATGTAGTTGCTGCACCAGATTTCCTCTCACAATCTATATTCTCTACAAGTGACAGCACTTGGGAAAGAGATCGTTGAACAGTAGGATTGCCTTTTCCCAAAAAGTGAGTATCTATTGATTCCAAACTGGATCTCACTTGCTCTTTGGATAATATGCCTTGGGAAAAATGAAGCAAACTTCTCAATGGACTCCATTCACAAAGAAAATCTTTTGAACCATGATCAGATTGATATACTTGATTGATTTTTGGAAGAAAAGTAGTCACAATTGTGAAAGATAATGACCTTGAATTAGCCTGTGAGAGGAAATATCCACTTCTCAACATAAGGATCTGACTTCAAACTTAGAATGAACTATATGAGGAAGAACAGTTACACACCTGAGCCTGCAAAAGAAAGTTCATCACACTGGCTACATAGAATGAAATCATTGTCCGATGGGCAAGCTTCTGACTTTTGGAACTTGACTCGACAACTCAAAGGCACTTTTGCAAGACACAGATCACAAGAGGGCTAAAATGTGGAGGTGAAAGATCTGCATAATTTTTAATGAGTAAGTTATTAATAAAAAATAAAAGAGTAAATGAACAGACAAGAAACTTTATTATACAGAAATGATTAAGCCGACTAGAAGGAGAATATTGGTTGACTCTGGACATAGTTGGCTGTAATTTTTGGTGCCTCTCAATTTCTTCACCAAAATCTTGGTCATTGTCCGCATAGCCACATTAGAGGTCACATAAGTAGTCCGTCAAAATCTTGGTCGTTATCTCCATAGCGGCTTTAGAGGTCATATAAGCAGAGCATCCCACGTCAATTGTTAATTTCTATTTTTGACAACATATTAATATTATTAAAATGGAGTTAGTTTAGGACTACCTCCAAACCTAAGATTTGTTTCAATCAAGAGAGCCACTAAACTAACCAGTTTTATGGATAAAGATTCATGAATTCAGAGTCTACATGCCATGAGGAAAAACAATAAGCTTTGATCCTATAACCTCTCAAAACAAACAAATTCTATTAAGTTATATGGTTGTTACAACAAGCACTCATTAAACACATTCAACCAAATGAATTTTTTGAGAATAGATTTCTGTTCTCCAATAAGGATCAAGACTGTTTGAATTTTCTAAGAATAGATTTCTATTCTCCAAAGAGGATCAAAATTCTTTAATGCTGAATTCTACGGTAAATAGTTTGTGCCCTCTATTAACCAATTTATGCAATTTTTAAATACCAATCACAATTTCCATGTTTTCCTTTTAGGGAGCAAGATTTATTGTCACTTTCTTATAGAAGATAAAATCATAAATGTCCACTGTAACAGTCACCGCTGTCCATGTTGACATCATCAAGTGCCAACTCATGGGCTTCTAAAACTATAAAAGGGAGAGAATCAAATGGATTGAATCATCAATTGCAATTTGCAGTATATTCTTGAAAGAAAAGATGTCAAAGGCAATGGGAGTTCTAATTTGTGTTGTAGTGGTGATGAGTATGTATAATGTGCAGGCAATAAGTATGCATTTTGTACAGGTGGAAGGTGCATTATGTTGCAATATGTATGAGGCGCATAGTAGGGTCAGCTCTTGTGTTTTGAATGGAAGAATGACAGAGAAACCAAATGGCCAAATGGCTCTTGTGTTTAAGCATTGTAAATGAACACATCTAAGCAATCAAAATATAATGCCAAATTTCTAGAATCTACCTGCTATTTGCAATAGTTCCTCCAGTGATGAAGGCAAAACAATCAATTTTCCATGTAATATATCTGATTTCTGAGTGCTTGGATGAGATAAGTGTATTGTTACTCTTTTGGGTGGACTTGCAACTGATTGAGGATAAATAGAGTTGGAGATTGAGTTATATTTTAGACCCCCTATTGCAGAATTCATGCTCATCTCCCATTCAAACATGCCAAATAATGAATGGTGAAAATCATCCAGTTTTTCAATATGCTTATTCTGGAACGAATTAGTTACAATGCAAATGATTAGTATGTCTACTGATCAGGGGGACTGTTATACTTTATGGAATTTAGTTTAGGTTTGTACTCTAAGGCTACTCTATTTGTTAATAAGAATTTTATAGGAAGAAAGCTTTTACAAGGGGATTCAACCTGTTAATATGATTTTTTCCAAAATATCAGTTCATAAGATCAAAAACATTGGCCCATTGATAATAAGAGTAATAAATAATTTAACTAACCAGAGAAGCGAAGCCATTATAATCTGTATCTTTAGATTTGGACCCTCTTTTCAGAAGTTCTTCCATGAATTGAGCATTCCCTTTTGAAGCTGTATAGTTAAGGCCTATTGGCAATGGAGACTTTGCATCACTTTCTGTATAAGAAACCTGTATTTCGGATGGCAAATGCTCTAAATTTGTTCCTTTAAGCTGCTTTAGATGCTGTTGAAAATGAGAGAATGTAAAAATTATCTTCACCATCTTGTAAGAGAGGGCTTGTTATTGCTTCCCTCAATATGCCTAAAGAATGCAGCTTCATGGTTTTAAAAAATGTTTTCATTGAATAAACTAAATAGTGTCAGAGCAAGAATCATACCAAATAGTGTCAAAGTAGGAATCATGATAAATAAGGAAAAGGAATGCAAGATTGCGAGAATGTAACTTACAGCTGCTCTAGAAACAACTATATATAGCTTAGATGGGATGTCATTCTGGAGAATTATATCTTCTCTAGGAGGAATGTACTCTGCCACCATCTCCATCACCTGTAAAGAGGAATGCACATAGAGATAAATTCTTACAACTTTACATAACTTCAATATGACTAGTACGCAAATACCCACAAGCGAAAAAGATACAAGAAATTAAGAATAGTAACAATATAAAATTCATTTCAAATCTCAGAAACAAAATAGGGGAAGAGATCTAGTAGCCACCACGGGGTCATTTATCATGAGGAGGGTTTTGTGATAGATACTTCCTAATTGTCACGTTTAAAAAGTTACAAAAATTGATAACATATATATTAATAGCTGATAATACATGTACTAATAGTTGATCACACAAGTACTAATAGTTGATCATTTTTTATCTTTCTTGGTTGCTGATTGGTCCAGTTGTGCCAAAAGTACTATTTTTTTGGTGAGGGGCTATTGGAATATGGATGAGTGTTTTAAAATGACACTTTCCAATGACTTCACACTCCATTGCTTCTAAGAGATCCCAAACATAAAACCTTAGCTTTAAACTCTTGAGTCACCTACAAAGCTACATTGGAAAAATTAGCACAATTCAACTTACAACTTAGGAGATCTAAGTGCTCAAAATTAACCTAGATGGCTATTAGATCTCTTCCCTTATAGAGAACAGTTCAAATTAAATTGGTATAAGAGGTAATCATTAATCCATCTATGAGGCAAAGCAAATGATTGTTATTTGTAAACCTTACAATCTTATAATCTTACATATTCTTTCATTCTCTTAGCAATCTGATTAATAGATCATAGAATGTAATCTAAAATGTTGATATAAAAAATTACACAAACTAAATTCTAAAACAATTAAATGATATAAACATAGATTGTGAAAATCTCTAAACCCACACTAACAAATTTTTACCAAAATGTGATTAATTTACCATCTGAGTAATGAAATCATTTGAAACTCCATGAAAGAGATAGACTTTCTGGGTTGTTGAGTAAAACAAATGTTGAGCTATGGCAGACTGAATTGCCCTGGGAAGGCCTACTACAGTTTGCTACTACAAAGCTTCCATTTTGAACTTGAGCCTCATATGTCCAAGAATTTGTTCTTTTAGTGTATGTGGCAGTCTGTTTCTATCACAAAAATCTGAGGCAGCATTCTCTGCATCTCTCTATACCCCATCTAACACAGCACTCCATCAACAATTACATAGAAAAGCAATATACTAGGTTATTAATATGCATCCTAATTAATACTATTACTGCATATACTTACAAAGTTAAATGTTCTTTGAGTGCCATGGACACCAAGATTGGTCATATTGCCTATCAAGTAGGCTTGTAACCCAAGATTGAAGAGCATGTATGCTATAGTGAAAACCATTTCTCCAGTATTCTTAGCATGGAGATCTCCATACCCAATAGTGCTTAAGGTTGTTATAGACCAATACATGGAGGAGACATATGCAGTCCAGAGGCTTTTCTTCTTGAAGTTTGGGTATGTATTACCAATCCAGGAGCTTTTGGGGTTAGGATACCACCATGCCGGTAGGTAGTAGAAACACCCACCAAAATGGACAATAAAAAGAGTCACTTGGACCATCACAATCCCTTATAATCATCCTTGTTTAAGATGCAACGGAATCAAGAAATCAAATATCAATCATAGAGATGTATTGACTCCTTACACAAATAAGCTTTATGCATCTTGTCTAGAAGTAATTCAAGCACATGTCTTTCTCTAACCTACATCTCAGCAAAGAATTTTCCTAAGTTTTTTGTAGTGATCTTCAGGTGAACTTTTCATTATTCAAAACCTTTCCAATTAATAGCTAATGCCTTAATAGACTTGAATTCTATTTTTGATTTAGGAGATTACTACAACAAGTTTTTTATCTTAACAAGAAAAGATGGAACTAATTGCAAGATTCTTTTGAAAACAATTAGGTAGATTGATTACGTTCGAGCATGTAGTTACTTAATCCATGGTTAATAAAATAAATATCTGACACATCCTTTTTCTGATGACAGTTCACCAGAGAGATCTAATTGTAATAATCATACACTTCTGAATTCAATTGTGTAAGATCTATTATATTCTATGATCTATTTTAGAAATAATATGAACAAATTATTACGAACTGTTTAAAAAAGCTCTCATATTTTTAAGATACAATTGACTTAAAAACTTGATCTCAGAAAAACACTGCAGTTAAATCTCCAATTAAGTGCAATTCTATAGAAAGGGAAAGAATGTGCAACTGTATATTCTATATTCTAACTATGGGTATGAAGATAATGAAATACCTGGCAAATAGTGCACTGACCCTCCTCGAATGCCATAAACTTCATGATGAGGATTGAGTAGATAGGAAAGAGAGCCCACGTTTTCCAGAAGAAGCTTGACTAGGGTTCAGGGTGTAGATTCGCTTTGAAGACCAGCCCACATTTTCTTGTAGCCATAGCAGGGGGAAAATTCACTTTGAAGACCATCTCTACCCTCTGCAAAAACCATGCAAAAATTTAGAGAAAACCTTAAATGAAATCGAGTGCGAGAAAGACCTAAAACGACAAATGATTTTTTCCTTTGTGGATGTATAAGCCCTGTGTTGGTTGAAATTTTGACCAACACGGGTCTTATATGTAAAAAAAAAGAAATTTTTGCCTTTACATTTTGACCACCCTAAATTTATTTAGTTGATGGTCGCAAATTTTAGTCAAAAAATGAGGTTAAATGTAGCAATGAAAATATGTAGGGGTAGCCTCAAAGCGAGGCTACCCTCAACACTCTTAAACCAAACCTTTCTTAGATAGTCATTTTAAAAGATTGCTGAACTTGTTTTTTGGATCTAAATTTGAAAGACATCAAACCTGGGCTTAGCAAGCTTGTTTTTGAGTGACCCGCTCCTGGTACCCCAAACAATGAAGCTTCTGAGGCACCAGATCTCTGACAAAGTACTGCATTCATCTCAGTTTTGATGTCCTGTGCCATTGTATATCCTCCAATACATTAGTATCCTTAAAAAAGGGCCTAATTATATAATTATATATAAAAGTTAACAGAATTGAACAAGAAAAGCATTTACACACTTGTGGGGCTATGGGCAGCTGTTGATTATGCACTTGGACCTGCTAGAGAGCAGCAGACATTCTACCTCCAGTGCTATGTAAAACTTGTCTATACATGCAACATGCAAAATAACAAGGAACTAAGGCCATATATAAATGGTGAGAAATACAATTTGGAAAGAAAACTCTAATCCAAATGTATAATCATCAAGCAAAAGTTTCAGCTCAAATGAAAAACCATTATACTAGAACCAAATACTAAAATTCAATTCACACTTTCTAGTTGTAAATACATGAATTAGTGTAAGTTTGACATAGGAATTTGTGTTGAGAATTTATATACCCTGAAGGCTGCCCAGACATGTTTTCTGCCTTTAGCATTGTTGTTTGGTTTGCATACAATAACTGACCAACATGATCTCCAAATCTCTATGAAATCAATGTACCAGTAACCATACAACTGTCTTTCAATGATGATTTACAAAATGAAGTCTCACATTTTATGTGTTTAAATTAGTACCATTGTTCATACTATGCACTAGTTTGATAAGTATTCAAATGGGTGCATAAACTAATCAAACACCTTAAGGGATCCATCATCCATGGAATCTCTCGGATGAGGTAGCTTTAGTCATTCCTTGTACATTTTTGTTGCAATGGCATTTTCTATCCCTGGGTTCTGCCGGAGGAGAGGATCATTACCGACCAACCCATTAGCAGAGCCATTTAACAAACCTTTTATGCGTTGTTGTTGTTGTTGCTGTGCTTGCCTCTGCAACATTTGCATCAATTTTTGCCCCTCTGCAATGTGGCTATGAATAAATGCTACCTCTTCACCAAAACTTTAATTGGCAAATTTTAGGGAATCCATTCACAAATTAAAACTTAAACCCTTAAACATCCTCTAGCTCCTTCGCGCGCTCGGTCAAATGATTTTTTATTTTAAAGTTAAAGCCTGTGTTGGTCGAAATTTTGACCAACATGTTGGTGTTGGTTGAAATTTTGACCAACACGGGTTAGATTTTAAAAAAAGAGAAAAATTTCCTTCTACAATCCGACCAACCTAAACCTTTTTAATTGATGGTCGAAAATTTTGGTAGAAAAATGAGATCAAATGTAGTAGTGTAGTTAAACAGTTTTGGCAACTCTGAGCCATCTTAAAATCATACACAGTGGGAATTATTTGAAACTAAAGTAAAAGGTCGGTCACTGTCTTGTTATCTCCAGGAGGATTTCATTTAACTTGATTAAGTAGATGAGTGTATCTAGATCTAACAAAACCATGTAGTCCAGAGGAATCTAATTTTTCAACAAAGATTGTATTTTGAACACTATGGACTTAATAGCAGGAAGAGTTACAATTTTCAATATAAGAACTTACATGATGTCTTCTCATGGAATGCAATGATTACAAGATATGTATGAAATGGATTAGTTGAAGGGATCTATAAACATTCAGTAAAATGAAACTGAAATGTGTAGACATAGATTCTACAACTTATGCTAACATTCCTTGTTCTTGTACTAAAATAAGATCTTTGGAATAGTGCACGGGTATACATCAAAGTTTCAAACCAAGTTTCCTTTTGTGCCAAAATAAGATCTTTTAGCAAGTTTCTTGTTGTTGCACTATGGATGATAGGCACAAAACATAAAGCTAGGGCCAAGTTAATCAATTTACTTAGTTAAAATGATGGAATGGTGGCTATGGTTAATCACTATCCTAATGGATAACAGTTAGAAAACCTGTGAAACACAAAAAACTTTGTACAGACAAAAGAAGATTCAGTGGTATCCAACACACCATTCAGTAATACCTTACAACTACTTAGCAATCCCAACTACTCTTTGAAATAGATAGGCGTCAACAAGGAGCCACTCTTATTGAGAAATAAAAGGGTTTAATTTGATTGTTTGAAGGGTAGAAGTATCTTTCATTCAATTAGTAGAGAACCTAGGGGATTGGGTATGAAAAGCTCTCTCAATTTTGGAGATTGGGACACAATTTGGGATAAGGTAAAAGTTTAGTACAAGATATAGGAAATTACTATTTCATATTTAAAAAATATATTAAAAAAACTCAAAATTTCCATTTTAAAATATAACTAAATGAAAAAATCTTGAACAACCTAAAAGAATATGAATTTTTTTAATGTAATACTAAACAGTATATGAGATGCATAGTAATAATCCACTAGATATATAATTCTTCTGATAGTTATAGCATGTATTAGGATTTGTGTTGCATTAACTAAAGTTACATAACAAGTAATCAAAAGCATGAGCTAAGAAATGCCAAAAAAGAAAAATGTTTGTACCTACTCCATGAATTTATCGAGTAACAAGCTCCAATATTTTAGAATCATCCGATGGGTATCTGAGAAGCTTCTCTTGAACATTAGAATCATTAGACTAAATTGCACCCTACAAAAAAAAAACCCAATCATTATTGACTGCACAACCTAGTCTTCCTAATAATGATGAAATAGAAAATCAATGATAGTTTGCTATCCATGTGCAATAAAAAATGTGAACCATGACTAGATAAAGTTCATGAAATGAAAAGAACAATGGGTTACTCGAAGGTAGGAGTGCAATATGACTGAATGAAGTTCACAATAATAAACATAAAGATCATAGTATCTAATAAAAGACTGACAATGAAAGCTTATATAGCAGATGTAGAAGGCACAAAGGTTAAAAGTTACATAGAACAAAATATGTAAGAGACATAGAACTTCCAAAATGGAGGACTTAAGATGATGAAAAAGTACAGGAGCATTCACTTTGTTATTTATGCCATTCCCTTGCATTTTTATTTATTCTTGATTTGATGATGTTGTTTCAATCCCCCTTGTGCTATAGGTTGCTAAAGATCTGTCTAGGAAGGACATCAATGTGCTGGAGCAGCACATAAAGAACTTGCTTTGCCCTTCAACATCATTTTTCTTCAATACCATGTATGATCCATATAGGGAGGGTGCAGATTTTGTTCGTGGATACCCTTTCAGTCTGAGCCATGGAAGCAGAAATAAGCATAAATAACCACATAAAGAACTTGCTTTGCCCTTCAATGCCATTTTTCTTCAATATCCTGTACGATCCATATAGGAAGGGTGCAGATTTTGTTCGCGGATACCATTTCAGTTTGCGCCATGGAAGCAAAAATAAGCATACAAGTCTTTCTGCCATAACAATGAATTAGGGCACGAAATAGAAAACTTTTTCTGTGAAAATTGAGTGATGTGATGAACCATGTAGAGAAGATTTCCAACTAACTTATCACACCCATCTTCCACACCTACCTATACATATCACAAGTTTCAAAGAATAAATCACCATCATCATTGTTGTCTTAACAAAGAATGTAAACCGCAAATATTCAGTAGTTAAATCTAAGTACTAAAAATTAAAATACTAAGTAGAAGATATTTTCCATAGCAACTCAAGTTGTGATATTGCTATAAGGATTCATCTGTGTAATTTTTGAGTCAAACTCATTTACCCATGTTTCATTAGTAGTGATTCACACAAACCCATCTCTCATAAAAAAGAATGGAATTAAATTACTTTTTAAAATTAAATTAGGGTTAATAGCTTGAAATTAATGCAATCACAATCTAAATGTCCAATTTATCCATTGAATTAAAAAAGATTCATTATTTTTACTAAGGCCCAAGTGTCATGAGACCGTAATGATACCACCAATGATATACAATGAGGATGCAAGAAGCCATATTCTTTTCTAATTGCCAATAATTAATTGAGAAAACAACAGCATTAAGGAAAGTAATTAAAATATTTTAAGATATTGATGGTCTTTAGGAATATTAACATGACTGCTTGCATTCAGAACGGTTAGCAATTATTTAGGAAAAGAGACGTGTCTCTTCAAAAGAGACATTGATTACAATAGGGATTAGTGACCTTAAGTCCTCCACATAAATATATATAGCTCACCATTCAAGAACAGGGAGGATGAAAGGGGGAAATAAGGAAGATATACAGACAACAGAAAAAAATAGGCATTTTAAGTTTTAACAAAAAGTTTATACAACCATATAAAGGAGCACAATCAGAACTCTTCAGCAGTAATATTTAATTGAACTCTGAACAAAGACAATCAAGACATACCTGGTACGAACATATACATCCCCCTCTTGTTTCAAGCTGTCATTTACAACATATATTATTCTTATATCAACTCTTGTGGTATTATCACTGCCTAGATATTATTTGATAATCAATTAGTTTGTAACTATTATGTATAATTGGGTAGAGATGCATATGCCTATAATGTTTTTGTAAACCCTCATAATTATAGAACAAAGATGGTCTAAGGAAGAAAGATTATAAGGATTGAAGAAAGGGCGGGCGTCATACTTTTTGACAAGACTTTACCTTCACCACGCTTTCCATTGCCAGGGTAGATATTTGTGTCTCCAGCTCCAGCTCCTGCTCGATGTCCATTGGCATCAACATGTCGGTTGCTATCTCCTCCATTACCCACTTGCTTAATGCACAACTCTCCTTCAAATCTTTCTAACTTTGGTATGGTCGATACTTTCTCTGTAAACACTGCTTTATAAGTTGGTTTAATAGAAGTATGCTCTTTAGCTGAAGTTTTCATTCGAACTCCCATTTCTTTCTTTGATTCCTCCTACAATTCCATCATTTCCTAATGATTTAGCCATACAAAGCACAAACTATTTGAGATTCAGCAAGGACGAACCCTAGATGGCACATACCCTTTCAGTCTGTGCCATGGAAGCAGAAATAAGAATAAATAAGCACATAAAGAACTTGCTTTTCCCTTCAACGCCATTTTTCTTCAATATCCTGTATGATCCATACAGGGAGGGTGCAAATTTTGTTCGCGGATACTATTTCAGTCTACGCCATGGAAGCAGAAATAAGCATACAAGTCTTTCCGCCATAACAATGAATCAGGGCATGAAATAGAAAACTTTTCATTTTAACATAATGAATCCCGTGTTGGTCAAAATTTTGACCAACACGGGCATCGATTTTTTAAAAATGACATTTTTCTTTGCCTATTCCGACCAATTTGACCCATTTGAATAGATGGTCAAAAATTTTGGTCTAAAAATGGCGTCAAATGTACTAGTGATTGGAGTACCTTGTAAAGGTTTTGTGATCTTAATAATGTTTATGGAGAGGCCTTAAGATTTTTCCAAAGGATGGAAGGAAAATGATTTACCAAATTAGTGATTTTTGGTGATTGGTTAGAACTAGTTGTAGTGACTATCATAGTAGAACACAAAGGAGGGCATCCAAATGAGAGGACACCACTATGTCTAGTTTATCATTCCATCAGTACAAGAAACAAGAGATATCCAAAGCCCATATCACTTGCATGGCCACGACTATTGCAACCAGCAAGACAAGTTCTTGAAGCAAGTCTACTTTATGTTAGTTAAGATTATACAAAACAAAGACATTAATGAGGGAAATTAATGGGATAGCCTTATAGGTTTAAGTCTAGAATGGATGAAACACCCTTTCTTTTAGAAAACATAAAAGAACATGATTACTTATGTGTGGCATAGTCATCACCTTCATATCCAAGAAAATAATCACACTTTCCATCAATACAATCCCCATGAAAATGATAGGAATTAGCACATCGACCATAAAAATCTAAGGATATGTTAGGAAATATTTCATGATAAGAAGGGAAAATTAACTCCCCTAAAAAGTAGATTAAGTGGATTTAGAATAGGGATAAGCTAGTGTCATTCCTTTCAAGAAAAAGATTTCTTTTATTTCAAATATGTAAAAAATTAATTGATGAAACAAAAAGAATAATACTTGGACACACCATGAGATTGAATCTAAGATATAACATAATTGATAATACCTTTGAAGCCAAGAAACTAGATTGATCCACCATTTTCAAGACAAGCTCTCTATTCGCCATCAATAACAATTTGTAGATAGTGCAAAGATACTTTAGAATTAAAATATAATTATGATTAAAATTTTAATTTAATCTTGAGAGAAACATAATCCTTCCTTGCCACAAAACTTTATTGTCCACAATCAATGTATGCTTTATATTTTCAATGTAGAGAAGAATAAGCTCTTGATAAAGGATCAACATGAATTTTTTAACAAATCATTAATGCTAATTCTAAAAAGCTTCCACCTATGTTTTCTTTTCATAATATCAATTGCATTTTGTAAGTCCTAAATTTGTAGGTGTAGTTGGGGTTATTCAATACTAACAATTGCATCACATGCATTACAATGGCTATGCTAGTAGGCAATTCGATAGGTAGGTAGTAGTATAAAAATTTACAAATCTTATCCATCATTGTCCATTCTTTTTAAATGTTCTCATCACAACCTAATTATTTCTTATGTGCTAGCCCTAATACAAGTACAATCTCTCTAGAAAACTTAATTATCATTGTAAAATGTTAATCATAAATGAGTTGAATGAAAAGTACAAAGAACTTAAGTGCAAAAAAATCCAAAATGTCCTTTCAGTGTCTGCATTCATCCTTTCCATTCAACATGACATTATCCACAATTCAACTTTTGTACTTTGGCTAAAGATTAAATCCATGCTTGAAATAAAATTATTTTTCCCTACTCTTTGGAATGTAAATGTTTCACAAGAAAATATTTTGCATACATCAAATTGATGACAGGAAAACCTTCTCTTAATTTTACTGTATAGAGTCTTCATAGTCAAATATTTAAATGTGCAAAAGAAATAAAATATCAACCAAAAAAGACAACAATGGATTACTTCTTAGTAGTAGTTTAGAATATATAGTGAAATAGAGCTACTGAGAATGGAGAGATTTAGATAAACCTAAGATATTTTCCATTAATATAAGTGGCTAAACATGTTTTCCCAATAAATTTTTGGCAGACAGTGGAAACTATCCTCTAGTCTCATATATAAAGGCTACCATGTGTTTGAGGTTGAGAAAAAATATGTTAAAATAAAGGATGGAGTCACAATTACTACTGGTACAATTGTGATGGCCACAAATTATCCTCTTAATCAAAACTTGGTAGTTCATGCTTGCTAATCACCAAACATGACCTATGTTATTATATTGAAAGTTCCCAAGGGATCAGTTAAGTAAGTTGGAAGAAAAACATCACTTTGGCACTTATTGCATTCTACAAATAGGTATTGAAAACTTGATTAAGATTTACTCCTTGAATGAAATTTGAAAAATCTCTTGTTTTAATGGTGGAATGATGAATTTGAGTGTACTAGAAGATCCAATTGATGGGACACATATTATCTATATCACTATGTTAGACCAGAAGAAAAATAAGATCATGATTTCCTAGTTCTAGGACTGATTTATCGAGCAAGGCATGAATTAATAGCCACTGATGAAATCAAGGAGTCTGAAAAAGTGAAAGGAGTTCCTAATTGGATGAATAGATTTGTATTCTCTTCAAGACCATCTAATTCTACTTTGAACCAAAATTCCAAGGCTAGTAACACACCTCGAGGAAATGACGGTGCTCAAGCTCTATTCTTTAGGGGAGTGCTAGTGTTGTTACAAGGGATCCACTACTAGAAAATGTAGAGAATAATTGTGATGATAGTAGCCCTATGGAAGGGGCTATTGGTATTTTAAATAAATAAGAGTCCATATCAACATGTGAGTTTGTTAAGGTAAAGAAGGATAGCATTCAAAGTAAATGTGATAGAAGCCATGAAGGCTAAAACATAATGAAGAAAGAGGAAAGAGACTATTTGAATTGAATTAATGGGTTCATTTCAAGGATATACAGATTGATATCTGGCTTCAAAGTTAAGATCAAAATTATTAAATGTTGCCAAAGCTAATTGCACCATTTTCAAATAAAAGGGACATGTAGAATACTTTCAATTTCAATTTTGGATAAGTGTACAATCAATCACTTCTTACATTAATACCATGCATTGGGTTCTGAATCCTTTATTCATGTCTTTCAAAAGGTCTCTTTACCCTCCTTAAGATATGTGTTAATTAGTTTATTAACATTGTATGCTCTTCTTTGAATAGATCAATGATTATTACAAAGATATAGAATCTCTATAAAGATTTAGAATCTCTATAAAGATTAGTACCCAACCTATTGGGTAATAAATGCAAGGTGAATCAAAAAAATAGATTGAATGCAGAAAATAGAGACAAGACAAAAATGGAATGAAAAATCCAAGCAAACAAAGAGAAAAAAATTCTACCTCAAATTTGCACATGGTAAGTATCCATACCTTAGGTTGCTGCAAAATTATCATAAAAATCCATCAACAGGCTAAGAGAAATAGGCACCTATGCAAAAAAGATGATGTATTTGTGTAGCACCTGCAAACTTAGTAGACTAACTAAACTAATATATGTGAGATGAGAAGGATTTCTAAATAATAGATCACACAACATATCTCATCCTAAATCTCTGAGATCTCTTGGATCACATTAGTAACACCTTGAACATTATTGATCTTAGCTTCTAGAATCTACTTCTAGAATCTTGTCAAGCATACCGATATCCTCTATTTCAACATTATTTTCATTAATTGGATGGGAATAAATCAAACCACAAATTGTGCATCCCTCATATAACTCATGATATGGAGAATTTTGTAGTAATGCAATAATGAATCTAGTTTCTAAGTATTAGCTTCCCAGAACATAGGATTATTCTTTTTTCTAATATTCTTTTATTCTTTTATTAATAAAAATTCAGATTTATTTCTCAATTAGAAATCAAATTGAAGAATAAAGAATATTTGTAACCTTGGAATCCTTTCTAGTTTTGAGAACTGTACTGTAAAAACAAAGAGTTGAGGTAGACACCTTTTCCATAGAGGGGATCATCATTTGAATGGAATGTAATAGTTGAAAAGAACTATGGTTTGTGTTTGGGGTTTAAGATATATGTGTTTTGATTCATGCCAGTCTTTATGTATTTGTATCATATCTTTTCATTGGGTTAGATAATTCTAAAGTTAAATTTTATTTTCATGACTCTTTTTTAGTAGTTTATGGGGCACATTGCATGCTAAAATGTAAGCTACACATGAACGGTTTTTTCTACCTAAACTATGTAATTCATGTGAATATGCTTTAAAGATGCCAATTTTTGCAGCAGTAGGGCTTATTTTTATATACATTGCATTCAATTGAAATATCACAGATCCACCATGGGTGAATTTGTTAATCTTGTGTTGGAGTTATCTTTCACTACCTACCATCAACAATCACATTCCAATGATTCTCATATATTTGAACTTACACACCTTGCATGCATAGATTTCTAGTAAAACTGTAGCGGAGTATATTAGGACTTGTGATCCATATTCACAAGTAAGATGCTTTGCTAATTTCTCATGATTTATTCTAGAGAGAAAGTGTTAAATTATCTCTAAGGAGATGCAACAACAACATTTCAAAATATGATTATTTGTATGAAATTTTTTTTGACTGATGTAGACATTTTTATCTCATGAGAAATTTCTTAGACATTTCTTTGATAAGCTTCCATGAGAACCATATAAAAGTTTCTTCAAGAGTACATCCACCAAAAATGTAATCTAAGATTTAGATGTACCAAATGGTTGTGATGCTGATGCACCCAAGTATGCTTTTCTTATCACATTTTACAACAACAATTTATTGGAGGAAATTCCTTTATGTGAACCAAGTACATCAACAAACTTAGATTTACTTTAGGATTATGTTCCTATTATGGATAGAATGACACAATGCAATGAAAGAAATATTTTATATGCTGAATTTTCCCCACTTAATAAGCTTGATGATCCCACTCCAGTTAGTGAACATTGAATAAGTAGTGGAAATAAAGATGCAACTCCACTACATTAATTGATTTCCACCTTAGACACAATGAAACATGAATGCATATTGATTCATCTTAAGTTCAATGAGGATTGTAGTATGGTAGTGACTTGACAAGGAATGATCTTTAAATTGGTTGACTTTAGTAAATTAGGAATCCCATCCTTGTTAGCTAGGATGGATTTTTTGACATTTTGATATTTTTAATTGTTAACATGTGAACTTTGTTGGAATTGAGTGATTTATTTGTTATAGAGGAAAGAATAGAATCATATCTAGCCTTCTACTTTACAAATATTGACACTAGTATTGTTCCTACAATACATCTTGATAGATAACTTGACTCAAATCCTAAAAGTATATTCCTACAATATTATTCCCACCAATCAAGTCTTCACTTAGCTCCTAAAAATTATTCAAACTGAAAGTTCAATTTCATTAGTTTATTGGCAAAGAAAAAAACTTGACCAATTTCTATATATTAGAAAATTGTTTCCATAGTTATTCCCTTCAATGTAAATAAAGCTTCCATTCTTTACTTTTTTCCCACCTTTTAGCCCAATTTAGGACAACAGTATATTTCCCTACGCTCAAGCAATTTCTATTGAAAATAGATTGAAGAATATTATTGAAAAAGGATATTGTTGAGAATAGATTGATACAAGTATGATTAATATGCTTCAATCATTTTTTTGTCACTAATGTCAAACCTACTATTTGAGACAATTTCTTATATGATTTAAGTACTATCACTTATTTGATTGATGAAGAGGATTTGATTAAAAGATGTAACAATAGCACCTAGAAGAAATTTTGAGTTATGATTATGTAAAGAAGTACTAGAATCAGTTAAGATAGTGATAACATGATGTATTTATTTTATACTTAAGGTTATAGATGCTAGTTACACTAAGAACATTGTTAAGATAGTGATAACATGATGTATTTATTTTATACTTAAGGTTATAGATGCTAGTTACACTAAGAACATTTAGAAGATAAAGTTGAACAATTTTTTTTTGCTAAGCTTGACTGAGTGGATAGTAGGTACCAAGGAAAGTTAGTGCAAGCCAAGAAAAAAATCAGTTGGAGCTGAGTAAAAGTTTATTCTAGTATATGCCAAGCAAAATAGTGGATGTTGAGTAAAGTTTAAGTAATGTTGAGCACCAAAAAACTTTAGCTCATACTGAGTGATTTTATAGAGGATGCCGAGTAACACAGTATGTATTGAGCATCAGAAGATAATGCTAAGTGGCTTCATTATTTGAAAAATCATGAATTCAATGGATCTAAGCCAAAAAGTTTTTTTTCTTTGATTGTGTGAACCGAGTGGAAGATAAGGTTGATGAGTTGGTGACATAGAATTCAAGGTAAACCATTTTTAGGAAAATTCAAAGAGGATTCAAGGAGAAGTTTCTAGAAGCAATAAGAAATATAGGGTAGATTCATTGTATCCTACCTAATCTATCCTAACCCTAAATTGGATGATGGAGAATGAGTGGAAAAAGATCTTAATTTCCTATTTATAGGAATGGCTAGTTAGAAGAAAAGGTTCTCATGTGTGAGAACCTAAGGAAGACAAGGATTCAATGGTTATGCTTCATCAAGTGACCTAAGAGAAGAGTTTGCATTGGCATGTTAAGCAAGAAAGCTTAAAGGTATGAATGCTTGAAGTGTGAACAAGCTATCATAGCTGAAATCTATGAAGGCCAAGAAAAATGGAGGACTGAAACAATTATCTGTAATTTGCAAATGGAGTTGTAAGTTGTTATAAGATCAAGCCTTGCTATTACTCTCTAATAATTGTATTAGTCTAGGGTAAATCCTTTGGATTAAGGTTAACCTAACAGTTATTTGTAAATCCTTTAACTAGGTAACATTCCAAGTGAATGGTCTAAAGTCCTCTAACAAGGATCACTCCTAATAAGGTGATTGAAATCCTTTAACAGGGTCACATTTAACAGTGTGTATTGTAACCTTTAATAGGGTTGGCCTTTCATAGGGCATCACTTCAAAAGACTGAAAAAGAGTAGCATGTTATTGGTGGTTTTTCCAAAATTGGTTTTTCATGTAAATCATTCTGTCAAGTGTGTTGATGAATCTATTGTGTTTCATGTTTACATTTTTGCAAGTTGATTTAAGAGTAACCTACATGTTTTAAGGGATTGCATAATCTTATGGATGCATGCATGAAGATAAATGTTTTATGGGTTCACTAAGTTGTAAAAAGTTTTATTAATACATTTGGACTTTGGATAATTGATTCACCCCCTCTCAGTTATTCTAAAGTATTCCAACAATTTCTAAATATTTGTAAATGACTACAAGTATCCTACATTGCCAAATCATATGTTTTACCTACTAAACTCAACTATGGAATGTTCCAAATTGGATCTAAATTTATACCATCCACACATATTATGACCATTTTCTACTCTTCCAAACATGTAAAAGGTGAACAAACCCCTAAAATGTGATCTGATCTTCATTTTCATTCATTTTACAAACACATTGAATGGAAAATGCAACATAAAATGGTTTTTTGGACTAGAATTTTAGTTGATTGATAATATAATGTCACCTCTCTTAGAAGGATACTGAAGAGTTAGTAGTGATGGAGCCCTATTTTTTTGAAAAAAATTATGGCCTCCATTTAAGAGATGATGTTGAAAATTTGATGAAGTATTATGGCCTCATATAAATCTAGTTTAAAGAACAACATTAGTAAATATTTTTTCACCCAATTATGGGTTAATGTGCTCATTGCTTCAAATTAAAAGCAATTAAAAATGTTATCAAATGAAGTTCACCTTTAACATCACATACTCACACATTGCTTTCTTTGCTACCATCTTTAAATAGGAATACCAAATCTAAGCACCAAAAGAGAAAGAGGAGAAATTAGTTTAATAAAGTTGGAATATGGATATAAGTATACAACTCTTTCCATGGTATACAAATACAAAGTAAATGGGTTACCTTGGTTTGGATTTGGTAATGAAGGTTGCTCCAACAATCCTCATCAACTATGGTTTATGGATTTTTGTTGGGGTCAAGGTAAATGGTACCGATGAAGGACATGAGGTGTTTAGAGAAACTTTCAAATGACTACTGGAAGCTAGAATACTAAGGAGGGCTATAATTACCTAATTAGAAAATAACTAAGATCAAATAGAAACATCTAATTGTGATTGTATTGGGATAAAAAGTTCTTACCTAAGGTAGGATTGTTCTAATGGATAGCACTACAAAATAAAATCCTTATAGTTGATACATATAGAGAAAAAGGATATGCAGTTCCAAGAAGGTGCATATTATGAACCTACAAATACTCTCACCAATTTTGGAGCTGGTTACATAACAAACTTGGATGGAACTCAACAATACCAAGGTCAATCCTAAGAATTTTTCAAGCTTGGCCTATTCAAAATAAGGACTCTTTGTATGATGGCTTGCGGACTGCAACACCATCTATTGTCATATGGGAGTTATTGTAGAAGAGAAATAGACACATTTAAAAAAATAAAAGGATAGGATAGGAATAACCTACCAACAAGATGAAAGCTACCATTATCAAGACTTTCAATAATATAATATTGAATATGAAATAATTGGTAGAAAAGATGACTCACTGGGATGAGAAGATGAGAGGTAGATGGATTGGGTTTAAGATTTTGTGGTATGTTAGTTTGAGCTTCACTTGGTGGAAGCTCATCTAGCCTAACCCCCCTCCCTCTAACATCAATCCAAGTTACCCATTATCATCTAATTACATAGTTCATTTATTCATTCATCCATTTATGAACTATAAGATTCAATCAATACAATCACAGAACATTCATTAATATGATATAATATTCATTAATACACAATACTAATCAAGACTTCATTAACACATAACAATATTCATCAACATGAAATAAAAATCAATATTAATGTGCAACATTCATAGATAATTACTTAAAACAAAGTTCTTTCATTATCCAACAAAGTTTATCAAACAAGGTTTATAAAAGAACATTAAAAAAAAATCATTTCTTCTTTTTGTTTTTCTTAGCTTTGTTAAGAAAAAGGCTGATAGGAGCATCAATATATTCCTCATTCTTGTCCTCTTGTGTTACATGCATGTCAAATTATGATGCATCCTCCTATTTGGAGGAGTAGGAGGCGACTACACTAAAGGGGGTTCTATTGCAAGAACAAGTAAATGGGTTAAATTGACATACTCTTTTTCTTTTTTTAACTATTACAAGTATTTAATTAAGTAGTACAATATAACATGAATTTTTATTACCTGACAATGCCACATCATGTACATTAACATTTTGATCTGCTACCACATCAACATGTTGAACACTTGGGAACATGCTTCACACCTTCACCATGATGTTCAACATGCTCTAAAATATTCAAAAAAAGATTACATGTCAAATTGCAATTGAAGATGTTATCATTGTATTCATAATTTCATAATTAATTTTCAATAGAAAAAAAATACCCCCACCACTATAATGCACATCATGGCCTTCATCGCGAGCAGGTTCTATGATATGATATGAAGGCTGCATTGAAATGTTATGTGCATCATTATGCAGTCAATTTATGTTCAAAACTAACACCAAAAAAGATTTTTCTCAACTATTCAATTTGATTTACTTTTCATCTGACCAATTTACCTGTGTCTCATTTGGTGCACCAGATTCATGGGCAAGGCTTTTAGATTCTGGGCATATGTGTGCAACCATGACTTTATAGCCTTCCTTCAAGGCAATTTTTTTATCTTCATTTGTGAGCTCAACATTGAATTTTGTGCCCTATATTTTTTGCTTAGTATTGATATTTTTTCATGTATTGTTTGATTAAACAAAGTTATTTGCAACATTATTAAATACAATCATATTATAAAATACATATATATGAATGATTATATTGAAATAAATAATAATCATATTGTTGCTCAAGTGCATTGATAATTAATATCAATATATTATGGTGTGTTACAACATAGATAATCAATCATGATTATGATAATGATATCATTGACTAAGGGTAATCAAACAGTTGTTAATGGTAACACATGCTAAGTTCATAAATGACATGTCTCACATAGAGACATGTCTCTATGTGAGATGTGGCTACATGTTACCTTATTTATTGAAGTCATTCCAATACTTAGAAAAGTACACAAATCATTTTAAGTGCAGAGAAAAATAAATATACAACCATTCAACTAATTATATCTCAACAACATTAAAGTCACAATAGATCAATATTGATAAACTTATCTCGGTGAGATTATCATGAATTGAAAACAACAGTCATTGAAGGTTATAGAACTATATAAGGTTTGATATATATCCTATTTCTTATTATCTATTCTTTCAACCAAAATAACCATTGTATTTTGGTATGATTCAATATCTTCAACATAAGCCAATATCTTATGAATTGCTTATAAACTACACCTTCAACAATGATAAGTTGTGTTGAAAGTTGTGAACTCCTTATCTAAGGAGTCTCAAGTTTGAATCTATTCAAACTTAACAAATGATAATAATTAATATAAACCTTGTTAATTGTGAGTGCACTTGGGATACTTTGAACATCAACCCTATTTCAATTCTTTATAATAATAATCTCCCTAGTCCAATTTAGCATCTTGGGTGTATCCTAATTTTCTTCCATAGCTAATAGAGCTCCCATCTTGTTCATTTTTGTACAATTCCTTTTCCTCCATGGAAAGATTGAAAAAAGATTTGCCCACTTCTTTCCTTTGAGAATTCAAAGAATGTGGGCTTCCATGATTGATGATCTGAAAGAAATCCTAGTTTTGTACAACTCTAGAGATTGTTGTAATGGTCTCTTTTTGAAGATGTGGAGAGCCTAAGTCATGCCAATAAATGATTGGAATATGGGTTTTGTGTGTGGTTTGGTGGGGAACTACTTTGATCCCACTCTATGATAATTTCTGAGCTCTTCGTAGACTGTCCAGTTCATCCATTATCGATGCATTCGATCTTCACAAATTGAGAGAGTTTGTGTGTATAATTAGAAGCTTATATCTTATCAATGGGGGAATTTATTTTTCTTCTAATTCTTTCTAAGATTTAGAGGATGTCTAGAAATTTAAATCCTATTATATTAATGAGGGAGTAAGCTTTTTCTTCAACTCTTTTTGAATAGATTTAGAGGGCTTCTAGAAACTTAAATCTTATCTAGGGGAGTTCTTTTTTCTCTCCAAACTTTCCTTCAATAGATTTAAAGGATGTATAGAAACTTAATTCTTACTATATTAAGGAGTAAGTTTTTTCTTCAAACTCCTTTGAGCAGATTTAGAGGATTTCTAGAAACTTAAACCTCCAAACTCTTCTTGAGAAGTTCTATGTCTAGAAACCTTTATCTTATCAAAAGGGGAGTTTGTTTTGTTTTTTGAATTCTCCTTGGTAAGATTCAGGATTTGTGATGGTTGGATAGACATTGGCTTTAATTGATATTAGTAAGGAAATTTTATGTTAATAATAATAATAATTTTTGTAGCTTACTATTTATACACAAGATAGTAGAAAGACAAATCTTCAAATTCTAAGAAGAATTAAAAAAAATGAAAAGAAGGATAAAGTCTAAAAAATGTTAGACAATTTATTTATTACCAATAGAAGGTGGATTTTAACCATTGTATTTTCTAGAGCTCCAACTAAGGGTAGCACCACATTCTTCCTTAGAATTCTCCTTAGTGGATGGCTACACATGAAAGAAAGAATGATAAGTTGTAGACAAGAGAACATTCTAGCAACTATAAAGACTCTCACTTGAGTGCTCCTTCTTATCAAAGTTTCACAAAATCTTCAAAGAAATTATGTTTCAATAATATTTTATCTAGAAACTATCTTAACTCAATAATATAAGAATAATGGTATACTAAAAATAAATATTAAAATCTTACTGTATAGAATCTCTATAAGAGAATTGGAATGTATATAATTATTCACATGAGACAAGAAAAATCAACGTAGATTAAATATGAAATAATTGTTTAAGGTAGAGTAGAATGTTTTCTAAAGAATCTCCTAAGGGCCAAATGAAAAATATGCCAAGCACTTTTAGCCTTGCAACTAATCATCCAAAAGTCTCTCAACATACTCATTACTGAGACATAGGAGCAACAAAGAGTAAATAAAATTCATATTGAAGCAAAGCACATGGTAATTGAGCTATGGACCATCTCCAAATCCTACAATTAACTTCTCTTTAGCACTCGATAAAATGCATGAAGGATCTGTGATGTCCTCCTTAGCCAATCTCACAGCTATTCTTTGATGATTCATACAAACACAAAGCTCTTTGCTTGAACTATATCCTTGTGAGCCATACAAGTTGGTAATGTGTTTGCCGTTGAACCTTTCATAGTATGTTGTAGAAAATATACAAAATATAATGATATAATTTTCACTATACCATCTCTATATTCTTGAGAATTATATGTATAATGGGTAGAGACTGTTTGCTAGGCTATCTATATTTTTCCAAGGGATGAAGCCCTATGGCTATTAAGCATATCATCTTTAGCTCTACCAATAACTACACAACTAAAACAAGCATTTGATATTTTCAGCTATAAAAGAAAAAGAATCTGGTGATGACTACTCTATAGTTTACATATTTTCTCAAGCCATCAAGTTGAAGAGCCTAGTGTTGCATCTTTGACTTGTTTTTGGAGTGCTTTGAATTATGCATAATTGCATACTTGTGTGGTGAGCACTAGAGGATGCATTGATAATTATATATTTAGCTCCAAATTCTAATCTTGAAAAATTTTGTTTGTGCTCTATGTTGACATGACCATGTACATGTTTTTCTATTGAATTGTTGCTTAAATAAAGCTCTAATTTGCATATGAATACATTGCTTCTTTATTTAAATATCTTGATCGGACAAATGAATCAATCTAGGAATGCATCATATTTCATTGTGATTAGAAGGGTGAGGATTTATCAAGTGCCTTGATGGTTTATAATCTATAAATATTGATTTTATTTTTATCATGTTTTGCACTAACATTTTTTTGGACTTCACAAAAGCTTTGTACAAAGCCTTGACATGGCCTTGACATAATAGGTAATTATCATCGTTTACATTATTTATTTTTTCCTCTACTTGTTAATAAAAGACATTTATTATATATTCATCATACTTTTTCTTAGCGAAATATCCACAAGGGGCTTGACCAAAGCAAGCCCATTTACAATATAGTGGCTGAGATATTGAAGGTTGGGAGGTAGCCACCATATTCAACAAGGAAACCCACATTATCAAAAGATTGGCTTTAGTAAAATATCATGGAATTTGGGTTATTTTGATGAGGTTCACTTATCATCTAAATTATTTTATCTAACTATATTACTATCAATGCAAGAACATCCAAGAATGCATAACTTGAATATCTTTGAAGTGAGTGAATAGTGATATGACAAAGGCTTCATACTTACACTTAGTTGGATTTTGTAGGCATATTTCTAGAAATGGGAGGACAATAAACTAGAAAGATTATTGTGTGATTATTAAAAAGACAACTTATTATAAATGACACAATATCATTTTGATGAAACCCTTACCAAATACATGCTTTGAAAAAAAATTACTTACTGATTTCATGAACCCCTTGCCAAATACATTATGTGATAAGAAAAGTTGTAGATTTCTACAACTTAGCAATGGAAACTTGAAACCTTTCAATTATTTGCAATGGCACCTTGAAACCTATCAAACGACTGCAATGGAAACTAAAACTTGTCAAACATCTGCAATAACAACTCGATCAACCTACAAACCATATGAGAAATGCAAACATAAACAACAAAGGCACCTAAGGAAAGTCAAAATACAATAAAGAAAAAAGGCATGAAAGGCAACTCGATGGAAAATGGTTGCTTCTTACAATAGCACCTGTGCTTGACTCAATCATTTCTTGTCACATGTTACTCCACTAATGAATCCCTCCCAATGATCAACTATTAATTAGCTTCAAGAACAAAAAGGAATCACTAAGTAGGAGCCCTTCCAAAACAATAGTAGTTGTTGAAAATTCCTACCCGAACAAAGTGGTAAACACTAAAATAAATTCACAATAATTAGTTATATTAAAAAAAATGTTACTAATATGTAAAGCATGGTCAATGACTAAACATAAATCAGGTTGGTCAAAATCAAGCTGCATTAACCTATAAAACACCAAAGATAATTCATCAAAATTGTGATTCACTCCAGCCACTAAGAGTTGTAAGGAATAGACAAGATCAATAATAAATACCAGACAAGATCAATAAAATAACTAGTTGAATCACTAGTTTACCAACTTCACTTTTAACCAAGAGTTAGAAAGAATTATTGCTAAAGGAATCATAGCAATATTTATCTAATACTAACAATAGATATAAAATATTAAAAAATGTTTGGTATTATTGGCAAAACTCAAGCTCACATAAACAAAAAAACATAAACATTGTTCCTATCTGCATGCACATTTAATATCAAAGATAGAAAACCCAACCAAGTAGTACATTCTTGAAACAAAATTAATAAAATAGAACAATACATCTTGAAGATAATATAGTCAACTAAGGAATCCTTTCATAGCCTATCAATGTGCACAAAAACTTATGGGATTAACATAATGGTTAGTATAATGTTTCTGCTTGTGTCTTATGGTTCCCCTTCAGCTTGGAATGACTTATTGGTTTAGTCAGAAGTTTACTCCCTCTAGTATTGATTCTTACCATTTTATTATATATTCATAATCAACAAAAAATTTCTTTTATAATAATAAGGAAAAAGAATAATAACAATAGTTCTCCAATACAAGCAACAGTTTTAGAAGATAAAAGCAATTAATTCAACAAAACTTAGGTTGATCCAACTGATAGGTTAGGGACGCATGTAAATTTTAAAATAATGAAAGAAAAAATATGGACCTCATGCTATGTGCATCTTACCCTCTTCACGAGTATCAGAAAGCATTTAGATTGGCCCCAAAAGAAGTGATAGCTAAATCAATGTAGGTAGAAATGTAGTCATTTCTCATCTTGGGAACATTGCCTACTCAAAATACAATCTCCTCCGCCAAATTTCTCAATATTATCACACTTTTATGTATGAAAAAACTATAATTCAAACTCAAAATGGATTCATTTATCATCTTGCGAACATTGCCTACTCAAAATGCAAACTCCTCCACCAAGAACAAGATTGCCATGCTTTTATTCTTTTTTTCTATTGACCTGATTTGGTCAAAATTTTGACCAAATTGGGAAGCCATAATTTGGTCAAAATTTTGACCAAATCGGGCAAAAAAAAGAATTCATAGGCCAATATGGCCTTTGGCCAAAACTTTAGGTAAAAAATTAGGGGGAAATGTACTAGCGGAAGTTCACTACCATAGAGAAGCTAGAGATTGTTCACATATATATAAGTATTCCTTAAAGAACAAGATGATTCTATGGTGAAAGGTACTTTATGGTTTTTATTGATGATTTCACTAGAATGATGTGGGTAGCATTTCTTAAAGAGAAATCTAAATCTTTTGAGAAGTTTAAGATATTTAGAAATAGAGTTGAGAATGAATTTAGTGTTAAGATAAAGTGTTTGAGATCAGATAGAGGAGGAGAATTCACCTCTAGAGTTTATCATATTTTGTGAAGAGAATGGAAGCAAAGGAAAAATATCCTCACCTAGAACACCTGAGCAGAATGTGATTACTAAAAGAAGAAACAAATTAGGAGCAAAGGCAATAAGAGTGATGTTGTGTGAAAATGATGTTTCTAAGACTTTTTGGAGAGAAGTAGTCAATATAATAATGTACACTCTAAACAGAGTACAAATAAAAAAAGGTATGAGAAAGATATCTTATGAATTATGGTTTAATCATTCACCATTAGTTAATTATTTCAAAATATTTGGGAGCAAATGTTACATTAAGAGAGATGATGATAGTGGCAAGTTTGATCCAAGAAGTGATGAAGGTATGTTTCTTGGTTATTCATTAAAAAGAAAGGCATGCTGATGTTTCAACTATAGAACTAAGACAATAGTTGAATGCACAAATGTAAGGATTGATGAAAATTTTGGTACTAAGGAAAAGATGGTAGATTGAAATTTAGATTAAGAGGAAGATAATTCTAGAATTGTTAGACAAATATAAAAGTTTTCTTTGAGACTAACAATGATCTACAAAATGATATGCTATCTATCAAGAAAAGAGGAGAGCATAGGTCTAAATAAAGAGATGAGATAAGAGTTGAGATGTCAACTCCTACCTCTAACAAGAACATGAAAAAGAATCACCCTCTAGAGTAGATAATTGGAAGTAAAGACAAAGGTGTGATGAGAAGGAATAGAGCAAATGAGGAATTATGTCTGATTTCTCAAGTTGGACCTAAGAGTGGAGATGAATCATGTAAGGATGATCATTTGATTCAAGAAATGAAGGAAGAATTGGATTAGATTGAGAATAATTTGACATGGGGGTTAGTTCCTAGACCTAAAGATAAGAATTTGATAGGAACAAAATGGGTATTCAAGAATAAGATAAGTGAGCAAAGAGAAGTTGTGAGAAATAAGGCTAGACTTGTTTGCAAGGGCTACTCAAAGAAAGAATGCATAGACTATGAGGAGACTTATGCCCCTATAGCTAGAATGGAAGTAGTAATTTTTTTTGGCTTATGCAAAAAATATGAAGTTCAAAGTATATCAGATGGATGTCAAGTCAACTTTTCTAAATGGAGAACTTGAAGAAGAAGTCTAAATTGAGTAGCCTAATGGATTCCCTTTGATAGAAGGAAAAGAGATGGTTTGCAGCTTGTAGAAAGAACTATATTATTTGAAGCAAGTGCCTAGAACCTGGTATGAAAGGTTCGATAAATTAATGAAAAAGCTTAGATTTGTTGAAGGTATGATAGATGGTAATTTGTATTTGAGAAAAGTTGATAATGATTTATTTATCATTGTAATATTTGTTGATGATATAATATTTGGAGGTAATGATGAAGAAAGTGATAAGTTTTTTGAAGAAATGAAGAATGAGTTTGAAATGAGTATGATAAGAGAATTGTAAGCCTATTGGTACACCTATGATAACTGGTCACAACTTATCCAGCAAGGACAAGACACCTATAGTTGAGCAGAAGAAGTATAGATCCATTATTAGAGGATTATAATATATAACTCACACTAGACCAAATATAGAAAATGTATTTGGGTTTGTAACTAGATTTCAAGTTGATCCTAAAGAGTATCATTATGCAATAGTAAAGAGAGTATTCAGATATTTTAAAGGAACATATGATTATAGAATTTGGTATGATAGATCAAGTGATTTATCTTTGTGTTCATATAATGATGTGGATTGGGTGGGTAGTATGGATGACAAAAAGAGCCAGTGATGGAGAAATCTTTCTTGGAGGAAGACCAGTTTCATTTTTGAGTAAGAAACATGATTATATTTCATAGAGTATAGGTGAGGTAGAGTATGTTGCAACAACCAATAATTGTAATCAAGTTATGTGGATGAAGTAGATGTTGAAGGATATTGGAATTGAGTTTACAGAACCTAGTGAAAATACAAGTATAGTGAGTATGTCTAAGAATCCTGTATTATATTCTAAGATGAAGCATATATCTATCAAGTATCATGTCTTGAGAGAGAAGGCAATAGAAAATGAGATTGGATTGGAGTATGTGAGTTCTAAAGATCAGATTGTAGATACCTTTACTAAGTCTTTTCCTAAAGATACATTTGAGTACTTGAGAGGTATGCTTGGGGCTATGCCTCTGCCTACTTCTGAGGAGATGATGCAGAGAATCCATCAGCCTAGTGGTATAGAGAATTATTGTTAGACTATACTAAATGTTGATGCTTCATGTATGGGGAGTATCTATTGAGAAATGAATCATTAAGGACTCTTGGTATTTGGTATTTGTTGTTGATCAATGTCTTTGGACACTTGAGCTAGTTGAAGAGTTGAAGAAAGTATAGTAACAATTGGTATTTAATAATTGGTATGTAATATTGAGGCTTTTAACATTGATGTCAATGGGGGAGAATATGCATGAAAAACATCTCCTAAGCATTTATTAGGGAGATTTTGAAAGATTCATGTAAAGAAACAAGAGGAATATCTATGGTGGAGATATGTATGGTTAGTTGTTTATTATGAATAAATATTGCCAATTCTAAAGAAGAATAGGTTATTAGAGAATAATTCATGATGCCCATCTAGAAGATGGTGAGTAGAGAAGCATTCTAGAGGGTTTCAAATTGATGAAGAGGATTTGAGAAGAGTAGTGACATGAGCAACAAAGTACTAGTTTGGTATTCTTGGAACCTAGATTTTTTTCATCTATGTTTCCATCAATGCCAAAGGGGGAGATTGTTGGCATGAATGTTGATGATACTAAATTAGGGGAGTATCTTAAGTATTGGAGAGTATTGAAATGTTGCATTCATTAATGTGTTTGTCATTGATGTCAACATAGTATTGTTTCTATAAAGACTGGCAAAGTAGCAGTCAAAGATCTTACTAGTACAAACAATGGTTTGATTATTTGGTGTTGTGTAACCAAGGACATGATCTAGACCATGTCCTAATGATGTGGTTAAGTGTGTAGAGTTTAAGTCAAAGGCATATGGTAGTTGTACCTAATTTACTGAGATCAGTATAGAAACAAAGTATTGGAGAATAATGTTATGATATTTGTTAGCTATCTTACATTTGAGATGCAAAAAAGAAGTGTGCAGTCAACCAGTGATAGAGGACAATCATATGGTGATGTTAGTGAGTATGCAAGACCTAATATTTCATGTGTGAATTTTTCTATAGACCATGAGCCAATAGTTCTATTGTAATTGTAATCTAATTAATTATCTTATTATAATTAATTAGGAAAGCCTCAAGGCCAACTCAAGGAACTATTTTGAAGATATGGTATGAAGGAAAGATTTTTTCCTTGTTTGTAATGTATCTAGTGTTGTATGAATTATAAAGTGTGAAAGGGAGTATAGTGTTTGGTAAATGTGAGTAAGTGATCCAAGGGATTATTGGGTGTGAGTTTTATGATCTAGTTACAAGATTTGAAGGAGTAGAAGTCTGGTTGATAGGATAGAGGAAGATGAACAAAGTATATTTCATTTCTATTATTCTACGATGAATTATACAAAGATCGTTTGGATAGTGGGTTCATTGGTATTAACCTTGAAGCTATTTGGGCAGTGGGTCTAGATATCTTCCACAACTCCTAATAGGGTTGGAATCTACTAACAGTGATTCAAAGTCTCCTAATAGGGTCCATCCTCTAACAAGGAATATTTATATTAGTACATCATCATGTGGGAACCATCCTTGCTAGGGTTTTCCCTCTAATCAAGGGTTTCCCTACATAACATATTTGGTGTTTATTGTGTACACGTATCTTGTTGTAGTTTCTAATTATATTGCTCATATGGTTAAATTTTAATAAGGTTGATCATTGTGATATTAGTTGGATAATTGATTCACCACCTCTCTCAGTTATATTGCTATACTATATATTCTAACAAATGTGTAGCATCATAATATGCTATTCCAAGTTTTGGTGTCTCACAGAGACACTGACATATGAGGAAAGGCTAGAAAGGAAACACTTGGTAGCATCTTCAACCTTCATGAGACAAGAAGACCATCTCTCAAAAACACATAGGCTATTGATGTAGTTCTTCTTTATTTCTATGAGACAACTGAGATGAAGTGAGGAGAATCCTTCCAATGAAGGAAGTGGATAACATAAAACGTGGGACCATATACCACATGGGGGAATTCCAAATCTTAGAGCCTTGAAAAATTACTATGGAGTGAGGAAATACCAAAAAGGCAATGCATGGTAGTGTGACACAATTCTAGGATTTAAAATGTTGAAGAAACAATGGAGTGTGAGGAGGCACTGTAATGGTGATGCGTGACAACATCTCACGTAATTTTGGGCTTAGGAGTCTTAGGGAGATACTGGCATATGAGGAAATGTTAGAATGATAGCACTTGGAAATATCTCACACTTTTCCACTTAATAGAATAGATAATAATCTTTTAATCCTCTATTGAATCTCCATCATTGATATGTGCATGCATGTGGAGATAACTTAAATGCAAGAGATGGGACCCTCCACCACATGGTGGAATTCTAAGTTCTAGCACCTCAAGAAGGCATTGCAATAGGAGGAATTTCTAGAAAGGTGACATATTGAAGCATCTCATGCTTTTGGGAAGATGGGAAGATAGCTCACAAAAACATGAGAGCCGTTAGATCTCATAGCCAGTCAACTTGACCAACAACAAATGAGCTAGCTTAGACAATGAAGAAATTGTAGCTTGGTTAAAGAAAAAGCTAAGTCATCTTGATCAATGAAGGGATTGAGTTAAAATGAAATTTTAGCTACCAACTTTAGTGAGATAGCCAACTATAAAGAAAATAGTCTTGATTCTATTCTATCTCTGAGGAACCGAATGTAGGTTTGGAGGTGATTAAAGTGACGAAAGGAAAGATATTTCACTATGCAACAACTGCTAGTAGACTCAACACAATATATGTACCAATAAAATAGAAAAGAAAAAATTCACCACAAGGCAAGATACATGGACAAATAATGAATGACAAGAAGAGGAAAGGAAAAGAGCTATTTCATTAATGGAAAGGCAAAGTTATAGGACATAATGTCACTACAAAATATAAGTAGAGAAGAACTTGGAAAACATATTTATAATTTCCTTTTAGAGAGTCTAGGCATAAATAAAATCTAACTTAAAGTTCAAACCCCAACTAGGTGGAGCTGAGTTGTAGAGGAGAGCAATAACTAAGTATCAAAAGAAACATGATTATAAAGTGCAATTGGTACTAGAAGTGATAGGATGATACCAAAACAAGAAAACCTAGGTGTAAGAGATCAAATCACTAAAATCTAATCATTTCATGCATTAAAGAGGCATGGAGTGCATTGATGCCTTGGAAAAAAGGCCCAAGAAGTTATTGGGCATTGAAGAACTAGCCCTGATGGCATGCCATGCACAAAATATTACGGGGAAGGATAATAGGACATGTTATCATCTTGTAATATGTAGGGTTGACCATGGGGAATAAATATTATTTATCCCAAAAAGGTTTTGGTCATTAATGAAGGTCTTCCCTTGAAAAGAATGGTCCAGATGCGATGGGAAATCTCACTTAAAAAACATTAAGTCACAGCCATTGATGTAGAATCTCTCCTTAGAATGAATGACTGAGATATAGCAAGGAGAATCCTCAAGATGCGTCAGACCTAACAACTATCATGTAATTACAGGCTTCAGAGCCTTGTGGAGTCTCCATAGTATAAAGAAACACTAGAATGATGACATTTGGCACTAATTCAAAATTTTGTGAGAGGAGAAGACCATCTCATGAAAACACGTGGGTCATTGATGTAGATCCTCTTTTCTTCTAGTAGATAGTTGAGATGCAGCAAATAGATTCCTCCCAATGAAGGAAGCAAATAGCATGATAGGTGGGACCCTCCACTATGTGCTAGAATTCTAGATCTTAGAGCCTCAAGGAAGCATTTTGGAGTGAAGAAGTGCTAGAATGGTGATGCATGGCAATGTGCCACAATCCCAAGCTTCAAAGAATTGAAGAACAAATGTAGCATTAAGAAGCACCAAAATGGTGATGCTTAGTAGTATCATCTATGATTCTAGGCTTCAGAGACTCATAGAGACATTGGTGTAAGAGGAAAATTGGGAAAGGTGACACCTGGTAACATCTCAAACCTTCATGAGATAAGAAAACCATCTCATGAAAACACATAGGACATTAATATAGATCTTCTTTATTTGTAGTGGATGGTTGCGATGCAATGAGGAGTTTCCTTCCAAAAAAGGAAGTAGATAGCATGAAAGATGGAAACCTCCACCATGTGGTATAATTATGGATTTTGGAGCTTTGTAGAAGCATTATGGAGTGAGGAAATATCAAAACATTGACGTGTGGCAGTATGTCACAATTTTTTTCTTCAGAGCATTGAATAAATAATGCAGTGTGTAGAGGAATCAAAATAGTGACCTATAGCGACATCGCATGCAATTCTAGGCTTCAAAGTCTCACATAGACATTGGTGAATGAGGAAATTCTAGAATGGTGACACTTGGTAGCATCTCACACTTGATGCTTGATAGAATGGATGATGATCTTTTAATCCTCTATTGAATCTCTATCATCGATCTTTGCATAAATGTTGGGCTAACCTAAATGCCAAAGATGGGACCATCCACCATGTGGCAAAATTTTGAGTTCCAAATCCTTGAGAAGGCACTACACTATGAGGAAACACTAGAATGGAAACACATGGAAGCATTTCACACTTTTGGGAAGATGGGTAGATAGATTGTGAAAACACAAGAGTCATTGGATCTTGTAAAAAATCAACCTGGCCAAGAAAAAATGAGCCATCTCAATCAATGAAGAAATTAAAACTTAGTTAAAGAAAAAACTGAGCCAAGTTAGTCAATTAAGGGACTGAGCTAACATGAAATGTTAGCCACCAACTTTAGCAAGATGAACCATTGCAAAGAAAATAGTGTTGTGGTTTCACAATTCGCACCCCATTTCTCCTAGAAATGGGGACTCCCTAGTAAATTTTTGTCTCCCAAACCCCTAGTCTGGGGAATAGGTCATTTTGGTACTCTTAATGAGTCTGGATATAGCCTCAGTCTTTGACTAGGCAAGTTCTAGGTGTTAGAATAGGAGAAAAGTCAAGATTTTAAGTGTATTAGTGCATAAATGTGAACTAGCACATGCACACCTTGTCTAGGTGCATCGGTGTTATTAGTGCACAAGTGCACAACTGATCTTCCACTAGAGATGTGCACCTAAGGATTTTCAAACCTCCAGAGGGTGCACACCTAAGGGTCAGGGTCTATATAAACCATGAACACCCCCCCCCCCCCCCACTTACTTCGCTTGTCTACTTTCTTGTGCAGAGAAAATGGCATCTTCATCATCCTTAATGGGTGAAAATATTTCTCCCAAACTTGTAGTCTTCAAATGCCAAGATTTACAAACAAAATTCTACTTTCAGGATGGAGATGCAAAGATTAGAGATACTGAGCTTGGGCATATTGATTGGAATTCCTTTCTCATCATGTATAGTAAGCCCAAGGAAAGATCCAATATGGTATATTCACTCATGCATTATGACTTGGTTAACATAGTCTCACATCGAGTTTTAATACAATCTTCAAAGTTGATTATGACCTTGGTAGAACACTATATCTCTGAAGAAAAGGTTGTCAGGAGTATCACTAGGGAAATAGTTCTTGACCTCCGACCTTGAAATATTGAGAAGGTTTTTCATATCCCAAGGGAAGATCAATACCTAAAGATAACATATGAAGGAGCTAAGAGGTGGTACTAGGAGAACAAGAAGGAATCCAAAGAAATAATTCAACCATCCTTCTTGATTGATAGAACATCGGTAGGTCACAGAGTCGATAAATTGGACATGATGCAAGGGTACATGAAAGATGATATTATCTATGTGATTGTTCTTCTAAGTAGAGCAATGGAACTCTCGGGGGTTGGAAATATTCAAACTTGGATTGTGCATTTTATAGAGATAATAAGAACAAAAAGAATTCTACTTGACTTGGCCACAATTTTGAGTGATAAGTTGGATGAGAAGTTGGTAGCTATCAAGACCAACCCTAGAATCTATATGACATCATTTTTGGTGTACTTATTGGTAGACTGAATGATAGGCTAGATAGGACTTTATAAGAATGGAAGCATACAAGATGCTAATGCATGGCCTTATGTGGTGTATCCTTAGCTAGTTAAGAAGAAGCTCCTAGAGTGTAAGAATTTTCCTTAGGAAAAAATAACCCAAGAACAAGAAGCTCAACAACTAGCACAAAATAGACCAATAGAGTATGATTAGAATAAAAATATGAGATTCAATTGATATATTGATTGATGTACAAGTACACTAGAAATGCATGTATATAAAGGCCTCTAGAATGATTAGGAGTTAGCAAAATTAGTGGAATGCTTCATATGTGTGTCACATAAAATTATTTTGTGGACACCATATGCTAAAATAGAGTTGCTAACTCTTGTGTTGTCAACAAGAAAACTCATATGAGTATGCATACTCCTAGGTTTCTAACCAAATATATATTAAATAATGCATTTATCCTAAGTAAACTTAAGTAAATTGTAAATAATAATTATTTACACTGAAACCCCCCCTTAAGTGCAACCTAGGGGAATGCACTTAAGCTCACAAAAGCTATGATAAAATGCATAATGGGTCCTGACTCCTAGGTCATGTTAGGTACCCAGGTACAAATACAATGAAATCTCTCTGAAAATGGAGAAAGAGGGAAAACCTCATGGAAAAAACCCTCCCCCAAAAAGAGAGATAAGTACAATAAAGAAAGATGTATGTATGGATGGAGTAATCAAGACCCCCCCATTATGACATACATCATGCATATACAATAGAGAATCCTTCCATGAAATTCCTGCTTAGTCTGGATCTCTGAGTGATGAGTGCTTGAAGACAAAAGAGAATCCAATGCCTACAATTTTTTTTTCTTTAGGAAGAATAAACACCAAGTATAGGTAAAAATATGCTTCCCACTATGGATAGGAATATGGAAGAGGTATCCATATGTAATATGGTGTGGATGTTACCTCTGAAGTCTGCTCATAGGTCAACAAGTCCTTGATGAATGTAGATGCCACAAACCAATCTGGTGGATGCCCAAAAGAAGGTGGCAAGAAAGGTAACATATCCATGTATGACATTGAATCAACCTCCAAAGATGATGAAGCATCCTGATAGGAAGATATGGGAAGAGATGCAATGTCGCCTCCCCTTAATGATGTAGGTACACCCATGAAAAAAGCTCCTTGAAGACTGAAGAAGTTGCACCATGAAAGATGAATGAAGTTCCTCCTTGTAGGAGGAAGTTGTTCCATAGGTGTTGTATGCACCCTAAAATGGTCGCCTAGACTATGGACCCCATTATTCAATTTATCAATTTATCAATTTCCCGAATCAATGGTTTGCAATATTTTATTAAATCAATTCAAATCAATTTCCTTTATCAAATTCAATTATTTTATTTCTAAGGTTGATCATTTTATCCTAATTCTCATTTAATTAAAATAAAATCTCTCTTTTAATTAAATAAAATAAGTCCCCATTTAATTAAAAGAAAACCTCTCTTTTAATTAAATTCATCCACATTTAATGAATTAAGATGAAAACCCCTCTTTTAATTTAATTAAATATTTCATATTTAATTAAAGAACTTGTGTGCTTTTAATTAAATAAATCTCATGTGAAAAAGGATATGAAATAAATAAAAATTAAATAAATTCCTTTTTCCTTCCCTCATTTAATTCTTCTCCTCTTTTCTCATTGATGAAATTTTGTCTCACATGGATCAAACTCTATTATCACATATTGGTTGTGAGAAGCTTCCCACTTCCACATTTTTCTTTATAAGGGAGAGACCTCTCCTCATTTTTGACATCTATTATTATGCTATTGTTATGTTGCAAGTTTGAACATCCATTATTATTATTGTTATGCTGTAGGTTTGGAGAGTGATTTTTGGAGGAGTTTGGACATTAAAGCTTTTTGTTAAGAACTTGTATCTTCTTGTCTTCTTCTCTCATGTGTTCATGGCTTCCATCATCATGATCCATCCTTGCATTTGCATATTAGCTTAGATCCATATTTGTTTTCATAGATTAATATTGCATTGTTATTTTCTTTCATAGATTAGATTTCTTTTCTTGCATTGCTTTGCATTGTCATAATTTAGATTAGTTTGCATCTTTATTTGTATTCATATTTTGATCTTTGAATCTCTTGTTTCATGGTGTACTTTCATGTGCACAAACTAGGTCAAATTGAGGGCCTCCATTACAAACCCTTGCACTCCATGAATAGAGAGCTATGAGCCGCTATTCGAGACCTCATTCTTGAGCAATCTTAGATATTGACTCATAGAACCATGCCCACATTTTAGGCATACATTCTTTGGCACCCAACATGGGGCAACTTACCTTTACTTGTTGGTTTTGGATATTTTTGGAGTTAACCCCTTGTGCAGATTTGTTTGGAGACAAAAAACCCTAGATCTGAACAATTTGATCATATCTACCAAATGGCTAAGTATTTTGATCTGAATTTTCTTTTTTTAAGATGGAGACATATCAGGCAAGCTTCAATCCAACTTTTAGATTTTTTCAATTTATTTTCAATTTTTTATAAATTTTTCTTTATTTTTAATGAAAAATCATTTTTAGAAGAAAATTAGATTTTTTTTTGGAAGAGTCTACATTTTTGGAAAGCTCTCTAAATTCTAAATAGAGTTGGTTCTTTGTGTTTTAATTTTAGAGATCATATTAGGGCTTAATAATTCAATTTCTAAAAGCTGGTCTATTTTGACAAAATGGCTCCCTATGACACAAATTAAAAGATATTTTCAAAATTCTAACATTTTTGGAAAGCTCAATGATTTTTGATATGGGTCATTTCTTTTCATTTAGGGTTTTGGATCTGAATTCATATCATATAGGTTCAATATTAATGACTAGGTCAAAAATCAATAAAAAAGAAGACATTTAATTAATAGCATGCATTTAATTTTTACAATGGATCAATGCATGATGTGAGCTTTCATTTGGGTTATCTATTGATTATTATCATGCTTAAAAATTAATTTTTTCGATTTAACCCTAGTTTTGTATAAGTTGGATATATATTGCATATCCTGTATTTCCTTATTTTGCTTGTTGCTTTGTTCATTGCAAGTGAGTGTTCAAGTGTAAACGAAAGGTACAATAGAAAAAAGATGCATTGCAAGGATTACTAAGTATTTTTTTGGATCTCTATAACATTTGGATTTGGAAGTAAAATTAACCCTTTCATGTGTTTGGCTTGAGTTCTTTTATATGCTTTCATAGATACACACTTCATTTGGTGCTCTAAAATTGTATGTAGATTTACTTTCACGCATATGTGTTTCACATAGTAATTAGGCCCTATGAAAACTATTTGTGGAGTTCTTGAGGGAATGTGCTTCATTTTCTTGCCTTACATGTGAATCACTTCTTGATGATAGATCCCCTTTTAGGTAGGGCAGGATATTTGTTATTATTTCACTATTTCACTTGGATTTGTCCTCAACATCCATTAGCACTTTCTCTCTTGAGATTGGTTGTGTTTGTTGTTGGATTTTTCAAAAATTTGGTGAGGTGATTTTAAATCAGCATGCCAAAGAATCTTGTTTGCTCTATTCCCTTTTGGGCACATCAAAAACTTGGAACCCTTGAATCCAAACCAAGTCCCCATGTGGTACAACTTTGTGAGTTTTACTTGATTAGAGAGAGTTAAACTGTAGTGGATATTCCCTTTATTGGGCCAACCATGTGGATGGAACCTCAAGCAGTAATAACCATTTTTGACATGGTAGTAGCAACCACTATATAAATGTCCTTGTGGAGGAAATCCTCGTGGGTGTAGTCTTTTATTGGGTTGTCAAATCTTCTTAGTATCTTTGATTAATTAAATTCTTAGAATATGTCAAAACCCTGGTGCATCGAGATTGGATTTTTCCCACTCTAGATTGTAGAAGCTGCAGAGTTGAACATTACTAAGAACCATAGTGTTGGCAAATTTTCTTTTCTAGGACTATATGTGTGATTGGAAAAAATTATGAGAACATACATAGTAGTGGTTCTAGGGATTAGATTGATACTATGAAACTATTCTTATTCATGTACAATGTTTCTTTGTTCCTTGTTCTTTATTTGAAGACATTTATTTGAAATCTCTAATTTCTATCCTGCATCCCTGTTCATGATTAAAAACCTATTGATACTCCTAGTTGGACATTTAAAATGAACAAAATCTAAGTTCCTAAGTCAAGACTATATGATCAAATTGCTTTGTTGTCCTATTATTTCCAATCTCCCTAGGTTGATATAAGTTCATATTAGGCTACTTACCACATTGTTAGAAGATTGTTTGCACCTTGGGTTATTGTGCTTTGACCTCTTGAATTAGTAATCATTGATTTCTCAAGAGACCTTGTTTGGAGTTGGTGAGTTAGAGACCATCCTTGTCGAGAAAGATATACCTTTGGATCCTTTGATATTATGCTTGGAGAGTCTTAGTAATCTCTTGTCCATCAACTTTCATCAAAATTAAATTTTAATTAATTAAAATTTGGGTAAATCATCCTCCTAGTCCATGTGTGCTAGTGTATTCACCCAAAGTTGTGGGCACCTCTGTGGTAGTGTTGGTTTACACCTAATGTAATATTTTATCTTATCATTTCTCTTTGGACAAGTGAGTTCTTTTTCTATCCTAGTTTGGTAGCAACATTTCTTAGGGTTATCCTATCAACTAGTACCTTTTCTTTCATGTTGGTTACAAGTGCTATTATATGTTTCTCAACATTCAAATGAACTCAAATGGTATAAAATTTCCCAAAATGACTCTTGGTCTTATTTCTTCTTCATCTTTCATATCTTTCTAATCTCTCATTTCCATTCTTCCTCTTCTTCATGTATTTTTTATTCTTTTCCTCCTATTATCATATAGTCTACCTTCTTCTACTCATCCTTTCTCTTCTTCCATGCTTGTTTCTTCTTCTTCTAGAACCATGGATCTTGAATATCTTGTTAGGGACTCTCATTTAAGCATAGATGAACTCAACCTTCTTATTGAATTTGAAAAGTGTTGTTACTCCAGTAGATATATGGATGCCAACCTTGTGACAAAAATGATGGAAAAAGGGAAGAAATGCTAGGATCATATGTAATATCATATCACAATATCCCTCTTCCAAATATTCCTTATCTTCTAAGTCTTATCACGATTCTTCTAAATATCATTAAGATTCTTCATCTTCTAAGTCTTATCATGATTTTTCTAAATATTGTTAAAGATTCTTTATCTTCTAAGTCTTATCATGATTCTTCCAAATATCATTCACATTCTTCATCTTCTATGTATTACCATGATTCTTCTAAATATTGTTCACATTCTTCATCTTCTAAGTTGTATCATGATTCTTCTAAATTTCATTCACATTCATCATCTTCTAAGTCTTATCACGATTCTTCAAATTCATTCACATTCTTCATATTCCAAGTCTTACCATGATTCTTCTAAATATCATTCGTGTAGGTCTTCACCTACCTCTTCTTCATGATATCATTCTTCTTCTACTTCTACAAAAAGTATTATTCCTCTTATTGAGACATACCATAATGAACAACATGGAAAGTCTTGTGATATGCCTATCTATAATACCTTTAGTGATAATGATGACTATTATATTCCTACAAATCCTAAAAGTCCTCTTAGTCCTATGCTTGTGCTCAAAGGGGATGAGTCATAGATAAATATTGATGATAATCTATATGACTCGAATTTTGGAAACAACATTGATAAATTTTGTGAACAATACCTAAATGATAAATCTGCATTTTTTGAGGAAGAGAAAGCATTTTTTTGGACTGAAATAAAACATCAATGGCATAAGAGTTCCTCTTCTAAGAACCCTCATGCTGAAAATAAAGGTTACACTCTTGAGCGAGGTCATGTTAATGTTAAATCTTTGTCTTTTGATGCTCTCCTTCCATCTTCTACTTCCTCCAATATCCATACATCTCCTAAAGATTCTAAGCCTCTCAAATCTTCTACCAATTCTTCATCCAACAAAGATTCTAATGCTTTTCATGTGGTTCCCTATAGTTATCCTCAAAGGTTACCTCTTAAAGAAATTCAAGCTAACCTTCACTCAACATCTTTGAGCATATCATTTCAACTCCTTTGCATGTCATTGTTTAAACTTTCAAGGAGCATTATCTAAAAATCTTGACTTCTTCCAAAAAATTCAAAAAAAATTGAAAAATTTTGAAAAAAAAAAATAGAAAGAAAAAAACAAAAAATTTGAAAATGTGCCTTAGAGAAAACTTGGTAATTAGGCACCTTGGTAGCAAAAGTAAAGCGAAATAAATTCATCCTATGGTGAAAACCACTTCCTTGTGGCACCTTGTATAAGTACCATGATGAAAACCTGACAAATAGATATCATGCATAGTTCTTCTATATCTTTCATCTATTCTATCTTCTCTCTTTGATCTTGACAATTTTGACCTATACACAAACATTTGGCTATCTTGTGAGCTATCTTATGATGATCTTGTGTTCATTTTTTTCATGTTTAGCTTTCATACATATTTTCCTCCATTCATTCTAGTCTTTCACTATTTACTCCTTTGGTCTTACTCTAATAAAAAAGAATAAAATATGATGCTATGAAGCCTCTTGACATGTCTACTCCTTTGGATTGCATCTTTCGCACTTTTATATTATGCTTTCATAAATTATCATATGCTAGCCTTTCATTTCTTATCCAAATGAGGTTTACATGACAAATTTTCCTTGGTTTGGGTATTGTTGAGGAATTTTCCCTTAAGGATTTCATCACTTTATTCTCCTTCATTCTCTTGTCTTTCATTTCTTCCACCAGCTTGCTAATCACTCTTGTCCTCCACCTTATCAGACATGGGGACTACATGATGTGATCTTGCTTGAGACTTTGGTCCTTTTTTCTATCTGGGGGCATTGTATATTATTTATACATATTTATTGATCCTAGAAAAATACAAAAAAGGGATATATTTCAAAAAATCCAAAAAAAGATATATTGGGAAAATTTTAAAAATTGAAAAATGTCCTAAAAGAATGATCATATTAGTGATAATCACTTTGATGTATCTCCAAAAAAAATTATATATTCCAAAAATACAAAAAAATCAAAGAATTTAAAAATTCAAAAAAATTAGAAAAAGTGTCTTGGTGAAAACTTAGAAACAGGTGCCTTGGTAGCAAAAATACAAAAAAAATATAGATAGTCCTAAAAAAAATCAAAAAATCCAAGTGGTGAAAACCTAGAAACAGGCACTACTTGAGGCCTTTGCACCCTTGTTTCTTAGCGTGTGTCCTCGACACTTAGCCTTTCTCCATCATGCCTTGGTTTGGAATTGGTCTTTGTCTAGGGGGGCATAACTATGTTAGCTTCGGTCTCTTGGATGCATTTTTCAACACCACCACAATTGTATTTTTCAATATGACCCCTAACATCGAGTATTTTTCAACACTTATCAGTTTGGTCTTACCTAGTTTTGCCATGCGATCTTACCTACTTGAAAGAATTTGATCCTTATCCTTGGACCTCAGTATCAGTTAACACACTTAATTTTTTTTTTAACACAAATACTTAATGCTTGACTTGTGTCATAACCTTTTCTTTTTGTACTGACTTTTGTTGAGTTTTGTTGAGTGTCCTTGTCTAATAAGTCTATTCCGAATGCATAGCTAGAGGAATTGGGGCATGGGGCATGTTTTTATTTGTTTTCTACTTGTGGATGTGGTCTTGAAACTCTAGAGTGTATCTTGTTGTCCCCTTGAAACACTTAGGAGATTTGAGGCATCATCCTTGATTGTTTTTGCACAACCATTCTTCCAGTCATCCTGGCATCTATGTCTTGATGTGAACATGCTTTTGCTACGTTAAATTGGGTAAGCTAACATCACAGTTATCTTGACCTTTATGTCTTTGATGCTTATGTTAGAATCTTTTCACATTCTAATCCGATATAAATAACATTCATATCTTCATAGTTGCACTTGTGACTAGTGATGATTGTGTGATTTTTTGATATCCATTAATAACAGTCCGATGATGAGAATAAGTTCCTTAACATTCTCTAATGAATGATGAAAAAAAATCCTATGTAATAGTTGCTCTTTTGCAAGTACACCTTTGCATTTTCATGTAGCTTGTATTATCAAACTTCATGTTAGTTTGCATTTTTAGGTTGCATTATGAGTTTGAGAGGCTTTTCCATTCATCTTTCTTGTGGAATTTTAATCAATTGTGTTCATGTTTTGATCTTCATTTCCTTATCTTCTTTCATGATCTCAATCAAAATTTCTATCTTAAATAGTTGACTAGTTTTGGAGCATTCTATTTCTTATGAAAAAATTTCTTTTCTTCTTTCTATTTCTTGTCATCTCTTCTAAAATTCTATCTTCTATTTTCTTTTACCCCACTTCTTTTCTTCTAATTCAACTTTGGGGCATCATATTTCATGCTTGATGATCTACCTTGGTTTTGTGATTCTTATATTTTTCATCTTACATCAAGAACTTTATCTTTTGTTTGATTTGATCAAATTTATCAATTTTTTGTTTCTCCTCTATCTCATTTGATTTCAATCATGAGGGGGAAATACCTACCAAATCTCAATCTTTGATTTAGTTTTATCAATTTTATCCTCGACTTTTTCAAATCAAAATTTATTTGTATTCTTTGTCCTGATGTGTTCCCGAATCGACCACACATTTGGGTTGTTTTGTGTTCCCAAATTGATCTCACTTCAATTTCTTTCTTTGACTACATGTATTCCCAAATTGATCACACATTAGTCAAAGAGGGGCAAATGTATGCACCCTAAAATGGTCGCCTAGTCTATGGGCCCCATTATTCAATTTATCAATTTCCTGAATCAATGGTTTCCAATATTTTATTAAATCAATTTTCTTGATCAAATTTAGTTATTTCATTTCTAAGGTTGATCATTTAATCCTAAGTCTTGTTTAATTAAAATAAAATATTTCTTTTAATTAAATGAAATGAGTCTCCATTTAATTAAAAGAAAACCTCTCCTTTAATTAAATTTATCTACATTTAATTAATTAAGAGAAAAACCCCTCTTTTAATTTAATTAAATATTTCCTATTTAATTAAAAGAACTTGCTCCCTTTTAATTAAATAAATCCCACTTGAAAAAGGAAATGAATTTATAAATAAAAATTAAATAAATTCCTTTTTCCTTCCCTCATTTAATTCTTCTCCTCTTTTCTCATTGGTGGAATTTTGTCTCATATGGATCAAACTCTATTATCCCATATTGCTTGTGAGAAGCTTCCCACTTCCATATTTTTCTTTATAAGGGAGAGCCCTCTCTTCATTTTTGACATCCATTATTACGCTATTGTTATGCTATAGATTTGAACATCCATTATTATGATATTGTTATGCTGTAGGTTTGGAGAGTCATTTTGGTAAGAGTTTGGACATTAAAACTTTTTTTTGAGAACTTCTATCTTCTTGTCTTCTTCTCTCATGCATCCATGGCTTCCATCATCATGAACCATCCTTGCATTTGCATATTAGCTTAGATCCATATATTTTTTCATAGATTAATATTGCATTATTATTTCCTTTCATAGATTATTTTCTTTCTTGCATTGCTTTGCATTGTCATCATTTAGATTAGTTTGTATTTTCATTTGCATTCATATTTTAATATTCAAATTTCTTGTTTCATGGTGTACTTCCATGGGCACAAACTATGTCAAATTGAGGGCCTCCATTACAAACCCTTGCACTCCATGAATAGAGAGCTATGAGCTACCATTTGAGACTTCATTCTTGAACAATCTTGGATATAATGACTCATAGAAGTGTGCCCACATTTTAGGCATATAAGTGTAGTAGAGAACACTCCCCAACTAGTAGGAAGAATTCTCAAAAGATATGATGTTTGAGGAAACTAGAATACAATCTCCAAAGATTGAAATGTCTGCTCTGAAGTGAAAGAGTCCTTCTCCATTGACTGTAAAGAAGTATCCACAATCATGTTAGTCTTGAAAGAAAGCTCAAGTGGTTGAGGGTCAGAGTGCACCCTCGAAACAAGTGAAGTAGTCTCCTCAACAAAGAGAAGATAGATGTCATCAATGATGTCTCCCACATCTTCAATATAAGACTCCACAAATAGCCCTATAATGTTTGGAAGGAGGTCATCCCATGAAGCTAAAGAAGGAGGACATGGTAATTCCTACTGTAGTGAATTAAGAGCATATGTGGCTAGAACTAGATTACTAGAAGCAGTAGGAGCATCAGGAGGTATGATCTCATCTAGAGTTGAAGGTACCACAACTAGAGTGATTGGTGGTGGAATGTCTTTTGGAAATGGATGAATTGTTGAATCTCCATACACTTTCCAAAGACACATCCAAATGTCATAAGATTCAATTGCCTTTCCAATGATAGCTAAACCATCAGCATTAAGACTAAAACAAATGACATCTAAAATTATTTTAATAGTTATTGGATCACTAGAGGGTAGTTCTTTAGAACATAGATAAGGAAATACTTCCTTATGCTCTCTTCTTAGATGATCAATATCAAGGCACTCCATTTTTGATAGTTCCTTGTTGTTAACCTCGATCCAACACAAAACTAATATGTGAAACAAAATTCCATGAGATCAAATAAATATATGCACCCCCCAAAATGAAAACAATAAATTAACCCACCTAATTTATGATTTTGACATTTTATACTTAGTGCATTTACAGTAGGCCACTTGTCAAAATGGGAAAAATTGGACTTCTAATTTTTTTGTTTACAACCTCCTCTTGGAGTTCAAATTTGGTACTAAGAAATGTAGCTCAGATGTACAACAATTCTAAAGTTTGATCAAAGCAATACAATTCAAAAAAAGACCTATTTCTAAAAGTGGTATTTTTATCCATACAAGCCTATTATTTGATTGTAGATCTCCAAAGTAGTCAAAAAATTATTTGCTTAAAAAAAAAATGGAACCTGATTATGTGTCCAGATGAGATTGTACTAAGCATTTGAAGTTGCAAAAATTTAGATTTATAATTTGTAGAAAAACTCAAGAATAGAGATCTCAAACATCTTGCACCAATGTGTAGATCACAAAATTCCATACCAAAACAAAAAAAAATTGCTCAGAAAAAGGAGTCTGTATGAAGGAGATATTGTTGTTTGAAAATCACCTCTATAATTATTTGTCTTGAATCGCCACCATCAGGCCTCAAAAAATCATTTGACTCTAGATTTCACCTTAGATGTCTAATTTTGATGAAACAAAAGTTGATTTGGGGGTTTTTTGACCTTCTAAATATAATGCCAATATCTGATTTGCACCAGCAAGCTCCAATTTTATCCTGCAAAAAATCTCTCCTCTACAAGCCTGATGGCCAATTTTTTTTAAACAAAATACATAGATCCAAAAAATAATGTAGAGAAATTGCAAAGACTGAAATAATAAAATATGCATATCTAAAAATTAAATTCAGAGATCTAAAATGATCATACCAAATTTGCAAATTGGGCCTTTGGACGTTAGTTTGCAAAAAAAATTGCCTCAAATTTGACTATGGCCTTGGGTAGGCAAATTTATAGTCAAAATTTACTGAATTGATCCTCTGGATGAAATGGTGAGGTCCAATTTGGCTCTAGACACTCCCAATAACTATAGATACTCTAGATCTAAATTGAGGTCCTCCAAGAGGTGAAGGAAAAATGGTCTCTGATGGCTATAAACTGTCATTCCTATGGCTCTGATACTGTCTAAAAATTTACCTTAGGGAAAAATCACCCAAGACCAAGAAGCTCAACAACTAGCACAAAACAGACCAATAGAGTATGATTAGAATAACAATATGAAATTCAATTCATGTATTCATTGATGTACAAGTACACTAGAAGTGTTTGTATATAAAGGCCTCTAGAATGACTAAGAATTAGAAAAATGATAAGCGTCACAACTAAGCACATGTCCACCAAGAGTGGATTATCCTCCATTGAGCATAGGAGTTAGTGCAATGATGAGAGTATAAGCCTTCATAGGTGTGTCACATAAAATTATTTTGTGGACACCATATGCTAAAATAGAGTTACTAACTCTTGTGTTGTCAACAAGAAAACTCATATGAGTATGCATACTCCTAGGTTTCTAACCAAATATATATTAAATAATGCATTTATCCTAAGTAAACTTAAGTAAATTGTAAATAATAATTATTTGCACTAATATAGAGAAGAGTGTTGAGTATACGATAATGAATGATGGTTTTATATTTGTAAACATCTAATTTATAGAGGGTGATTATGCCAAAAGAATGTCAATAGAAGTAGCATCTTGAATCATAGAGATTTGCACCTACTACATTTAGTTTAAAACATTCACATACCTAAGGATTGTAGGAACTTAAGTGAACCTAAAGAAACTCCCAAGGAATCTATTAGATGGGCTCATTCTATTAGAGATTGCTAGGAAACTTACATCTACATATAATAGAGTGAGGAAACAACACAAAAATACATCATGAACTTTGACTCAAAATGAGATCAATATCCCTTAGAAGAGTACAACTCCCCTCACCCTTATTTTGAAAACATAGGGAGGGTCCAATATCTGGTAGGGAAGCCATTCAAAAATGAAGATACATTGGAGGATCACTGGATGAATGCAATAGATGACTATGATATCCAAATACGGGACTATTGTAGGATGACTCTATATCTAGTAGAAAGGCCCTAAAAATAAATATCCTATTTATTGGCTCCTAATTTAATAGATGTAAAAACAACTAAGAAATTAGACCAATACATCTAAGGCTAGAAAATTCCTATGATGGATGCACTTGACTACAAATCTTGGGCCAACTATAAGGCATAACTCCTTCTTCACTTCAGGCTCTACAAAACATAGGTAGGTTAACCTTGAGGTTCTAATATATGATACTAGTGCAAATAAACATAAAATTTGTACCTATTAACAATAGATGAAACTCTTATATATTCTAATACTTATGCAATAACATAGGAATGAAATAGCTACAAATCATAACCTATGAACCCATAAGCTAAGTGAGGGTTAATTCCTTTTAACCTAGTACAAAACATGAAAAATTGAATTGATTTGATTAAAATAATTTGTGCAAATGACCTTCATATTAACTTGCATTTGATTTAGTGATTAGTGCCTTATCTATTGAGATATAGAGTCACTACTAGAAAGATGACCTAACTTGATTGCCTTACAATTAAGTTTATCAACTAAAATTTCCAAACTCCATTCTTACTAGCATCCCCTCCATACACCCAAAAACCCTATCAAATCATTGAAGCATTTACTTAACTCCTTGAATTAAAAAAGATAACAGATCTATCACACAACTCACCCAAGTTGTCTTAAATTGAATGAACCTTATTCATTCAATCAAAAAGTTAATAGCATATGAAGAATTAGGAGACATAATAAGAGAACACAGATAATTCATTATAAATCCCCTTTTGTATTTATCCTTGGAAAGAATTAATAGATTAACTGGTAACACTAAATGAAACTCAAGATATATAACATGATCTATCATCAATTTTCATTATCTCAGAGAAACAATACATGAAATGAACCCAAAAACTTGCACAAGAATGGATGTGTGGCCTTCACAGCTAGAGCTCTACTCAATAGACATGAAGTAAAACCAACCAACAAAATAGTCTCATAGTAAAAACTAGAACCCTTATAATGGATGAGAAAGAGAGAGATATAGAAGAAGAATGGAATCCCATATTTGATTTGGAAGTGACATGTGTCCGCTTGGAAAACTTCCACAAGAAGTTAAAAACATCTCTCTAATCTCTCCCAACAACTGGTAAATCAAATCCTCACTCATTTTGCTTGCAAAGTTGAAAATATCCTCAGAATTTGATGAAAACATAACCAATTTGGCAGGAAACAACAATTATCAAAATTTCCACCAAATATACATCAATTTGGCTAATTAGAAGCCAAATACTTCAACAAGGATCAAAATATCACATACTAGAACAATCAAACATGCCAAGTGTCACCATAACTGATATTTACAACTGAAACACCTGTCAAAAACCATGGATTCATAAGAATTAAAAATCCCCCTGTAGCATACACCATTGATCACTTGTGTAAAAACCAACTCTAGAATCGAAAGGCTTGTCCTTTTCCAATTCCAACGATATATTGAAGTGTATATTTTAGGAAAAAAATGCCCCCTAATTGTTGATCAAAGTTTCAGGGTCCAACTTCAGTTTTGCACATTAAAATGCAAAATATTTAATTTTTTTTAAAAATACTATAGTATAAAATTTAGGTTTTAAATTTATAACCTTGATTTTTTGCCATCAATTCCTATTTCAAACAATTGAATAAAATATTAAAAGAAATAATATTTTACTAATCTTCTAGTCCACCTGGGTGCCACATGTGTGCCACATGGCACCATACCATTGGTCTGACCTTAACATCTCATCACCACATGTCCTCTCCTAATTCACCCATGTTTCCATGTCACCACCAAATAATCTATCCCTATCATTTCCACCTTATCTGATCACCATGTCGCTATACTTATCATTCAAGCATCTTTGTTTGGCAACATAGCAACCATTGTCCAATGGGGCCATGTGTCATCATCCTACAATACATGGATTCCATGTCACCATCTCGTCATGCATGTGATTGATCAAAATTAACTCCTTCCTTTGGCTGGTTAGGGTCCACCATGAGCTTGATGTTTGTGGCTTACAAAAGCCTATGTCTTTCTAGACACTGTGACATTGTGTAGTTGTTTATTTAAATAGCTTAAAAGCTACCCACAAGGGACAAATCAAAATGTAGAAACTTTGTAGTTTAAAATGGTGCTTTGCTTCTCCATAGCAATAACACAACCATTCAATAAAAAAATGATGTGAACACTTAATGCAAAACTCTGCATCCTTGAAACTAGCCATAGTAACAAATCAACAACAAGATGAAATTCAAAAATTGTTCCCTCTTTCTTCTTCAATCATTTTCCAATGTTGACCAAGGGAAAGAAATCCATTGCCTTCTATTATCACATCCCAAATTTGCTTTCTTCACTTCAAAACTACCAGTTTGAATCCTCTCCTTTGCTTAGGTGACTCCCCTTGTATATATTATCTCCCTTTTAAAAGTGTAAGTACTCATTTGTCCACATGGAAACATGTTGCCAAAGATCTGGCACTCCCTTTTACATACTATAGATTCAAACTTTTTCTGTGGATAGCTCTTTCCCAACATTGCAATTTTCTAAACAAAGTTCCATCCAAGCATTTTGTTTATAGATATTGTCACTAGCTACCTTGACACACCTGCAACAAGTCATCCTGTGCCACCAAATTGTGGGGGCATCCATTTTAAAATTGTTGGGCCCCATCTTCCTATTTTCTTCATTTCTAAAAATCTTGAGACTTGGAACTTTGGATGTGATATATTGCCCCAAGTTCACATGATTCACAACTTGGCACCTGAGAAGATTGACAACATCAACAATCTTCTTTTTTGGAGTCCTTGAAAGCTCAAGATAGTCATTGACAATTAATATAAACCTTGGTTGTCTAAAGCCTACCATTGGTAACTATAGTAGGACATGAACAACATGACAATTTTTTTTGCATCCCTTACAAACTAACCTACATTGTCAAAACTTTGTACTATTGGCACAACATCAAAAGTAGAAATAGAACCATGTAAAGGAAAAAATACTAAAATTCCATAGAATGTAGATGGGATTCTCATAGTTCCATCTGCATAAATACCTTTGAAGTAACTCAAATGCATTGCTTAGATCCTGCAAGGCTATAATCCACATTTTCCTTTCATCCTTAAAGAATAATATAACTAAATTTTGATCATTAAAAACATTGCAACTTTTGAATGCATCTTTCAATGCCCAAACATCTTAAAAATTTGACAGGAGTTAGTTAGGTCCTAGACTAGGTCCGACTAATTTTTTTTTTTGAACAATTGATATTTCAAACTAGCCCATTGCACATCTAGCGCTGATCAAGATCAAAGTTTCTAACTTAAAACTGCTTGCAAGCAAACATTTTAGAAAACAATAAATCATGTTTAGATTTGGCTTCAAAAATAGGGCAAACTAACACTTGGGGAAATGAAAACTAGGGCATTGGTTCACTGTCATGAGGAAAAAATAAATCTAGGATTTGGTCTCATGATGAATAACTGGATGCATTTGGTGAATGGTCAAAGTGGGCTACTCATAATTTCAGTCTAGAAACACTGGGAGAAAATTAGTTTTTGCAAACAAAAATGACCTGGGAAAGTGTGGAGACGGATTCGTCAAGATTTGCAAACTAGAACACTTAAAGAATTGTCACAGTAAAATACAATGATAAAATCAAAATTTGATCTCATCCATCATGGATCTAGATTTGTGACATCATGAATAGGGGTACTAAATAGTTTGCATTTACTAACACTAGTAAAACATCTAAAAATTGCATTTGGAATCGCATTCAAAAACTTATCAAATAGATTTTTCATAAGCTCAAAATTGAAACATAGCATGTCTCTAACCTCTAGAATGTAGTAGAAAAGTAAATTTCACATTTTGGTCAACTATATCAAAGTTATAGCAAGTTAAATAGGGCCTCCCAAAATTCTAAACAATTTGCATCAGCTTGAGAACAATAAACAACCAACTTTGAGGGATTCAAAACCTAGCCAAAACATATCAAAACAACTCAAAATCTAAAACTTAGGCTCTCTAGTATGGACACTTAACATTTACATTGTGGTAAGTCATGAAACATTATTGGGTATAAGATATTCAATTGTAAACAAGGTCTCCTGTCACTGTTTGACACAGACAAAAAATGCAAATTTGGACATAGCTCAAAACGAAACTTCATAGAATGACTCAAAATGACAATTTATCTTCTTGAAATGAATATATGTATTGATTGCAAAGTGTCAAAAATATTAAACACCTCTTAGGAATCAAAAGGATATTTGGGTACACAAGCATCATAAAGTGCTTATAGGGCTTGATTTTTAGGATGGTACTCAAAATTAGGGCTTAAGTTTTGAGTCCCAACACCATTAAATTCTATCAAGAAAGACATGGAGAATTTCTTAAATTTGTTGTACAATAATAAATGCAAAAATCAAAAGGGATGAGTACTCTTACATTAATCATAGAGCTTGCTGCATAGTCCAACTGATGAGGGAATGGATCAAGAAGCATTTCAAACTTGATCTAGTTCCATAGGCTATTCCTCTACAAGCCACAACATTCCCAATGAAGGGTAAAGGTGCCAAAGTCATAATTCCGTGCTTCCAAGATCAATCCCCAATGAGGCTAGAGATAGTGCATCAACACGAGTGAAAGGTTGAGTACTTTGAAGTAGATAGGGGAGTAAGGAAAATAAGAGCTCCAACTAAGGGGAAGAAGAAGATGAATCCTACAAAAGCATCTCAGGAAGAACAAGTACAACCTAAAGAAGTGGAGACCCAAGATTGCCCATTAGAGAAAGCTCAAGGAACTAAGAAAGTGCCCACTCAACAAGATAAAGAGTAGATGAAAAGAAACAAGTGCCACCTATAGCCACAAAGGAAGAAGCCTCACCTTTAGCACCCAAAAGAGGAAGAGTTGAAACTTGGGTGGCGAGCACAAAAAGGAGGAAGTTAAAGAAGAAAACTACTCCTATTCCTTAGGTTCTCGAGACCATCCCTAAAGTTGACACAATAGATAAAGATGATGAATAGATGGATTATGTTCCTTTAAGCTAGAGGACTTGCTCAACTAGGGCTATAGAAGAGAAAAGAAGAAAAATCTTCACCACAACTCCTCTAGCCATTACAAAAGATCCTGTTTAGGTTTCCACTTCAGAGGATGAGCAACAAAAATGGATTGTCAACATGGATAGGCAAAAAAAATGTCTTTTACATCTTTGAGTTCAACATCATACCTGTGGGAACTGAGATGGTGGGTGAGAAGATAAGGGACACACCTACTAATGAATCCTTTGGAGAGGAGTGGAGTCAATTTCCACCTTTACCTCAAGGACCATTGGGTATACCACTACCATCTCCTAATTTGTCATTTTTGGACAAAGGCTCACTCACTCCACTTCCTTCCACCACACAAATAGAAGACATGTAATAGAGGAGGAAGATCCCAAAAAACTACAAGTTGATGATGTATTAGAGGAGGGTCAAATACCTGAAGAACCTTGGAAAACTCCTCGTGATACAAAGGCTAATACCTTGGGCATAATAGATACAAAGACTCCAAATGTAGATCTTTCTTTAAAGGAGAAGAATATAAAGAGGAGTGATAAGGGGAAGGGGCCTACAGTACAAATGCCTCTGATATGTCTCCAATGGGAACTACACTAGGGTGGCTAAAGAGGGAGTTAATGTTCTAGAAAAAGAAAAAGTTAGACTTAAGTGCTAAGGAGGGAATGGTAGAGCTAATCAAGGCCATAAAGAAACTTGAGCCACCTATGGGTGATGTGAAAACACTAGCCTTCATCATTAAGAACCAAGATCAGGACTTGTTGGTGCATATAACTATCCCTCCTCCATATGTTGACACTGAGGAACTAAATCCTAATGATAATCAGATCAAGGAGGTCATGTTAGGAAGACCCATGGTAGATACCACAAAAGCAATGATCACTACCTACATGAAAGAGGTTTTCAAGCATATGGACAGAAATGAGTCTTAGTTGAACTGATACCGCAAAACCAAAATTAGCTTTTTAGAGGCTACTTACATGGAGTAGTGGGCCCTATAGACATGGATCATCTAGAGATCACTCTTAATGCAAAAATAGAGTGTAAGGAAAAGGGTAATGTACAAATGGATTCATTTTTGGGAGTGTGTTAGAAATGTCATGACAATTTTGAAGAGAAAGGTATAAAATTGATACAGGGAAAATTAGGCCTATTGCACCACATTCAGTCGAGTGCAGATAAATTGGTGTCCATAGTGAGTTAGTATTTTGGGTTGATGGCTGAGGTACATACCTGAGCAAAATACCTTCATGATTTGACATCAATAAAAGGTCAAAGGAATCATTCACTCATGGAAGTATATACTATAGAGTATTTGGACAAGCTCGATGAATGGTTAGAGAAAATATCTATTAGGAATAAAGTTACGTAGGAATTGCATGATGATATACAAAGGTTGAGGGATCATATTCTAATAGATTTTGGGAGAAGAGAGGTATTACAATGTTCTCAACCTTAAATTTTTTGAGGATGAGTAAAAAACCAAGCTCAATTTAGTGCAATCAGTAATTCAATGATTCCAAAGAACTTTTGAGGATGCTTCATTAAATGAAGATATCAAGCAAGCATTCAAGATCGAAGAGGTATTGTTGGAGCTCAACACTAAACTTGAGGATTTTGTTGCAACCTGAATAGATGTGAGTAATTACCAACATGCTATTAACGATAAATACAGAGCTTTGGTTTTGATATAAGGTACCCAAGTGACAGAGATAATCAAGAAATTCAAGAACAAACATTGAGACATCATTTTGGTATAAAGGGGAACAAAACCTAGATGCTAGAAATTCTATTTTGAAACTTGGGATAATTTTGGATTTTTGGAACCTATCATTAGGGTGTATAGGTGTACTATTTATAGTGGTGCACCAAAATTTTTGAAAAAGTAATAGTGCACCAACAATTAATTTCCAGTTCTTAATTTAGAGCATTCCATGTATTGAAAACACATTCTGACAATAGTTCAACTACCAAAAATGCCCATAGAAGGTCAAGCTTCCATTTTTAGAGCTTCTAATGATTCTTAGATCCTCTTGTAACTTCCTTCTTCTTTTATTGTTTTAATTCATGTAAAGGATCATGTACCCATTAATTTGTACAAACAAGGGTGGAGACCTACTTAACACATTATAGAGAGTCAGTTTGCATATAATTAGACGTGTTTTATTATTTTTGAGCATATGTTTGCATGATAAATCTCTCATTCTCAACACAAAAATAGGAGATAATTTCTTATAAAAATAGGGATGTAATATGTACTCTAGGCCATTATTTTGATGCAATAATATATGCTATTGCTGCTCTCATTCTGAGCATGTAGTTATTCTTGCTAGAGTGTGTTATTTTTGTGAACTCATGTTCATGACTAATAATGGAGCCAATGGTTTCATTATGTTATTATGGTTGTGCAATCTTTTAGTTCTAGTGTTTGCCTCATGTTAACTAATTCTGTTGACATATTGAGTTGGAGAAAAGATCACCTATGGTTCCTTCATAGCTTCTTGTCTCACATGAGTGCACTTTCAATGGCCTTACAATTTGATGAGAAGTAAAACATCTTTCAGTTGTTATTGAGTTCACATTGATGATTGCATCAATAGAATTGAGGAAGTATCGATCCTATTTTCATTGGTTTCCTACCTGATCTTTTCGATGATTTAACTCAAAGATGTTATGTTACCATGGTTTATGTCTATTAGAAATTTCCCATTCAATTTATTTTTTTTAATCTCTCATCACCCTAACTTGTTATTTTCTTTTCTAACACCTGGTTAAAATAGGATTTCATATAGTTACATTGATAAATTGGATTCATCATAAAATAGAAAATACCAATTTTTTTTTTTTGGGGTTACTTTTAGAAATAAAGAGAAGATCAAACATCTTATCCAAAATTGGCTCAAACTAACAAAGGCCTCCTCGTGAACATACACATTTATCTTTAACTAAGCAGATTTTAGTAGATCATAAGATCACCTAAAACCTTGGAGTTGATTTTAGATTAGTTTTCAAGAGAGGGTTTTGAAAGGATTCCTACCATTAAGCATCATGCAAAATGATAGCTCAACAAATAGCCCATTGAAGGTTTCTCTGATAGAATATCAAGGATGGGCTAAATGGGGGGCAACAATAGCTAATAGTGATCGAGTCCACAACTCCAAGCCAAAATCCCTCCAACATGTAGCATTTCTAATAACCTTAGGATGCTCCTACATCACCTTTCCTCCTACTACCCCTATTCTTTATGTTATTGGTATTTCTTCTTGTTCAACTGGATCTAATCCTTGATTCCAAGATAGCACTAAGAACTCCATCTTTGCCTCTCTTTTCTATTTTTCTAGTGTTTCTTTCTCCTTTGATTTGGATGGTGGATATGTGGGTCTGAGGAAATGTGTGGAATCAAGGTAAAGACTAGGTTAAGACTATACAAATAATACAATATCCTATACAGAAATATTCTATTTGTGGATGTAGGTGTACAAGAGAAGTCCATTACCACAAGTGCATGAGATAAGGCCATAGAGTAGAAAATAAGCACATCAATAAATCTCATCAATATCATTTCTTTACAGATGAAAAATGAAAAAGGTGATCACTTTATCCATAGATAGAACCCCACCCTTTTACTTGCAACCTTTTCCTATCCTCTTGCACTTGCCCCTATAATTTGTAGGGTTTCTTAATTCATAGCTTGCACTGACATGGATATTTACTTTGATGTTATTAGCTTAGATGCAAGAAATAATTTACCTATACAAATGGTAGGGGCATGCAAGTGGCCTATAATTTTTTAGGGCCCACAATAATAAAGCCATAGAATTTTAGGAGCCCAATAATAAAGCCCATAAAATTTTAGGCAGGGTCAACCATAGCCCTATCCTCTATAGTGGGGGGCATGTTATATATAGAATTTGGAAAGCTTTGCATTTGAATCACTACCAATCCCATCTACCCTAGGGAGAGGTTTTTTTCAATGAGGGTTGGACTAAGAAGAATTGATCAAAACTACATAATCACCCTAACACCCTACCTTTTATGTACGCTAGATAGGTAGTTCACAATCTTGATTGAGAAATTCACTAATATCAAAGTAGACATCTGAGCCAATTGATCCACAACCATCACTATCACTATGCGAAGTGGCATCTGAGAGGAGAATATCCCTTTCCCTTCTATATTTTAAGGGAAAAATCTTGTTCCTTTATTAGCTATAGTTCAAGCTTTATTCTAACATTGGCAAATGTTCCTAGTTTCTCCTTACATATTGTTCTAGGCCCAACATGCCACATTTTTTTACTATAGAAAAAGTGTTATTATTTAGAAAACAAATAAGAATGATTTTTCTTATAATGAAGAGGTTAAGCTAGTAGGAGTAGGACCATATCCAATTGGCTACTAATAACTAAGAGTGTCAACAATTCTAGAAAGGGTACTATAAAATGCAGAGTACGCCCACCCCACTATTGATTTTCTTATTAGAATAGTAGGTAGATGAAAATCAAGTAGAAGAACCAAGGGAATTTATTGCCTTATTAATTCACAACCAACATATAGAGAAAGAAACAACCCTTACCCCTTAAAATAGGTCTATATAATAGTAGGGTAGGGCACTAATCGATTAACCCCTTCCAATTCATAATCTTGCATACATAAAATTGAATTCTCAATAGAACCATGATTATAGCATCCCTATGACTTTGAATAATGTACTTCTATCTTATTTCTATCTTTGAAGGTGTTTGTAGACAAAAGTTGTGAAGCTACCTATTGATCCATAAGGATGTCAAGATGTAGACCTAGTTTTCCTTCACATGGTGACACAATAGGATTTAGTTGATAATCAAGAGTGCTTCATTATAGTTCCCTTAACAAAATATCCATATCCTTCTGCACTAACATATCAACATGACATAGGGACACATTTGATGAGCTAGTTTGAGTGCCAAAGTAAGGAGTTTCACCATCATATGAACCCATAGAAAATATATCAAAGTGTCACAACATTAGTAGTAAAACTCATTGCTTTATATCTAGATCCCCTAGTTGTACCCCAGCTAGTTATGTGCTACTCCTAGCTTCCCTTCACCCTTTAATATTTACCATTTTTAATAGTAGGGGTAGGGGTAGGGGTAGGGGTAGGAGTTTAGTTTCGTATCTAGATCTAGATTGAGAGCCATCACATCACTTAGGATCAATAATATGAAGGGGGGGACCTCCCAATCAAGTTACAGTTTTGGGTGCATTCCAACATGTACTCTAACGAAGAACATATGTGCAAGATCTAGACCCATAGGTGAACTATTCTCATCCCACATGTATAAATGGAAATTACAAAATAACAAGTAGATGCTCTGATAGAAGCAGTTTAAACCATTGGTCTAGTAGTTGCAACCCTCCCATTTTGATGTAGAGCCATAGTCCATTTCAGATTCACCACTAACAACATCTTAACTAGGAACAACAACATAGATATTAGTCACTTTAGTTGAAACCCCTATAAAATTATAGGGAACCATAAGCAACATCCCTAATAGTTGCATTTTATCAAATAGAAATAGACCCCTACATGCATAAATGACTATAGTGTGCTAATCAAAATAAGTGCCAATGTTGCAAAAGTGTTGCCCCTACTCCATCCATTTAGAATTTTTTTTGTCCCTTCCCCCTCTTATAGATAGTAGATAGTTTTTTTGGAAAACTAGATTAGTTCTAGTTTAACCATTGTACTAGTTTTCTTTATTATGTCATATTGCATTTAGATCAAGTCTCATACTATTTGATGCAAAGTATCATAGTAAGAAGAAGTATCTCATGAGCATATTCGAAAGAATCATAAAATGTACTAGTTTAGCTAGTACTATTGTTGAACCTATTTAATTTTCTCAATCTAGCTTTTAGATTGCACTTTTCATTTTTAAGCTTTTCTATTTTGGTTTATTAGTTTTCTAATAGGTCCTAACAATGGTTTTTCTAGGTTATTTCAGATTTTTCTAACCATTTTGTATTCTCGTACCCCTGTTTGTCTTCTACATTCCTATTTCTTTCTTGCTTTCTAAAGAAAATTAAAAAATCAAAAGGGCTACTAACATTCTTGCAAGGATACCCAAGAAAAAAGAGGAAAATATTTTATTTGTGGCTACATTTTATTTCATGTATGACATATACTAATTGTTCATTTTCTTAGGCACATAAAACCCATTAGTAAGGGTTCCTTGTTGGTAGGAAAGTATCCTATTCACCTTTTAGGTGAATCATAAATCTTGACCCTTTATTGAATCAAGAAAGTGGGTGGGATATTCTACTTTTTAGTGGTCTTAATTAACTTGCTTGGTATGTTTAGGGGAAGCATGGGGGAATAAGAGAGTATGCTCTTCACATTCTTGGTGAATCAAAAATCTTCACCTCCTTGACATGGACCCATTTTACTTATCTCTATAGTACTATTTTACCTTTAAAGGGCTTTCTGTTGGTGGAAAGATACTAGTAGGAATGACTCAAAATAGGAACAAGAAAAACCTAGCTAATCTGATCCGCTATAATAAATAACTCTTGAAAAAGGTGAAAATATTTACAAGTATAACTCCTGACTTCACTTAGTGAGATTACTTGTGGGATTATGACCATAAGAAATTCACTAGGTGGGTATGCTTAAGATACTCTTGTGGCAAACATGTCTCCATTCAGACCTGTATTGAGTGTAAGAGGGGTGTTATGAACAAAACCATTACTAGACACCATATGATTTAGAGGCCACCCATTTTAGCTCCTCAATATCCTAGTGCAAGGATTGATCCTAGTGGACTACTTGGATCACCCCAATATCTGAGTCATCATATATGTTTTTTTAGATGTGGGTAACCCAACTATGAGAAAGACAATATCTATTATGGGAAACCACTTTGTGTGAGGCAAGGGAGCATCGAATGGGCTAAGATATTGAGTTATGAATCCTTTTCCTTAAGGTAGATATTACTTTAATGTATCTTTGAATGTGCTAGACCCATGGAAATCAATCATACACACAACTATATTCTTCATAGGGCTTTTTTGTTTTAAACCTTACAATTTTTTGTATTGGTAAGGTTCATTTATCCCTTCTCCAATTGTTTGGATGTGTGTTTGTCTCCCAAATTATTTTCAAAACTACCACTTTGTTGTTAAAAATTGGAATAAACTCTTCTACAATAGTCATGTTTCACAATTTGGCAAAAAAAATGGTTGAAACATATGTCTTTTTTGGCACGAAGTCATAAAATTATCTCTATTGGTCAAATCTTGTATTTATTTATTAAGGAATATCATACGATACTTGTAGACTCTAAAAAGTAGCATTCTGTCATTTAAATTCTATTATACTATTATATTAAGGTCTTTTGTGGATTATAAAGATTTTCCCTTCTCTCAAATATTTTAATCAGCTTTTGAAAAGGTTCATTTAGCATTACTCTTGTGACATAGAAAAACATGTTACAATGCTATATTTATGAAACATCAAACAAAAATAAAGGGAGCCTTTTTTTACTTACAAAGATGGAGGAAATTGTACGCTTTCTATCATAGCCAACTTGTTGAAAATGAGAAAACTGACATCTTTTTTACCACTCTCATTCCAGAGATACATTATAGTTCTAGAAAAAAAATGTTTCTCACTTTAATGACATGATTGGGAGTTCTTATTGCATAAAGGATGTTTCCATTAAGAAGGGCGATATAGTCTTAAACAAGAAGAAAACCAATGGAAATGAAAATGGTAAAGACAAAGCCAAACCTTGGAATAAAAAAAAAGTATGTTATCAATGATGGGGTAGATATTCATGTTGATCTCCAAGCCCAAGTTTCCTATTAGTGTCTAACACTTATTCATTTCCAAGAAAGAATTGGATGGTCATCACCAAGACCAAGTCATCAGGAGAAGACTAAGCCACAAAGGACTTGTTTGTATTTCTTTGTATGTTGAGCAAGTCAAAGGTCAATACGCACCCTAGTAGATACTGAGCCAACATACAATCCAAAAAAAATAGTGGAAATCGAGCAACTAGAAAGTTAATTAATGTTGAGTGAATCAACATATGTTGAGTGTATAGAAGCCGAGTGTCAATACATTCAAGTGCTAAGTAAACTAGTTTGAACATAGGAGTTTGTAATTGCACAAACGCTTATGTAAATAATTTTAGCTAACTTCTACATGAGATTTAAAGATTTTAGAGATACTTATGGAGATGATTACACATTTTGTCAAAAGACATTAATCCCAAGAAAACAAAATTAATCGATCAAAAAACCAAAAGGGTAAAATGAAAAAAGGATGGAATTTGGATTGTTGATTAAGATCTAGAATATTCTATGACTTCTATTTAAGAAGTGTTATAAACCTAAGATCAGTGTGTGAAAAGAAGTGAAGGAGTGGAAAATTTGAGAATAGAAAAAGGAAGACAAAGTTTGAAAGCAAATGAGATAGAGAAACCTAGTAGTGAAGGACAAAATAAAGCATATTAGATAAGGAGATCAAATTGAAATATTGAAGAGAGGAGATCCATAATTTTTTTATAGAGAAAATCAAAGGATTGGGTACTAAATTAGCTATAATAGATTGAGTTAGGGAAAATATCTTAACATAGTGGTTCTAATAGACCTATTCAAATATCCTAATAGAGTCCTTACTTTATTATAAGTTAAAAATCCTTTAATTAAGGTAAGACATAACAATCTTAAAATCTTTTAACAGAGTAGACCCCTCATAGAGTAGATCATAAGATATGATCAAGTTATAGTTCTAATAGGAGAACTTTGTTGTTGTAATAATAAAAATTTGTGGGTTTTATCGCCAACCCATTTTTACCTTCATCTTGAAGTGTTTATGGGTTATCAAAATATTTTATGTTATTTCTTGACATATTCATGGATGTTATGGTTAGAAAAATTTCATTTCAGCATTACAAGCTTATGTTTATATGGTATGAGATGGATTTGGTGTGAATAATGTTAATTTTTTTAACACTAAAAAGTTTTATAGATCCTGATTCACCCGCATCTCAGTATCTTGTTTTTCATTTAGACTTCCAACAATTGGTATCAGAGCACAATTCTCTTGAAAGAAGTCTATCAACTTAAGAGTACAGAGGTAGGAGAGTCATCAACAAGTGGAGAGAAAAGAAATGCAAAATTCAAAGGAAAACCTTCATGTAATCATTCTGGTAAACTTGGACACACTGCTAATATTTGCAGAAACAAGAAAGGTATGAAAAACCCTAAACCTAAGTTTACTAGTAATTTTTTTAATTATAAGAAACAAGGACACCAAGCACATGAATTTAGTTCTAAGATAAGTGATGCATCTACTACACCTAGATTTGGAGGATATTGTTTTAAATATCATAAATATGGACATAGAGCTCAAGAATGCAGATCCAAAGAAAATTCTAATTACACTTCTAAAAGGAGAAAACATGCACCTAAAAAAGTTACTCTTAAAATTGGGATTAAATTACCTGGCATAATTTTCATTATGTGGAGAGTATGAACACATTTTAGAGGTAACTAGAAGAAATGGTTAAATAGAAACCTAGTTTGTTTTAGTCATCTTAAGGTTGGACATATCAATAGGAAAGAAATAAAGAAAAAGGGAAAATTGAGATGAACCAAATATGGAAAGAGATAGTAGAAGTTAGAAGTAGTGGAGAAAGTTTATATGAGATAACCCAATCCAATGGATCAGGTGATCACACTACATCACACTACAATCTCTATTGGCCAAACATTGCAATATAGAATGAACATTTAGATTTATTGAGCTAATGTATTGGCCAAAAAAATATTATTGACTGAGCAAGGTGATAGTAACCAAAAATTTGAATGAAAAGAAGCATGAACACAACTTGTAAAGGCTACAATAAGTGTTACATACCTCCCAAAGTAAAAGCACATTTACTGCATAACTGAATGGACAAGATTGAAGGTATTTATCAAATTTTGGTATTCATTTTAATTTTATCAAGTGATTTTCAATACACAAATGATTTAAAGGTGATTAAGTTGAACTCAACAACATACCAAGAAAATCACAACATGCCATTGTAAAATTGGAAGAATTTAGCATGTAATATTTTTTAGTGTTGAGATAAGTTATTTTTGTTGTTGTTGAAGAAAATTTGTTCAAAACCCTAGTTTGTAAAATGGAATCTTCTACATCTACTTTTTCTAAGGAAATGTTAAAGGAGAGAATTGCATAGATTGTGAGGAATGATCAATGCCCCTACCAAATTTTTAGGAATATCCTAATATTGTAGTGGCTGGTGCTTAATTTGCAACCCTATTTTTTATTCCTCTAAGGGTATTGATGATTTATAATGTAAAATCTTGTTATATGTGTAAAGTAGGAGAAACTAGGGATTAACAACCTTGTGCAACATATGACAAATTATGTGACAATGGAGTGATAAGAGATTTTTTGGAAGCATCAATGCTGATGATATTCCTATGGGGGAGTATTGTAGAAACATGATTAGATCATTATCTTGATGATATGTTACATTCATGACTATGTATGTCATTGATGTAAACATGGCATTCTTCTGTAGTATCTGACAGAAGAAGAGTAGTAATGATCAAGTTGGTAGAGACAAATCATTGAGTATTTTCACCAACCAAGTTAATGGGGGATACTACTAAGTGTCTAGTATATGAAGCTAACCTTAGGAGAAGAACATATGATGTCTGGAAGAAGTTATGCAAGTTTTGGTGAAGACTATTCTGAGATAGAGTTTACAATAGTATATAATATTTTACAAAAGTATATAATATGATTAATTCATGTGATAATTGTGAAGAATTTGATAATGAAGAATCTGAAATGGATGTTAGTGATTAGTGAAACATGTACCAACTATACCATCAACAATTTTTTATAGATGATGAAGATCAAGTTGATGACAACACATGCAACATGATTTCAGGTGTTGAACATATGAATTTGAGAAAACCTACCAAGGAAGAAATTGAAAGAATAACTATTGAGATGGTTTCTCAAGTTCACAATACTTATAATCTAAGGAATAGAAAGATAAAAATACTACTTGGAAGGCATTAGGTATTTTAATTAAGGATATAAACTAAAAAATGAATAATGACAACAAAGAATAGAACTAAATGGTTGTCAAGATTAAGGAAAATAAAGATAAGAAGTGAGAACCCAAGAAGAAGGTGAAAGCTTGGGGTATAAATGTAGTCAAGGAAAATACAGAAGAAAGAAAGCTTGGTCTTGATGTTGTCAGGAAAATTGAGGATCCTGCTACTCATGTGCAAGAAACTAGAGGTAATTCATCCAAACCCCTTGTTTATGACCTTGTTGATATGATTTCTATACTATCAAAAATTACTGTGATGGTTCCCTTGTCTAAAAAATTTAGCATAGAGGAACATAAAATTAAAGCCCTTTCTTAGTTAGGGGGAATTAGGAATAGTATTTTTATCAAGGGAGACTCATCATTAGGACAAGATGTAGAAGTTGTAGTAAAAGAAAAGGAAGATAAAGGAGTCATATCTCAAATTCCCAAAATGTATCTTCATAGTTCATCAACAAAATATATGAAGAACATTGAATCCTTTTTCCTTAGCCTAATTATAAATGGGAAGACCTTGAAGAATTGTATGATTGATTCAAGAGCCTCTAATACTATCATGCATTTTAAAGTTATGCAATCCCTTAGTCTAAAAGTTAATACTGCATAGGGTAGATGTCAAGCCATGGCTGCAAGGGAAGTCCCTATTATAGGCGCCATTAATGTATTACCATATAGGTGAGTTACTTTTCCTAATGTTGACTTAACCATGAGTGTCTTAGTAGTTGATATCCCTCCTCAGTATAGAAATTAATTCTTAAGAAAGTGGAGTGCTGCAATTGGAGGAAGCCTACAATGTGACTTATCTTTTTCTACATTTTATATAGAGGATAGAGCTATCAAGGTCAATGGAGAAGCAAGAGTTATTCATATGATTGAATACAACATTGATATTAATTCTATATGTTTCTTAGATACAGAAGTAAATTATTTCAAGGATGACATCACTATTCTAGAAATTGAAAAGATAGTCCCATTGATTTCACAAGAAGCAATAAGATGTACAGAGTGTTTGGACAATGTATTTTTATGGGGCTAGTTCCAATGAAAGTTTAGGGGATAGAGTAGTTTTTATATCATCAAAGAAGAACACATTCAGATATTCATGTACCCTAAACTTCACTTGCACAAATAATATAGCAGAATATGAAGCACTTTTACTTGGAATAAAAGTAGCTACAAGTCATGACATTAGAAAGTTGAATGTTATTGGTGACTCTGAGTTGGCAGTATCTCAAATTAGATAGACGTGTGCATAAAAGAAAAAGAGATTGAAAACATATAGGAATGTTGTATGGGATGAGATTGAAGAATTTTATGCTTTTGAAATCACTTAGATGGACATGACTAAAAACAAAATGGATGATTTTCTAGTTAATTTGGCAATAAAACATGATGATGTATCTTTTGTAGGGGGTCTTAAAGATTGAAGTGAAGAATAGGCCCCTAATTCCTTATAATATAGATGATTGGTAGGTATTTGAAGATGATAGATATATTTTAAATTTTCTTTTGAATGAGGACAAATACCATGGTTAGGGGTTAGACTGTAGTACCTTGGTTAAGAGCATAAATGGAAAGGACACCAATTTTTGTCAAGAGATATTGTAGTTAAAAATAAACAAAGTACCTAAAGGGTTAGTAATATTGGAAAGTGTTTTTGAAAGTCAATACATAGTCCATTTAGAATTCAAAGACAAGAAAATAGAAGATCTAAATGAAATTAACCTTGGAACAAGTGAGTCTCCCAAAAAGGTGTATGTAGGTAAGATTGTCTACTTGCTATAAGAAAATCCTTGGTTGATCTATTTAGGAACTTTAGACATGTAATTTCTATTGGATACAATTGATTAATTGTGTATTGTCTTTAATGTTACACAAATGTCATATCATTATCAGTTAGTATATGTCAAGCTTACTTAGTTAGTGAAGATAATTTTCTATGTCTATCAAGTGTTCCTGTGGTTGCCTAGTTTAAAAGGTAGTGTCTACCAAGTTCATTCAGGTGTCAAAGGAAAGACTTTAGAAGATGAATGTTAACTAATCTCACTCAATTAATAAAGGAAATTTGGATGGAACTAGTGCTAACCCAGCTCACTCAATTGCCAAAGGATTATTGTGAGTTTGCAATATTAACTGAGCTTCAGTTGGTTAACAGATGAAATCATTTTTGGGATTAATTTCTACCAAGCTGGGTCAGCTAATGAAGGATTTTCCTAGTTTGGCACATTAAGCTTAATTGATTTATCTGTTGGTTCTAGCCAACTAAGGTTATGAATATTAATTATTCTAAGTTGTATTTGAGTCGACTTGACAATATGAAAGATATAAATATAAGGTCAAGTTGTGGATTCAAAAGTGTTCAAGTATGAAGATATTATGAATGTATTGAAGATGAGAAAAGGAAGAAAATTTGAAGGATAAGAAGAATATCCTTATGGAGAAAAAACTATATTTGATCAAGAAGCATCAAGTACAAGCAAGAAAAAAGATCTATAATCAGTAATTCATTTGCAATCAAATAAAGTCATCTCATTGTTACTCTTTAACCCTTGTAGTAATGATCTAAATCTCTTAACAGAGTTGGCTTAACAACAATTTGTAAATCCTCTAACAAGGTGGCAGTTCTATTAAATTATCTCAATACCTCTAACAAGGCGACTCCTAATAGGGTGATTAAATCCTTTAATAGGGTCACACCCAATAGTATGTTTTATAACCTTTAATAGAGTTGGATCCTAACAAGGCTCACTTCAAAAGAGTAAAAATAATATCTAGTTGTAGTCAGTGGTTTTTCTCAAATTGGGTCTCCACATTAAATCCTGGTGACAAATGTGTTCATGCTATTTTCTTTTATGTGTTTTCAACTAAGTTAAAGTAATGGTAATCATAGATAACATTTAAAGTTTGTATGCTAAGCATTTATTGAGCATATTTAGTGAATTATCGAGTTACAGTAGTTTATGTATGTTTACCGAGCATCAACAATATTCAATTTTTAGTTTTGTAGTTTGTACTAACATCTAAGGGATCTGTGATTTATTTTAATAGTAATTGATTAACCCCTCCCCTCTCAATTACTCCTCTTATATTTCCAATAATTGGTATCAGAGATTTTGGTGCTTGTAGAGAAGGTTTCAAGGACCTAAGCTAAAGATTAGGATGTCTTACAGAACATAGATCCCCAAGCTAAACAAAGACAAGTTTGCATAATGGAAAGGATTTATGAGGTTACACTTGGCTACCATCAATGATTAAGATGAAAATATATTAATACTAAATACAAGACTCCAATTAGAACATTGTCTATTGAAGATATTGTTGAAAAGAAGAATCATAACATCATGATGATTGATATTGTATCTGCTCTTAGTTATGTTGAATTTGATGAAGTCAAAGACTGCAAGACAACTCATGAGATGTGGATCAAACTAAAAAGACATATATGGAGGATATGACAATGTAAGAAGAGCTAAGGTTGAAATTATTAGAGGTCATTTTGATCAAATGAAAATGAGAGAAGATGAGAACATTGCAAAATATGTTAAAAGGATTAAAGCAAGTTTAAGTGAAATCAAAGCATCTAGAGGAGATGTTGAAGAGAAAATAGTTGTAAGCAAGGTACCTAGAAATTTTCTTCCTATTTATGCAATTAGAGTATCTTCTATTCAAGATATGAGATGTGATCCAAATAATAAAATATCTTTGGATGCTCTAGTTTGAAGATTGATAGCTTTTGAGTTAGATAACATTGATAACTATGTTCCTAGTTCAAAGGTTATTAAATTTTCTTTTAAAGCTAAACTCTCACTCAAAGAAAAGGGTAAGAAATCAAAGTCCAGTCAATTAGGAAGTGAAGAAGAAGAATTAGGAGAAAGTTGAAATAATGATCTTAAAGTTTTTGAAGCCTTACTTGCAAGGAAGTATTCCAAAGGAAGAGGAAAGTATAAAGGTAAATTTTCTCTGATCTATTTTTCCCATGAAGAAGTTGGTCACATTGTTGCAAGGTGTCCAAATAAGGAAATCAAAGATGAAAAGAAAAACAATAAGCACAAAGGCAAGAAGGGTTCCAAGAACTACAGGGACAAAGGTAAGAAATCTTGTTTTATATCTAAAGATTCTGATAATAATGAAGACAAAATGGTATATATTTTTGTAAAAGATGAATCTAATGATGAAGGAGATAAGATGGAACTTATCTCTCATGTTAGTAAAAATGATATATTGATTATTGATAGTATCTATTCACATCATATGACTAGGGACAAAACAAAATTTGAGCATACAGAATATTATGATGGAGGTAGCGTGAGATTTGGAAATAATGAACCTTGTAACATAAAAGGGAAAGGATGTATTTCATTGACTAAAGAACTTGTATGTGACAATGCTTATTGGGTTGAAGGACTAAAGAATAATCTACTGGGTGTGGAATAGTTGAATAAAATTAGATTCCAGGTAGAATTCATGAATGGACAGGCCAAACTACTAGATGGAAAAGGAAATCTGGTTGGATCTAGCAAACAAACAAAAGGTAATCTATTATATCTTGATCTCAGTGATTGTTCATATTTTATTGCTCAAGTAGAAGAAAGCTGGTTATGGCACAAAAGGCTATGTCATGAAAACTTTGATAATCTAGTCAAGATAAGCAAACATAGAAGAGTAAGAGGCATTCCTAGTTTGAAGAAGCCTGATATGGATTTATGCAAGAACTGCCAAATTGGTAAGATGGGAAAGACTAGTTTCAAAAGGAAAAACTATCAGTCAAAAGAAGTCTTGAAAATTGTCCATATAGACTTATGTGGATCTATTGGAATAGATATTTATAGTGGAGAAAAGTTTTCCATTCTTTTTTTTTGATGACTATTCTAGAATGATGACTGTAATGTATCTAAAAGAAAAATCAAAAGCCTTTCAAAAGCTCAAGTGGTATCTGGTAAGAGTAGAAAAAGAAACTAGAAAGAGGTTGAAATGTGTAAGATGAAATAGCAGTGGTGAATTCATCTCTAATGAATTCAATAATTTATGCATTGAAAGAGGAATTAAAAGACAAGTATCAGCTCCTGGTACACCATAGTAGAATGGTATAGCTAAAAGAAGAAACAAATCTATCATGGATTGTGCATAAACCCTGATGATTGAAAAGAATGTTGCTCTCAAATACTAGAAGAAAGCTATCAACACTACAATTAATACCTTGAATAGAGTATAGTTGAAAAAAGATTCAAATAAAAATCCTTATTAATTATGGTATGGCTATAAACCTAATGTAAGTTACATGAAAGTATTTGGTAGCAAATGTTATATCATGAAAGAATCTAGAAAAGAAAAATTTGATGTAAAAGGTGATGAAGGCATATTTGTAGGATACTCCTAAAAATGTAATACATACAAATGTTTGAATTTGTCTATTCATAAAATAATAGAAATTTCACATGTTAGAATTGATGAGTTTGTAAAAAAGAGTGAAGAAGAAAGCAACAAGAAGCCAAAGGATTATAAAAGATTTGTTTACTATGAACTTGATACCATGCCAAACCTATCGAAAAGAAAGGAAGCTTCATCTCTTATGTCCTCAAAATCTCCAACAGTTACTGAGTTGTAAACAATGTAACTCAAGTCACAGTCTGAAGGACCCAAGTCATAGTCAAAGATTACTGAGCCCAAAGAGCCTGTGTTCACAAGATATGTTAGAAGGCATCATGCACCTAATTAGATCATTGGAGAAAAATCCAATCGAATAATGACAAGAAACAAATTAAAAGGTACATGTTTACTTGCTGAATTTGAACCTAGAAATGTTAAAGATGCTCAAGATAATGAAAGTTGGATTGAAGCAATAAATGAAGAGATAGAATTGATAGAAAAGAATAAAACTTGGACTCTTGTTCCTAGAAGCAAGGATAAGAATGTAATTGGTACAAAGTGGGTATTCGAAAATAAGCTAAATGAAGATGGAAAAGTTTCAAGAAACAAAGCAAGATTGGTGTGCAAAGGATATTCTCAAGAAAAAGGTATTGATTATGGTGAAACTTTTTCTCTTGTGGCAAGACTAGAAGGTGTTAGAACTTTACTAGAATATGCAGCACATAGAGGATTTAAATTGTATCAAATGGATGTTAAATCTACATTCTTGAATAGAATTTTTGATGAGGAAGTCTACATTGAATAACTAGAAGGTTTTGTAGATCTTAGCAAAGGAGTCATAGTTTTCAAGTTACACAAAGCATTATATGGTCTCAAGCAAGTTCCTAGAGCTTACTATGAAAGACTTCATAATTGCTTGGTGCAGATTGACTTTCAAAGAACAAATGATAACAATAATCTTTATATCAAGGAAGGACTAGATAAAAAGATTGTGTTGGTAGAAATATTTATTGATGATACTCTATTTACAGGAAATGATGACTTATGCAAAGCATTTTTAGAACAAATGAGTAAAGAATTTAAGATGTCCATGTTTGGTGAGATACAATTCTTTGTTGGATTTTAGGTACAATAGAACAAAAATGGTATTTACATCACTCAATCTAAGTATTTCAAGAAGATACTAAAGAAGTTTGGAATGGAAGATTCAAGACCAATTGGAACCCCTATGTCTACTAGACATAAGCTCTCCAAAAATGATGATTCCAAAGAAGTAGATTAGACCACATATAGATCAATTATTGGAAAACTGCAATATGTAGTACATATAAGGCTTGATATTGCTCTAGCATTTGGAATAGTGGCAATATTCTTAGCAAATGCTAAAGAAAATCACATGATGAAAATTAAAAGAATCATTAGGTATTTGAAAGGTGCTAAAGACTATGGGTAATTGTATAAAATTGGAGGCAATTTGGACTTAAAGGTGTTGGAAATATAAGAGGAGTAACTGAGAGCGGAGGGGTGAATTAGTTACTACTAAAATAAATCCTAGATCCCTTGGATGTCAAATAAAATTTAGACTAATAAAATTGATTACTGATGATACTTGGTAAGTATACAAAAATTGTTGTAACTCGGTAAATGCAAAGAATGAATTACATTAGCAGATCTTAAGATATTATTAGTAATTACTTGCAAGCATGAAAGAAATAACATGAACACATAAGAAACTAGGGTTTAACATGGAAACCCAATTTGGTAAAAAACACCAATATAACTAGTTACTATTTTTCACTCTTATGAAGTGAGCCCTGCTAGGAGCCAACCCTATTAAAGGTTACAAAACACACTGTTAGGTGTGACCTTGTTAAAGGATTGAATCACCCTGTTAGAAGTGGCCTTGCAAGAGGTCTTGAAACAATTCAATGGAATTGCCACCTTGTTAGAGGATTTACAAATGGTTGTTAAACCAACTCTATTAAGAGATTTTAGATCACTGCTATAATGGTTAGAGAGTAAAAATAAAATGAACTAATTGTGATGTAATTAAATTTATGATTATAGATCTCTGTTCTGGTTCATACTTGATCCTTCCTAATTGAATAATACTTTTTTGCTACACAAGGATACTAGCTTATCCTTCAAGTTTGCTTCCTCTCTTCTTATTCTTCTCATTCAACTTACATATCACACACTTAAAAATCACAACTTGACCTTTTACTTATACCTTCCAAATTTTCAAGTCGGCTCAAATACAAATTAGAATAACCAATATTCATCACCTTAGTCTCCTAGAATCAATAGGTAAAATAATTAAGCTATACATGCCAAAATAAGAAAATCCTTTGATAGATGACCCAACTTAGTAGAAACTGATCCTGAAGCATTTTCATGTGTTAATCAACAAAAGCTCAGTTAACATTGTGAACTTACAAAATTTGTTTGGTAAACAAGTCAACTTAGTTAATAATAACTCTGTTCAACTTTCCCTTTGTTAACCGAGTCAGCTCATTTAACACTCTTTTCTGCATAACTTCCTTTGACACCTGAGTGAGCTTGGTAGATACTGCCTTTTGTATAGAGTAAACTTCAGAATGCTCAATAGACTAGGAAAACTATCTTCACTAACCAAGTGAGCTTGGCATGCACTAACTATCAACTGATATGGAATTCATGTGACATCAAAAACAACACACAATTAATCAATTGTATCCAACAATCCCCCTCTTTAGCATTGATGGCAACACAACATATCATAGCATAATGAAAATTTGAGAACAAGAATCCCTCTATTAGAAAGTTTCTCCCTCTTTGATTTTATACAAAAAACTTCTCCTCCTATAGTATTCTCCCTCTATGAAGGAACTACTTAACTTCTCCCTCTACAAAATTTCAAAAAAATATGATAGTAAACTTTCCCTCTTTGACAAAACATGCCAAAGACCATTCTAGTTAGTATCAATGTACCTTGAGTATAGATTCATCTGCAATATGTCCTTGTCAATACTACATCAACTAATTGATCTTCAACTTGGTTCCTATTGATGCATCACTAAACTTTATTTAGTGAGCTTTAGATAGGGGAATGACCCCCAGCTTAACTCTTAGATACAAAAATGCATCCTTAGGTAATGGCTTGGTGAATATATCTACAATTTATTCTTTTGTATGCACATATTCCAATCTAATTTCCTTATCCTATACTAATTCTCTTACAAAATGATATTTTATAGCAATGTGCTTTGTTTTGGAGTGCATCATTAGATTCTTTGATATGTAATTGCACTAATTTTATCACAATACATGACTATTGGCTCTTTGATTTCAACCTTCATTCCTTCCAACAACTGTTTGAACCAAACAATGTTAGAGCAATTCACTACTGCTGCTACATATTCTGCTTCTATTATGGATTCAGATGTGTAGTTTTGCTTCTTGCTTGTCCAAGATGTTGGAATTTTCAAGTGGGAAGATTTACTTCGAAGGGGGGGGGAGGGGGAATTAGAAGTAATAGTTTTTAACCTCTAAAACCTTTTAATTTAAATCATTAACTTGCATCTAATTCATCTAATAAACATGGAAGTAAAGACCTGCATGAAAAAATAGATGACACAAGATTTTGGTAACCTAAAAACCCTCCAAAATGAGATGGTAAAACTAGGGTGGGGATGACACCCACAAAGTATCACTATAGCAATATGTAATTGTTTAAGGTTAAAAAATTTGACCACTTCCAATGGTCTACCCTATGAAAGGCTTGTCCTGTTAAAGACTTTACACCCTGTTAAAAGTGACCTAGTTAAAGGATTTAGTACCTTGTTGAAAGGCTTACAACATGGCTATTAAACCAACCTATCATCATAGAATTTTCATTCCTAACACAATGGCTAGAGAGTATTAGAAAGGCTTGACCTGATGACTTGCAATCCTCAATTGTCGATTCTAGATCCTTGTTCTGCATTGTCTATTCTAAGCCTTGCTTGATCTGATATGACTCTCCTCAAAATTTTGATACTTTGTTCTTGGTCAATTGAATTCTACAATGTTTTCTACTTTTTCTAAATCTTTACACCCCTCTGCACTTCACTAGAATTCTCCCATAAACTCTTACTCATGTGCATACACAATGAGGTTTCATCCTCCTTTTAAAGGCTTCAAAGACTTAGGGTTAGGTATGGATCTATGATCAATATTCATTTTTCTTTTCCTACTCAATTCTTTCATTTTTCCTATTGGTTACATGCTTTCTCCATTTATTTGATTGGCTGCATGTTGATTACATAAGTAATGCAAAATATTCAATCTTATCTACAAGATCCTTCGAGATTCATCCCGAGTTGGCTTCAAAAATGGTTTACATTTGAGTTTGTGAAGATACAAACTCATATGCTGATTTTTTGTTACTCGGTACTTACTAGTTGTTGATGCTCAAAACATATAGGACATTTGTCTCACTTGGCTCCTATAGTAATTATGTTTTGCTCGACATCTATACTTTTCTCAACACCTATAGTGGCTTGGCATCACTTATCACTCAGTACTTGATACTTTCTTAGCACCTAAACTTCACTCGACACCTGTTGAATTTTTTGCTTGACACATACTATAGCTCGACATATGTATTATAATCAACATCAACTTAAGAATTGGTTAAGTGTGTTGACACTCAGTTGTCAAAACCAATCTGAGACCAACAATCTCCCCCTTTTGACATGAGTGGAAAAAACACTTAAGTAAACATTATGAATCTAATATCTATGAGTATAATACACATTCTTTTTGACATATGTATAATACTTAAAAAACTTGTTCAGAATTTTGTAGAAGACTGTATACCTCAAAAGCTTGTAACTCCCCTTGAGCTAATGTGTCACTTCTATAACCAATAATTCCCTTAAGCTGATTTGTCTCATGCTGGTGTGTTTGATACTCTTTTCCTTTTCTCCTTTGTGTTTGGTTTGTATCTACTCTATTTGTACTTTGAATCTATTCTATGTCTACTCCCCATTTCACACATCTTCTTTTTGCATCCTTTTGGTTGTATCTCCTTATTACTTCCTAAATTTATTTATTATGTCTCCCTTTGGGTATTTCTCCTTTGGGTCTCATTTATTATCAACATATCCATTCTTATTATCTCCTATCTTTATTATATCTCCCCCTTACATGAATATCTCCCCCTTTGGATATTCTTTATTATCTCCATAAAAAAAAATTTATTTTCTTCCTCATTCTTATTATATGCATAATGTTTATATCTCCCCCTCTTTGACACTTATGTCAAAGGGTTCTAAGAATGAATAGAATATTTAGCCAAAAATGTTTTATTTACCTCTATTATCATCTTCAAAGAAGCATCCCAATTGTCTAAGGAAACTCCTAGTGCTTTGTGCTGGATGACTGTCTCTATTGCAAGATGTACAAGGCCTTCTAAAGTAGAAAGATTAAGGTCTTTCTTTAAAACATTTTTTGCATAGGCCATTTCCTTATGTAGTACTTCCAGATGTGGGGTGATTATAGATTGAATCTATAATAATTTGGCCTTAATATTGGCCTCTTCTTTTATCAATACAACTAACTCATTCTAAGTGTGAAGCATTGTGGAAAAATGCTTCTCACTTTGGGCTAGATCATTAGGTAGCTATGTGCTAGATATCTTAAGATTCCTCTCCAAGCTTAGTATTCTCTAGCTAGTTTCTTGTGTGAAATAGAATGAATCACACAATTTGGAGTACAATGAGAATATGTTCTCAAGTACTGTTTTAACTTTTTCAACCTTTTTAGCTAGTTCAACCTATGATAGTGCTATCTCACTAGATATCTTCTCATTGACCTTCATTTGAAATTTCTTTTTAGACCATTCTAATAATTTGACATTAGTATCAAGGTCTTTGTTTTGTACCTAGTCCACTATGTTGGACAATTGCTCCATGATGGGCTTTGTTTCATCAAGTACAAGCAAGCTAAATGCATCAAGGAATATGTCTTTGATTTCTACTAATGCTTTCTTTTGTCTATACTCATTTCTGAGTATCTCTTGCTTCTTCCTTCTCTCAAGTGCCTCTTGCACTTCATTTATCTATGCGAGGTTCATTTTTTTAAAGTCATAACTTGGTATGACTATTTCTTCATCAAGTGTAGGGTCTCCATAGTGAAGTACCCTTGCTACCTTGGTGGAGCTTGATCCTAGTGCTGATATTTTAAGTGGTACTACATCAGTGCTCGACTACTTGGTAGGAGTCCCTAAGGTAGGAAAATTTACCAATGTCTGTATTGCCTCTTGCTCTCTTTCCTTGGGGGTTTTCTACTCTTCCTTATATTATTCATTTCTACCTTGATCAATGACAATGATTTGAGTAGGTGCACTTTGACTTTGTGTTGCAGGAACACTTTGTTCTATCTGCTCCTTTGTTGACTCCTTGGTAGTTGTTATTACCATCATTATGGGATCAACCTTAGTAGTTGTGTCTTGTGATGCTTGCTCTTTTGGTTGATCATCCTTAGCTATGGGAGGTTGTGAAGGTTGTTCTTCTGTGTTCACCTTCTCCTTGGTAATTTCTTCTATAGTTTTTTCCAACTCTTCTACACTCACCAAAACTAGATTTGTGCACAATTCTGATTGCAATGTTGTTTGGTGAAGGATCTTTTTGAGATCCTTTGTAGTTAGTGGATTGATGTTCTAACTTGAGGTGTTAGGAATATCCTTGAAAATTATAGTTTCTATAGGTGTTGTATGTGTAGGACATGATGGTGGCAATTGGGTATCCTCAGCTATTGCCTCATCACCTTTATGTGTCTCTTTCTCCATTATTACCTCTTCTTTCTCTTTCTCTCCTTCTTCCTCTTTTTTATTTTCCTCTTCATCTTCATACTTTCTTCCCTCATAAGGGATCTTCACACCCTTCCTTGATAGTGGTCAATCCATAAATTAATTTTCACATTTATGTGGATTTCTTTACAACATCTTCTATTTTATTTTGAAAAATACTGAAGGCTTTGTATTTGGATGCAAGTTTCCTCCCATGTTTCTTAATAGCCTTGCTTATTTGACATTTAGTTAGGTCAAGCATCACATGAGCCAATGTTGACTCCCTTATTTCCTTTTCCATATTTAGGCAGTAATGCCATTTGTTTTCAACAATGGAGCTTAGATCCTTAGGCATAGAATTGTCAAGTTCAAATGGGGTAGTCTTGAACATGACCATCATAGTGTAGATAGACTCTTCCACTATGTTTTATTCTTCTCTTGACAATATATTCAAATCAATAGTCTTTAAACTAGTTAAATCTACATTATCTCTAATGTTATCACAAACATTTTCCAAATTAGATTTGGTGGAATGTCTTACCAATCTAAATTGATCATTGTCAAATTTTGTCTTTTCTTCATCTGACTCTGGGAGTACAACATATTTTCTTCTTTTCTTTTCTCTTGCAAGCCCTCCTTGCTCTGTGGCTTTTTGCTTCCCCTATTCCTTTATCACTTGTATTGTTGCCCTTGTGTTTTCCCTTGTAGTTGGCTTGGCTGGGCTCGGCTTAGCTACATTCTTCTTTCCTTTGGGTTATTCACTTGGCTATTTCTGTGCCTTTCTTTTCTTAGGCTTTGGCTTTGGTGCTTCATAATTGACACCTTCTTCTTCCTCTACATCCTCACCCATGACTTGGGTCAATGCAAGTGTCTTCTATCCTTTTTCTTCTTCATCATCTTCAGCTTCTTCACCATCTTCTTCTTCTGCAGTGCCCTCACCAAATTTGTCTTTAAGGTTCTTTACCAATTTATCCTTCTTCTTCAGTGTGGAGGTAGTCTTCAACTCCATATCCACCTTTGACCTTACCACATCATAAGTACCAAAATGTGTTGCACTCTTGTCCACTTCCCCAGCTAATAGTGCAATTAAAACTATAGATACCTTATCTATATTTATTTCATATCCAGGAGGTTTTAACTATCTAATTCTTGGTGTGGCTACTTGTATGTAAGTATAATCAATATCTAAAAGAAAACATACATCATTTACATGTTTTTTTACCAATGAAACTAGTGTTCTTAGCCTGTACTTCATGGTCTTCTTGAAATCTTCAAAATAACTTGTCATAAGAGTTTTAAAATTAGCTCCCATTTGTTCTATATATTCATTAACTTGAGCTATTATAGACCTATTTGCTTTCTAGAAAACTTTACCAAAAGATGGAAATTTATTTTGTACATAGAAAAATATGCAAATCAAAATTTCTCCAAACTTGCATTGGGCTCCCTTGGTTCTCCTTATTGCTAATAAGTTTTCATTGATTTGTTGCAATTGCAATTCTGCAAGATTATACGTATGATCCTTTTTCACTAGTTTGTAACCCACATCCACTACAATACAAGGTACACTATTAAGTCTACTGAATTGGTAAAATTTGCATGCAATAACCCTAACAAAAAAGTTAGCAAGAGGGTCTTGGATAGTTTCTATTGTCATTCCTCTCTTGTTCCATTAGACACTAGTGTTCTTTTCAATTGCTTCCTTAGAATCACTTCTAAGTGTCTTTGGTTGATCTAGGGTTGGATACCCTATTACTCTATGTACAATCCTTTTTGTTATTTTTATTGCACTATCCTCCAACCATAAACTTCCATCATGAATCCTGCTAAACACTATCCTAATCCATTCTGTTTTGAAAACTGTGGGGAATTCTAGGGCACATGTCAAACCCTTCTTCTCAATGATTTGGTATTCATCTTTCAATACTCTATTTTCACACAATTTTTCATAGGATTCTCTCTTCTCCATATCTCTTATGGCTCCAATTTCACAATTGTAACACCTCCTAACATCATGAACCATAACTACTTTAGGAGGTATAAAAGATAAGGCTCTGGCTAGGTCATTTTTATATGCCAATTCTAGGATTGGCAAGAAATTTGGCTGTTTCACTTCATTTGACACTAGATGAACCTCAAACAACTCCTTCTCCTATGGTTTCCTAGAACTAGAGGCCATTTGTGCTAGCTAGGGTTTTAACACAAAGAAATTTAAAACTATGTAGCTCAGCACAAATGTAAGTAGCTTGAATTTGATGAAACTGTGTTGAATCACTATTGAAATCAGCTGAAATGTTGGATTCTCTACTTTAAAATATTTCTTCTCTCTTCTTCATCTTTTCTCTTTGTTCATGATGAAGAAAAATGATTCAAAATGTGATAATATACCCTATTTTCATAGCCTTTAATGCTTAGTGCATTTACAACAGTCCACTTGGCTTCTCAAGGATTTTTGCATTACTCGCCTTCCATTGTCTTTCCACCACTTGGCATCCATAGAAGTATCCCTCACTCGGCTTCAACTGAAATTTCTCTTCACTCGGCTTTCATTTCCAACTTAGCTACAACTAATCATTCAACTTCTACTAATTTTAGCTATCAACTCAGCTTGTACTAGAATTTTACTCAGTATCTGAGGGAAACTCTTTCTAACTTGGCAACACTGATGAAAACTTGAAGTTTTGACTTTGCATCTCTATTCATGTTGATCTCTTCTTTTTAGTAGTTCCTTGTTTAGGAATTGATGTATGATATAGCTTTGTATATTAGTTCCACATGCCTTCTTGTGCTTAGTTTGATGAAGTGTGACCACTTGACCTTTTAGGTGAAATGATCCCTTCATTGGATGTGATGTTCCCATCTTTCTTCTTCTATGTCTTAGTCATTTCTCCTCTGATGTGTTCAATGTCCACCTTCTCTTTTTCTTTGTTGATCTTTGAGTTGGGTGCCTTTGAACTTGTTGGATGATTCCTACTAGTATGATCAATCTTCAAACAACTGAAGTATGTAGTTTGGTTGAGCGATCTACTCTAGTTTCCACTGAAATGTGTTCTAATGCAATTTTTAGGTATATGTCCATATTCCTGACAATAATGGTAGTTGTACCTGGTGTTGTAGTCCTAATTGTAATGATGTCCATGATTATTTCCCCCTGCTAGCTGATCAGGTGTCCACATAGGCTTTGATCTGCACTCAAAAGCTCTATGTCCATACTTCTTGAAATTGTAGCAGTGACCTTCAAATCTCGGTCTTTTGATAGTCCTAGTCCTGTAATCATGTACTTGATGTCCTTGCTTGTTGCACTTGTGATAGTGATCCACATTTTTAGGTTTGTCATGCTGATGGGTGTTCTTGTTCCTACATATATTAGGGGTATGCCCTTTTTTACCACAAAAATGACAAGTAGGTTTAGTGTTCTTACCTTTGTTACTTCTTTCTTCTATAGTCTTGGATGACTCTCCTTGTCCAGTGCTGGTGTATCCTAGTCCTAAAGTATCATTGCTATCCCTTGGTGATTTTAGTAGCTGCTCAAAGTACTTGATGTCCTCATTTGGTTTTTTGAAGCTCTCTACAATTTTCTTCTCTCTTTTTTGATCATTTTTCAATTGTTCATTTTGCATCTTTAGTGTAGAGATCTCAATATCCTTGACATTCAATTCATGATATGCATTCATCACCTGGATTAGGGTGTCTAGCTACATGTTTGAAATTCTTTCAATCTCAATTGACTTTTCTTCTAGTCTATTGACAAGATTTCTCTTGTTATCTTTTAGCATAGCCTTATCTTCAATGGCTCTTTTCTTTTGTTCAGTCACTTCAAAAAGCATTATGGCTTGTGATTCTTGTTCAATCTTGAGAGTTCTGATTTCTTCTACTTGAGCTCTATTCTTCTCCATTAGGTCTTCTATTGCTACATCAAACTATTTGGAATCTCCATTTACAAACAATTTTGAGGTGTCAATCTCCTTGTATTGTGTACCATTCTTAGCTATGGCAATCTCTCTTCTTCTCTTTAAGGATTTTCTCAGTTCATCCCTAGCTTCTTCCAGGGTGTGTAGAGAAAGTTGTACATAAATTTCCTTATTCTCTATGATCTTCCCAAGTTTTTTGACTTCCATTTCTATATATTTTCTGCAAGCTGTAAGGCTCCTTCTTTTGAGAACTTGGCTCTAATACCAATTGTTGGAATTTACAAGTGGGAAGATTTACTTCTAAGAGGGTGGGTGAATAAGAAGTAATAGTTTTTAACCTCTAAAACCTTTTAGCTTAAATCATTTACATGCATCTAATTCATCTAATAAACATGAAAGTAAAGGCATGAATGAAAATAGATAACACAAGGTTTTGGTAACCTAGAAACCCTAAAAAATGAGAAGGTAAAACTAGGTTGGGGATGACACCCACAAAGTATCATTGTAGCAATATGTAACTATTTAAGGTTACAAAGTTTGACCACTTCCAATGGTCTGCCCTATGAAAGGCATGTCCTATTAAAGACTTTACACCCTGTTAAAAGCAACCTGGTTAAAGGATTTACAAACACTCACTTGGAATGTTACCATGTTAAAAGATTTAACACGTTGTTGAAAGGCTTACAACATGGCTATTAAACTGACCTATCATCATAGGATTTTTATTCCTAATAAAATGGCTAGATAGTATTATAAAGTTTTAACCTAATGACTTGCAATCCTTAATTGTTGATTCCAGATCCTTGTTCTGCTTTGTCTATTCTGATCCTTCCTTGATCTAATATGTCTCTCCTTGAATTTCTAATACTCTGTTCTTGATCAACTAAATTTTGCAATATTTTTTTTCTTTTTCTAAGTCTTTACACCTCTCTACACTTTGCTAGCATTCTCCCCTAAACTCTTACTCATGCACATGCACAATGGGGTTTCATCCTCCTTTTAAAGGCTTCAATGACTTAGGGTAAGGTATGAATCTACAATCAATTTTCTTTTTTTTTTCCCACTCAATTCATTCACTTTTAATATTGGCTGCATGCTTTATCCATTTTTCTGATTGACTACATGCTAATTACATAGGTAAAGCAAAAGATTCAATCTTATCTTCAAGATCCTTCAAGATTCATCCTGAGTTGGCTTCAAAAATGGTTTACATTTGAGTTTGTGAAGATACAAACTCATATGCTAATTCTATGTTACTTGACACTTACTAATTGTTGATGCTCAGCACATATAGGAATTTTGTCTCACTCAGCTCCTATAGTAATTTTTTTCACTTGGCATCTATACTTTGCTCGACACCTATAGTGACTCGGCATCACTTATCACTTGGCACTTGATACTTGCTCAGCACCTTAAGTTCACTTGGCACTTGTTGAATATCTAGCTTGCCACATACTATAGCTCAGCATCTATATTATACTTGGCATCAACTTAAGAATTAGTTAAGTGCATTGACACTCAATTTTCAAAACCAATTTGACACAAACACAAGATACTAGTCTTTTACCAAGAAAAAATGCTCCACCACTAGTACTTTTTTTGTCATCAACAGTTTCTACCCAATTAGTATCAATAAATATTTTAAGCTCAAGGTTTCCTCCAAATTTGTACCATAAGCTATAGTCTTTATCACCTTTCAAATATCTCAAGATTCTTTTTATTTCCATCATGTGGTTTTCTCTAGGTTTTTCTAAGAATCTTGCCACTATCCCAACTGTTAAGGCAATATTAGGCCTTGTATGTACCACATACTATAATTTCCCAATCATTGATTTGTATAAGGTCTGATCTACTTCTTTGGAGTAATCATCTATGGTAAGCTTAAGTCCAATACACATGGGGGTTCCAATGGGTTTTGAATCTTTCATTTCAAATTTCTTGAGTATCTCTTTGATATACGTGGATTGAGTGATATAGATACCATTTCTATTCTACTATATTTGCAATCCAACAAAGAATTTTATTTCACCAAATATGGGCATTTTAAATTCTTTATTTATTTGTTCTAAAAATGCTTTGCATAAGTCATCATTTCCTATGAATAGAGTATCATCGAAAAATATTTCTAGCAACACAATCTTCTTATCTGGTCCTTCCTTGATATATAGACTACTATTATCATTTGTTCTCTGAAAACCAATTTGTATCAAATAGTTATGTAGTCTTTCAGACCAAGCTCTTGGAGCTTGTTTTAGACCATATAGGGCTTTGTGTAATTTGCAGACCATTTCCCTCTGTTCTGGATCAACAAAACCTTTTTGCTATTCAATGTAGAATTCTTGATCAAGAATTCCATTCAAGAATGTAGATTTAACATCCATTTGATATGTTGGTGTTTTTCAACTATTGAATGACAAAGTTTCAATACCAAGATAATAATACTCACAAATCTAAGGATTAGCTATGTCCTATTAACAATTATGCTTGCATATTATTTGGAACCAACTTTAACAAAATAAAGATTGGCTTTCTACTCTTTAGGCTCTATAAAACCAAGGTGGGTATACCTAAGGGATGATTCATAATGAATGTTGTTGTACGATAATTTTATTAGTTTCATTCTGATTCTCATCTTATATCTCTAACATTATATATCATTTATCCATTCTTTGACATTTTTAGATGATATACATCCCTTATATCGTCTAGTTAGCTATCTTATCCAATAGGATTTCACCTTCTAAATGAATGTGCTTTGAAAAGTTTGACAGTGGCATAGACTGTAATATTAATTCTAAGAATTTTTATGTCCATGACATCACTATGTGCTATGTGTCTTATTGGCGCTTCCTCTTTTTGTGTAACTGTGGTGTATTTTGATAATGCGGGAAAGTGCTCTTCATCGATCTTACCAAGATCAACAGTTCATCTCAACTGATCATATGATAATAACTTCATCAAAGAGCCAACGGATAACATCATAGGGGAATTGAATGTGTGTTGTTGAACATAGACAACTCTGCAGCATGGGTCTAAGAAATCTGATAGTCTATGGACTTTGCAATGCATTAAGGTTCCAATGTTAGCAAGGGCTACATGGAATAAAGGTGCTTGCCCACTTTACTTAAAGTTGTTCCACGTCCTTAATGTGGGAAAGTGCTAGCCTTTGATCTTATCAAGATACATGGTTAAAAGTCAAGTTAGCAAGGGTTTATAATGTAAAATATATATAATAAACCTTGCAACATAAAAATTTTTAGGGTAAATTTATCCTACCAATATCTTTTTGAAATATTGCTTTTAAAAAATTTCAAGAGTTAGAGAAAAATTGAATAAGGCTTGAGGGTTTCTCAAAAATCTTACCCAGGGTCTTGATCAAAATTCAAGACTTTCAAAACACACACTTAGGGTTTTTTACCACTAAATGCAACAAAGCAAGAATAGTCAAAAACCAGGCCAATAGTGGCTCTATCTAGGGACAATGAATAAGTAAAATTCATATGAGAGCTCAAAATCTCTTGGGCAAGCAGACCACAAGCTTGACCTTTTAATTGCTGACAACTTTGCGAGAGAAAAAATCCACAAAGAAAAAACTATGTAAAGGAAACTACACAAAGACCAAAGGCTTTACAAATGTACAAAGAAACCCTAGACTAATGCTCATGGAAGAACAAGTATTTTTTAAGGAAAAATACCTCTTCAAGAACTATCCATGAACAGGCAGTTCAAGAATGTTCTTTGACAGATCTTTGAGAATATAAGATTCTTCTCCCCATGTATTTTCAATCAAATAGGGACCTAACCATATAGGATCAAACTTACCATGTTTTCCTTTATCCTCAATTCTAGCATTCCACATGAGGAATAAATCTCCATCTTCAAATTTTTTTCCTACTATCCTTTTGTCATACAATGTCTTGACCTGTTGTTGCAACTTTTGGTTCTTGAGAGATGTTTCTCTCCTAGTTTTTGCTAGTCCTACAAGCTCATCCATCCTTTCTTGCATATCATCAATGATATCCTCATCATACATTTGAATGTAGTTATACAACCTTAGTAGGTTATTCTAAGGAATCCTTGCCTAAATTTCATATGCCATATCAAATAGGGCTATACCAATGGCTTTCTTCATAGTAACCCTATCAACCCATATTGCTAGTTGAAAGTTGGAATCCCGTGCCTTCTTGTTATCATCCAAGTTTGTCTTAATGACTTTCATCAATCTTTTATTTGTAGATTCAACTTGTCCATTTCCTTGTGGATGATAAGGTAAAGATGATGATCTTGTTGTCCCATATTTATCACAAAATTTTATAAACTCATCAGATCTAAAACACATTGCATTATCTGTCACAATTTTTTGTGGGCAACCAAATCTTGAAATGATGTTGTTAAGAAGAAAATTATTTACAACCTTACTAGTTGCATTTCTTTTAATTGCCTCTACCCATTTTGTGAAGTAATTAGTAGCAACTAAAATCTAGGAATAGCCAATGCTAGATTTAGGAGAGATCTCACCTATGAAATCCATACCCCATTGCTGAAATGATGCTTGAACCTCAACTGACTTTAATGGAGTATTACTTAAGAATTTCAATTTTCCAAAAAACCTTTGACAAGCATCACATTTCCTAACCATGATCTAAGCATCTTTAAAAAGAGATGGCCACCAAGATTCGGCTCTCATTACCTTGTGTGTAATATTTTTGGCCATATAATGTCCTCCAAAACCTCTAGCATGCATTTCATTCAAGATTTCTTTTGCCTTTTCTTGATCAACACATTTCAGCAACACTCCCCCAAAATTCCTCCACCATACATTTTTCCTGACAATTATGTACCTGATGGCTTGTAACTTAGTACTCCTCTTCTCATTTTCAGTCAAATGGGAAGGGGCTTCCATGTGTTGTAGATAATGAATAACATTAGTATACCATTCATAGTGATCCATATCACATAAATCAGATCTTAAGTCATCTGACACTATATTTATCTTATTATTATCTAAATTAGATTGAGCCATAAGCTTAGCTAATCCTTAACCTCTGACTAGTTTTGCTATCTATATTTCAATGTTAAATTCTTTGATCCTGTTAATCCACTTGCATCTTCTACTTAATACTTCTTGTTGAGAGAAAATGTCCTTTACAACAACACTTGGTACAAATGAATTGACAATAGCACCTAGCAAATAACATCTAAAAGCCTTAACAACTTTCACCAAAGCATATGCTTGTTTTTCATTTATCTCATATTTTAATTCAATAGGTTGCAATGATTTTCTAAAGAATGTAATTGGTTGTTCATATCCTTCCTCATTCTTCTGAAACAAGATTGTAGCTACAGTATGAACTGATGCAAAAGAGAATATGTGCAATGATTTTGTGTAATATGGCATCCTAAGGACTAGAGCATTCTTTATGGTAGTTTTAATATCCTAAAATACTTGTGAAGGTTCACCATTGCAGTTGATAGTAGCCCCTTTTTTTAGCATTTTTGAAATAGGTCTGCTAATCTTAGAAAAATTTGTAACAAATTTCCTTAGAAAGCTAACTTGCCCAAACAAAGATTGTATTCCTTTTACACTCTTTGGCTTAGGGACCTTATCAATGAATATCACTCTTTTAGGATCTATCTTTAATCCACCCTTTGATACTATATGTCCCAATAATTTTCCTTTAGTTACCCCAAAAGTACACTTCTTTGGGTTTAATGACACTCCATATTTCAAGGCTTTGATAAAGATCTTCTCCAAGTGCTTACAATGGTGTTCAACCCTTTTGGAATAAGTTGTAAGGTCATCTTGGTGTACCACCATGAACTTATTGATATACTCAAAGAAATCTATATTGATAGCCCTTTGAAAAGTAGTGCTAGCATTAATCAATCCAAATGTCATTCTCAAATATACATAAGTTACCTAGGAAGTTGTAAATGCTATCTTAAACTGCTCTTCTTCTTTCACCAGAACTTGATTGTACCCTAAGAACCCATCCATCATGTACATAAGCTTAGACCCAATTACTTGCTGTAACATAGCTTCCATGTTTGGCAACCCATAATTATCTTTTAGAGAGGCAATGTTTAGATTTCTGAAATCCACACACAGTCTGATATCTCCATTCTTTTTCCTTACACGTACTAGATTTGAGACCCAAGTGGAATTTCTAATAGGTTTAATTATCCCTCCATCCCTTAACTTCATTAATTCCTCTTGCATTTTAGGGGCTAGAGTGGGATTGACTAGTCTCTATTTCTTCCTAAAAGGTTTTAAATTATCCTTCAATGGTATGACATGTTGGAAAAGATCTCCTCTATAAGCCTTTAGGTCATCATATGACCATGGCAAAACATGTTTATATTTCCTTAGTAAGTCAATCAAAGACTTTATAATTTTAGCTGACAAATTTTGACCAATATAAACTTTCTTAGGGGCCTCATTAGTACCCAGATTTATCTCTTCTAACTCTTGAGGTTTACAATCTTTAGCCCAAGCTTTACCCTATCTTAGTTATCAAACATGTTCTCCAAAATAACCAAACCTTTAGGTACTTTATTAGTTTTTAATTGTATAACCTTTTGACCAAAGATTGTTTCCTTCCCATCTATGGTTTCAACCAAATCACTACAATCCAACTCTTGACCATACTATTTATCTTCATTCAATAAGAAGTTCACAATATCTTTGTCATCTTTAAATACTTGCCAATGTTCAATATTATTAGCTATTGAGGATCTATTTTGGACCTCAATCTATGAAACTCCTACAAATGACACCTCCTGTGGTTTAATTTCCACATTTTCTAATAAGTTAACCATATTATTCTAAGTCCTCTCTCTCCATGAAATACCAAATGCATCAAAGAATTCTATCCGATCCTAGACATCAATTCTATACTGTTTCAATCTATTATTTTTAGATTCATATGCCCCCTTTATCTGCAAAATAACCAATTCTAAATCACATATAACATGAAACTTTTTAATTCCATGGTGAGTAGCAACTTTCAATCCTAACAACAACACTTCATATTTAGTTATATTATTGGTGCATGAAAAATTTAGGGTGAAGGAGTATCTAAAAGTATTCTTTTCAGGAGAAAAAAAAATTACCCCTGCCCCTACACCTTCTTTAGAGCTAGCCCCATCAAAGAACATAGTCCATAATATTGGTGAATCTATACAACACTCAACTTCACGTTTAATCTTATCAGGCAACTTCTCAACTTCTTGGATAATTAACTCAGCTCTAAATGTATTCACACCCGTGTCTAAAAAACAACTAGCATTTTTGTCAATTTCTTCCCCCAAAATATGATTGACCCTTGGTTCTCTTTTTACTTTAATAGCCTTATCTCCTATGTGAAAAGTTTCATAGGTTAGGTCACATTGTAAACTACCTCCCATTGTAGCACTCCATTTTCTAGAGATCAACATTCCATAATGTGGAGGAATATCAACTACAAGGACTGACATGGTCAACTCTACCTTAGGGTATGTGGCTAGATTAAATGGTAAAGCATTTATGGTACCTATAACTGGGACTTCTCTAGCATCCATACCTTTTCATCTACCTTGCTTAGTATCTACTTTCAAACCTAGGGCTTCCATTACTTTGAAAGGCATGTTGGTGTTAGAAGCTCCTAAATCTATCATGCATTTTTTTATGGCTTTTCCATTTATAATCAAACTAAGGAAGAATGGGTCAATGTCTTCTATAAATGTTGCTGACGAATCATCCAAGAATATTTGACAAATTTGAGACATAATACCACTATCTTCTACTACCAATGGGGTTTTTTGAGTGGAATTTTGTTCTACATTGTTATTATTATTTCCTATCCCACCCAACCATGGTAAGGCTTTGCTCTTATGCTCTTCAATTCTAAATAATTTAGATAGAGGTACTTTAACAGTAATTTGTGACAACATGTATATTATGGCAATAGGATCAGATATAGTGGGTTTCACAATCATACCTAGAGTAGGAACCTTTTGAGTAGTAGGAACTATTATTTTCTTGAGAGTGTCAGATCCTAACCCCTTTTCTTCCACAATTTCTTTTTCTATCTCATTTTTTTGAAATTGAACTTTCTTCTTGGATTCCCACTTCCTGGTTTTGATGTCTTTAATCTTAACTATCTCTACATTAGGCTTCTTGTCTTCATCCTTCATCTTATACGTAACATCTTTTATAAATATACCAAAAGACTTCCCAATATCATTGTTAACTATTCTTAGATTGTAATTACTATATACTTGGGAGATCATCTCTACAGTGATCCTATCAATTTCCTCTTTAGAAGGCATTCTTAAATTTACATGACCAACTTTGGAAGATGTAGCACATATCCGATCTTCATCATACCCTTCATTATCTGAGAACACTTATTCATGATGTAGCTGATAGGCAATTCTTTTATTTTCAAGATCACTTTCAGTATCTTCCAAATCAGTATCCATGCAATCACTATGCATGCTTGCCATATTACAACTTACATCATCATGACTTTTTTCTTCTTCTTCCTCCTCATTTTGTGCACTATGAATTAAAGCAAATCACTAAGCAATTACAAAATACTCTAAAGAGTGAGGTGATTGACAAATGACACACCATGGCACATCATCATTCATATTAATAGAACTTTTTTTAAAGGATCTGGTGTACCCTTGTCTTTTGCATTCTGGATTTGGCTAAGAATTAGCTTACCATCCTTCCATTGAGTGGTATAAGGGTAATTTTTCATTCTGGGTTCTCTATTGAAATTATTATTGTTCACTAGGGATTTCTCAACAAAATTTGACTTATATGTATTGAAAGTAGTTAGGTTCATCTTTTTTAACAATTCCAATACCTAACCTATTGTGGATTCTTCAGTTTTCTTACCTGTAGGAGTTTTATCAACTTCTTTCTTATTATTATTTTTTGGATTGAACAACTTTGGATCATCTCTCCTACCCAGCTTGCCAGATACTTTCCTATTATTTTCAATATTCACTGCAATCTTATAAGCATCCCTCAAAGTTTTAGGATCTTTATCCCTCAACTAGTAATCCATCTTGCTATCAAAAGCATTAAAATAGGTTGTAAGAGAAACATACTCATTCAACCTCATAACCTGGAACAATTTGTACATACCCTTTTGGAATCTTACATTGAAATCAAAAGTAGAGCCATTAGGGTTCTTCTTGATGTTATTGAATTCATTTAACATGAACCCAATATTAGTATTATCTCCAGATTAATGTTTGAACAACTTCTCAAAATCACTCCATGAACTAATGCTATCATCAGGCAACCTTCTAAACCAATCCCTTGCACCCTTAGTCAATGAATGAACAAATAACCTCATCACCACATCCTCATGTTCAACTTCATAGTCATTTAGCATATCTATGAAAACTCTTAAATGCTTTTTGCCAGTAATAGCATTATTTCTAGAGAACTTGACAACTTTATCTCTTAAATCAAAAGATATAGGATGTGGAGCACCAGGGATACTTACAAATGACATTTTTCTATACTTTTTCATGTAGATGGGTTTCTTCCAAGAACTAGCAACATTTGAGGTGCTTGCTATATTGGCTTGGTTAAGAACAACACTTTGGGATTGTTGATGTTGGACAAAGGGGGCTTGAGTACTAATGATGGATGATGAAGCAGGGGCAAATTGAGACATTCCCTAAGTTGGAATTACTAGACCACAAGCTGGTGTAGGAGTTACAGCTGGGGTAGAAAATTTTGGCCATGAAGACAATGTAGAATTAGACTTTATGAATTGGATTTTCCTCCTATTTTCTATGGCTTGGGCTTCATTCTCAACCTTTTCAAGTTCTTTTGTAAGATCTTCTTTCTCTTTCCTAGCCTTTTCTAGATCTAGATCCAATTTTGACATTGGGGGGTTTACAAATTTACTGGTTACTGCTTGGGGATCATTTATCTTGATCCCTATATCTTTTCCTTTTCCTTTGTCTATTTGCTTGACAATGGGTCCTATCTGGTTATTCTAGATAGGCTTGTAGGGTTGAACCTAGGAAATAACAGGTTCTTGTTTTTGGCTTAGAAGTTTTTCTTGCTCCTAAACTTTGGCTCTCAAGCTATCTACATCTCTAAAGACACCAAGATGAAGGACTAAATTTCTTTCTTCTAACTTCTTATTTTGTTCTTTTAATGTACCCATCCTTCTAAGTAGATTTTCTTGGGTCCTATCTGGTTATTCTAGATAGGCTTGTAGGGCTGAACCTGGGAAATAATAGGTTCTTGTTTTTGGCTTAAAAGTTTTTCTTGCTCCTAAACTTTGGCTCTCAAGCTATCTACATCTCTAAAGACACCAGGATGAAGGACTAAAGTTATTTCTTCTAACTTCTTATTTTGTTCTTTTAATGTAGCCATCCTTCTAAGCAGATTTTATCTTTCAATAAGGGCCTCTAGGGTGGCTTTCTCCCTTTTCTTTTCTAGATGAGCATGTTTGGCCTCTTCCTTAGCAACCCATTTCTTCAAAACTCCTATCTCTGATTGTACTTCTTTAGGATCTATATAACTAGCTTCTAAATCAGCAGGATCATCCAGGTCTATAAGATTAGTTTCAGTGTATGGGACAACTCTAGGATTAAAAGGATCTCCAAATGAACTTTTGAATCTTAGGCTATGATTCATGTCAAATATCATATTTGGCCTAGATGATGCATTTCCTATTGGTGACATATCTTTGTCTTCATATGTTCTTTCACCTAGTAATGGGGTACTAAATATTCCTCCTAAAAGCCTTGTGGTTTCTGATTCAGAGCTAAGTGAAGAGGACTCTCTTCCTACCACTGGTTGGTATTGAGAATTGATTGATGTACTACCTCTTGGTTTCTAGGTGGGGTTTGGTTCTACCTTTTTCTTATTCAATTTCTTCCTACCACCTTGAGGTAATTTAGTATATAATAGTACATCAGGGTTGGCTCTAGTGTAAGCTCTTGTGTTTTTTTCTCTTATCAACCATATTTGTTACTCATCAAATAAGAACTAGCTTCAAAACTTTGACTAAGTTGCCACCCTATTCTAGGGAAAATATAACAATGAAAAGAACTCCTAACTTTAAAGAAAGCTCACAAAACAATATAAAAATATCTAACACACAGATGAACCAATCAATAAGATGATAAGACTACAACTCTTGCTTAACAGATAAGACACTTGAAAGGGTTGTATACATTTTCTGCATCTATGGAATTTGATTTTCTTTTTCCCTTTGTAAATTCTCAAGGCTTGTCACTAATTACATCCACTATAACTTCAAGCCATACCAAACAATCTAACAAACATGTACACAACAAGACCAAAGATGCTACAATACTTTTTACACTTGTGTTGGACAACTCCCCAGTAGAGTTGCCATTTTATTGGTGTTTTTTCACTATTGGATAACAAAGGATAAATTCTAAGATAATAATACTCACAAATCTAAGGATTAGCTACATCCTATTAACAATTATGCTTGTATATTATCTGGAACCAACTTCAACAAAACCAAGACTAGCTTTCTACTCTTTAGGCTCTACAAAACCAAGGTGGCTATACCGAAGGGATGATTTAGAATAAATGTTGTTGTATGAGAATTTTATTAGTTTCATTCTGATTCTTATCTTATATCTCTAATATTATATGGCATTTATCAATTCTTTGACATTTCTAGATGATATACATCCCTTATAACATCCAGTCATCTATCTTGTCTAATAGGATATCACCTTTTAAATGAACATGCTCTAATAAGGATGAAAATGGAATAGATTGCAATATTAACGCTAAGAATTTCTATGCCCATGACATCAATATGTGTTATGTTTCTTGTTGGCACTTCCTCACTTTGTGTAACTATCGTGCATTTTGATAATGCGGGCAAGCACTCTTTGTCGATCTTACCAAGATCGACGGTGCATCACAATTGATCATATAGTAATAACTTCATAAAAGAGCCACCAATAACATCATAGGTGAATTGAATGTGTACTAACAAACACTGGCAACTTTGCAGCGTACTGAGGTTCCAACATCAGTAAGGGCTACGTGGAACAAAGGTGATTGCCCACTTTAATTAAAGTTCTTACACATCCTTAATGCAGGAAATCACTGGCCTTTGATCTTATCAAGATTGACAGTTAATCAAAATCTTGTTGTAGTTAAGGTTTTTAAATAAAACAATTCAAAATAGAAACTGTGATTAAAAGCTAGGTTAGCAAGGGTTTATATTGTAAAATATATATAATAAACCTTGCAACATCAAAAATTTTAGGGTAAATTTATCCCACCAAAATCATTTTGAAATATTGGTTTTAGAAAATTTCAAGAGCTAGAGAAAAATTGAATAAGGCTTTAGGGATTCTCATGAATCTTACCTAGGGTCTTGATCAAAATTCAAGACTTTCAAAACACACACTTAGGGTTTTTTACCACTGAATGCCACAAAGAAAGAATGGTGAAAAACCAAGCCCATAGCCAATAAAGTCCTAACACCTTCTAATCTTGCAATAGTGGAAAAATTTTCACCATAATCAATACCTTCTTCTTGAGAATAACCTTTACATACCAATCTTTCTTTGTTTCTTGACACTTTTCCATCTTCATTCAACTTATTTTTGAATACCCATTTTGTACCAATTACATTTTTATCTTTGGGCCTAGGTGCAAGAGTCCAAGTTTTATTCTTTTCTATTTGTTCTATTTCTTCATTCATAGCCTCAATACAACTTTCATTTTCTAGTGCATCTTTGACACTTCTAGGTTCAAATTCAACAAGTAAACATGTTTCTTTTAGTTTTCTTCTTGTCATTGTTCTATTTGATTTGTCTCCAATCATCTGATCAAGTGCATGATGCCTTCTAACATATTTAGCCAATACAGGTTCTTTGATTTTTGAATGAATTTTATTGTCTTCATTTTGAATTTCAACTTTAGACTCGGATACTTCTACTTGTGGCTCGGTTTCTTCAGACTCAGTATGCACTAACTCACTAGCCTTTAAATGTGACTCTGGTCCCTGTGACTCGATTTTCACTTCTTGAAACTTAAAACCTATTGGAGACTTGGAGATCTTAGGAGATGAAGTTTGCTAATCTTGACCATATTTTCACTATTTTCACCTCTTACTCTTCTAAGTTTGCTAATCTTGACCATATTATCAAAGTTTACATAACAGTCTTCTGTGCCATAGCCAACTTTCTTCTACTTGATCAATAAAGCATGAACAATCACCAAGATCAAGATAAAATAGGTTACCTTTTGTTTGCCTACCTGATCCAATTAGATTTCCTTCGTTATCTAGTAGTCTTGTCTTGCCATTCATGAATTCTACCTTGAATCTAATGTTTTTCAGCTATGCCACACTCAGTAAATTATGTTCTAGTCCTTCAACCCAATAGGCATTATCACATACAAGTTCATTGGTTAATGAGATTTGACCTTTTCCTTTTATGCAATAAGGTTCATTGTTTCCAAACCTTACACTACCTCTATCATAGTATTTAAAATGTTCAAACTTAGTTTTTTCTCTAGTCATATGGTGAGAGCATCCACTATCTATGATTCATGTGTCATTTTTGCTAACATGAGAGACAACTACCATCTTATCTCCTTCATCATCAGATTCATCTGTTACAACAATATACACTATTTATCTTCACTATTATCAAAATATTTAGCTATAAAACAAGTTTTCTTACCTTTGTCTTTATAGGATTTGTGACCTTTGAATTCCTTCTTGCCTTTGTACTTGTGGCTTTTCTTCTCTTCCTTTCTTTCTTTGTTTGGACACCTAGCAGCAATATGACCAATTTCTTCACAAGAAAAATAGATTAAAGGAATTTTACCTTTGTACTTTCCTCTTCTCTTGGATTATTTCTTTGCAAGTAGAGCTTCAACAATTTTGAGATTACTATCAGAACTTTCTTCAATTTCTTCCTCACTTTTTTGATTGATTTTCTTTTATTTTCTTGCCTTTTTCTTTAAGTGAGAGTTTAGCTTCAAATGTAGATTCAATATTCTTGGAAGTAGGAACATAGTTGTTAAATTTGTCTAGTTCAAAAGCTGTCAATCTCTCTATTAGGGCATCCAAGCTTATCTTGTTATTTGGATCACATCTCTTTTCTTGAATAGTAGACACTCTAATTGCATAGATGGGAAGAAAAGTCTTGAGAATTTTACTTGCAATGGTTTCTTCGTTGATTTCTCCTCCAGATGCTCTAATTGCACTAACACTGGCCTTGATTCAAATTTTCCTTTAAGGCTTTCTACATTGGCTCTTCTTACATTGTCAATTCCTCCATAGATTTATTTTAGTTTTTTCCACATATCAAAAGTAGTTTTATAATATTTGACATCATCAAATTCAGCATAACTGAGAGCAGATGCAGTGCCAATCATCATGATGTTATGGTTCTTTTTCTTAGAAATATCTTCAACTAATAATGTTCTAGTGGGAGTTTTATATTATTGATCAAGATATTTTCATCCTAAATCAGTGATGGTAGCTAGATGAAGCCTCATAAGTCCTTGCCATGCTACAAAGTTGTCTTTGATTAGCTTTGGAATCTCTCTATTATAAGACATCCTGATCTTTAACTTAGGTCCTTGAAACCTTCTCTGCAAGCACCAAAAGCTCTGATACCAATTGTTGGAAATATAAGAGGAGTAACTAAGAGGGGAGAGGTGAATTAGTTACTACTAAAATAAATCCTAGATCCCTTGGATGTCAAATAAAATTCAGACTAATAAGATTCATTATTGCTAATACTCGATAAGCATACATAAATTGTTGTAACTCAGTAAATGCATAGTGTGTATTACTTTAGTAGATCTTAAGATATTATTAGTAATTAATTGCAAGCATGAAAGAAATAACATGAAAACATAAAAAACTAGGATTTAACGTTGAAACCCAGTTTGGGAAAAATCATCAAATATAACTACTTACTATTTTTCACTCTTCTAAAGTGAACCCTGTTAGGAGACAACCCTATTAAAGGTTACAAAACAAGTTTTTAGGTGTGACCTTGTTAAATGATTTACCACCCTATTAGGAGTGGCCTTGCAAGAGGTCTTGAAACAATTCAATGGAATTGCCACTTGGTTAGAAGATTTACATATGGCTATTAAACCAACTCTGTTGAGAGATTTTAGATCACTGCTACAATGGTTAGAGAGTAACAATGAAATGAACTGATTGTGATGCAACTAAATTGTTGATCACAAATCTTTGTTCTAGTTCATACTTGATCCTTCTTGATTGAATAATACTTTTCTGCTCCATAAGGATACTAGCTCATCCTTCAAGTTTGCTTCCTCTCTTCTTATTCTTTTCATTCAACTTGCATATCACACACTTTAAAATCACAACTTGACCTTTTACTTATTCCTTCTAGATTTTCAAGTTGGCTCAAATACGAATTAGAATAACCAATACTCATCAAATTAGTCAGCTAAAATCAATAGGTAAAATAATTAAGCTATGCATGCTAGAATAAAAAATCCTTCGATAGTTGACCTAGCTTGGTAGAAACTGATCCTGAAATGATTTTCTTGTCGACCAACAGAAGCTGAGTTAACATTGTGAACTTACAAAACCCCTTTATTAATTTTGTGAACTCAATTAATGCTAACTCTATTCAACTTTCCCATCATTAATTGAGTGAGCTTGGTTAATACTCTTTTCTGTATAACTTTCTTTGATGTGCTAGTGAGCTTGATACATATTGCCTTTTGTACAGAGTAAACTTAGGAATGCTTGGTAGACTAGGAAAATTGTCTTCACTGACCAAGTGAGCTCAGCGTGCACTGACTATCAAATAATATGACATTTGCATGACATCAAAGATAACACACAATTAATCAATTGTATCCAACAAAAGGTATTTATTGATGCTGATTGAGTAGGAAGTATTGATGACAAAAAAAAAACTAGTTGTGGAGCATTCTTCCTTCGTAAAAGACTAGTGTCTTGGACAAGTAAGAATCAAAATTGTACATCTCAATCCATAGTAGAGGCAGAATATGTGGCAGCAACTATTAATTGTTCTAACATTATTTGGTTCAAGCTACTGTTGGAAGGAATGAAGATAGAAATCAAGGATTCAATAGTCAGATACTATAATAACACCAGTGCAATCAACATATCAAAGAATCTAGTGGTGCATACTAAAACAAAGCACACTGCTATATAAAATATCATGTCTTAAGAGAGTTGGTGCAAGATAAAGAAGTCAGATTTGAATATATGTTAATACAAAAGAACAAATTGTAGACATATTCACCAAGCCATTACTTGAGGATGCATTTCTATATCTAAGAGGTAAGCTAGGGGTCATTCCCTTATCTGAAGTTCATAAATAAAGTTTAGTGATGCATCAACAAGAGGTAAGTTGAAGATCAATTAGTTGGTACAAAATTGACAAGGGCATATTGCAAATGAATCAGTACTTAAGGTACATTGGTATTAATAGAGTTGTTGTTTTTGGCATGTAGTGTCAAAGAGGGAGAAGTATACTATCATATCTTTGAAAAAAAATTGTCATTAAAATAAGGAGAAGTTTTCTATAAGAGGGAGAAAGTTCTAAATGAACTTGGCAAAATTTGTTATAGAAAGAGGAAGAATCTAGTAAAAGGAAGAGCTCATACTAATAGAGGGATTTCTCAAGAATAAATCCAAAATTTCATTGTGCTATGATATGTTGTGTTGCCATCAATGACAAAGAGAGATTTTTGGATACAACTAATTAATTGTGTATTGTTTTTGATGTTACACAAATGTAATATCATTATCAGTTATTATATGTTGAGCTTACATGGGTAGTGAAGATAGATTTTTGTGTCTACCAAGCATTCTTGTGGTTGCCTAGTTTAGAAGGTAGTGTCTACCGAGTACACTTTGGCATTAAAGGAAAGACTATAGAAGATGAATGTTAACCGAGATCACTCGGTTAATAAAGGAAAGTTGGATGGAACTAGTGCTAACCAAGCTCACTCAATTGCCAAAGGATATTCATGAGTTTGCAGTGTTAACCGAGCATCAGTTGGTTAACATAGGAAATCCTTTCTAAGATTAGTTTCTACCAAGTTAGGTCGGCTAACAATAGATTTTCCTATTTTGGCATAGCAAGCTTAATTGATTTATCTATTGGTTCTAACCAACTAAGGTGATGAATATTAATTATTCTAAGTTTTATTTGAGTCGACATGACAATATGAAATATATAAGTATAAGATCAAGTTGTGGATTCAAAAGTGTGTAAGTACAAAGATGCTATGAATTTATTGAGGATGAGAAGAGGAAGTGAATTTGAAGGTTAAGTAGAATATCCTTGTGGAGTAGAAAAGCTATATTCCATTAGGAAGGATTAGGTACAAGCTAGAATAGATATCTATACTTAGAAATTTAGTTGCAATAAAATTAGATCATCTCATTATTACTCTCTAACCATTGTAGTAGTGATCTAAATCTCTTAACAAAGTTGGCTTAATAGCTATTTATAAATCCTCTAACAAGGTGGCAATTGTATTGAATTGTCTCAAGACCTCTAATAAAGCCACTCTGAATAGGATGATTAAATCCTTTAATAGGGTCACACCTAATAGTGTGTCTTGTAAACTTTAATAGGGTTGGCTCCTAACAAGGCTCAAATCTAAAGAGTGAAAAAAAATAACTAGTTGCATTTAGTGGTTTTCCCAAATTGGATTTCCATGTTAAATACTGGTGTCAAATGTGTTCATGCTATTTTCTTTTATGTATTTGAAACTAAGTTAAAGTAATGGTAATCAAAGATAACATTTAAAGTTTTTATGTTAATCATTTACCGAGCACATTCAATAATTACTAAGTTACAACAATTTATGTATGTTTACTGAGTATCGACAATATTCAATTTTTAGTTTGTATTTTACACTAACATCTAAGAGATTTGGGATTTATTTTAGTAGTAATCAATCCACCCCTTCCCTCTTAATTACTCCTCTTATATTTCCAAAAAATTTCATGGTCTTATGATGATTTGAAGGCTTATAGGGAAGACTTGTTCAAGCACATGTTTCCATTAAAAGAGAATGTCAAACCATTTAGATAGAAACAAAGAGATGTTAATCCCACACTAGCTCCAAAGATGCGAGAAAGAGATGATGAAGCTTAGGGATGGGGGAATTATTATGCCCATAAGACATTCTTCTTGGGTACCTTAGTGCTAGTTAGGAAGAAGAATGTTGATATTTGACTATGTGGATTTCAGAAAACTTAATATTGCTTCCCTTAAAGACAATTATGGTTTACCCAACATGGAAGCCATGTTGAATCAAGTTATTGGCTTTCAGTTGATATCTATGATGGATTGATTTTCTGGTTATAACCAAGTGTTGCTTGATGAAAAATAACAATTCAAAACTATTTTTAAAACTCCATTGGGAACATATGTATATGCTAGAATGCCTTGTGCCCTAATCAATGTAGGGCCACTTTCCAAAGAGCTATGGATGTTGCTTTTGTAGAATATATAGACAACTTGGTAGTTTACCAAGATGAATTGACAACCTATTCCAAGAAAGTAGAAGATCATTGTAGATATTATAAAAAAAAATTTAGCTTTGGAATATGGAGTTTCCTTGAACCCAAGGAAATGTGCATTTGCAGTCATAGAGGGGAAATAGTTGGGCTACATAGTATCTAAAGATGGAGTGAAAATTGATCTGGAGAGGGTTGTAGAATTAGATAAAGTTCCCATGCCAAAAAATCTGCTAGGGTCTTCAATCATTTTTTGGCTAGGTAAACTTCTTGAGGATATTTGTAACTAATTTTGCAAAAATTAGCAGATCCATATCCAAGATTGTTAAGAAATGGGCAACAATCAGATGGGAAGGTGAACCATTAATGGCCTTTTAAGAAATAAAAGATGCAATAAAGAATGCCCCAATGCTTAGGACACCTAATTACACAAAACAAATGTACACTTTTTCTTTTTCTTCTTTCCATACTATTGTAACATTTTTTCTTCAAAAGAATGAAGAAGGTTTTGAGCAACCAATTGACCTTTTCAGCAAGTCACTCCAACCTACATAACTTAAGTATGATATCAATGAGAAACAAGCTTATTCTCTTGTAAAGGTAGTCAAATTTTTTAGGTGTTACTTGGTAGGTCCTATTGTCAAAGCCTTTGTTCCTAGTGTTATTGTAAAGGAAATTTTCTCCAAACAAGACGTGTCTCATAGGAGGTGCAGATTGATAAATAGGATCCAAGAGTTTAATATTGAGATCCAATTAACTAAACTAGTGAAAGGCTAGGGATTGGCTAAACTAATGGCTCAATCCATTTTATATGGCAAACAAATGAATCTTCCTGATGAAGACCACTAATTATATACATGTGATATGGATGAGTATGAGTGGTATAAAACTATCATTTATTATTTACAACATATGGAAGCTCCACCCAATTTGAATTGCAATGAAAAATGATCTCGAAGGTTGCAAGAATTCAAATATATTATTATTGGTGGAAGGCTTTGTTGGAGAAACTTTGAAGGAGTACAATTGAAATGTATTAATCATGAAGAATTAGCTAAAATACTCATTGAGATGCATTCAAGATTTTGTAAAGGTCAATACATGGCTAAAGAAACAACTCACAAGGTGATGAGAGCTGGTTTTTGGTTGCCCATCTTATTTAAGGATGCTTATTGTTTGGTCAAAAAATGTGATCCTTGTCAAAGGTTTGCTGGTAAGTTGAAAATTTATGGAAGTACCCCTTTGAAGCTAGTAGGAGTTCAAGAACCTTTCCAATAGCGGAAAAGGATTTCATAGGAGAGACAACACATAAGTCTAGCATTGGCTATTAATAGATTCTGGTAGCAATTGACTATTTCACAAAATGGGTAGAAGCCATTCCCACTAGAAAAGTTATGAATAACTTCCTACTAAATAATATAATCACTAGATTTGGATGTCCAGAAAGAATTGTAAGTGATAATGCGATGTGCTTCATATCAGATGAGTTTATACAAATCTATGACAAATATGGCATCACAAGATCATCTTCATCTCCATATCATCCAAAAGGAAATGGGAAAGCTGAATCTAAAAAAAAAAGTTTGTTGAAGATCATCAAAAGGACATTAGATGACAACAAAAAGACATGGGATTCCAAGGTATCTTTTCCATTCAAACAATATAACTAAGGGGGGGGGGGGGGGGGGGGGTGAGGGGGGTTGTGAATCAATTATCCAACTAATATCACAATTATCAACCTTATTAAACTTTAACCACATATTAGCAATATAATCATAAACACTACATAATTAACACTAGATATGTTAACTAGGGAAACCCTTGATTAGAGGGAAAACCCTAGTGAGGATGGTACCCACAAGATGATGTAATAATATAAATATTCTTGTTAGAGGATGGACCTTGTTAGGAGTCTATGAATACATTCAGTACATAAAAATCCCTATTAGGAGGCTTTGAATTCCTATTAGGAGATTCCAACCATATTAGGAGTTTGCGTCAACCTGGTCAAGAGTTGTGGAAGACAACTAGACCCACTACTCAAAAAACTTCAAGATTAAGACCAATGAACCCACTATACAAATAATCTCTATATTATTCCTTGTAGAATAATAGAAATGAATTGTAGTTCCTTCCTCTATCTCTATCTTGTCATCAAGATTTCTACTCCTTTAGATCTTGTAACTAGATCACATAAATTACATTCAATAATTCCCTAGATCACTTACTTTCATTTAAAAAATATTCTACTCTTTTTTGCACTTCACACTTACAAACAAGGAAAAACCTTTCCTTTATACTATATGTTCACAATAATTCCTTGAGTTAGCCTTGAGGTTTTCCCAATCAATTATAATAAGATAATTAATTAATTATAATTACAATAGCTCATAGTATATACAAAACTTCACACATGTGATATTAGGGCTTGCGCACTCACTGGTATCACCATACAACTATCATCTATCATAGATTGATTGTGCATTTCATCATTGCATCTTAGATGTATGATAATAATTAAACATTAAAATGTTGTTCTCCAATACTCTATTTATGTACTTCTCATTTAAATAAGGTACAACTTCCAAACCCCTTTGACTTAGACTTTGTGCACTAAACTACATCATTAAGACATAGTTTGGAACATGTCCTTATCTGTGCATCACTAAAAAGTCAAACCATTGTCTATATCTATAAGATCTCTGACTGCTACTTTGACAGTCTTTATAAAAACACTACTATGTTGACATTAATGAAAAATAAAGTCATGAATGCAACATTTTAATACTCGCCAATGCTTAGGATACTCCCCCAATGTAGTATAATTAGAATTCATGCTACAATCTCCTCCTTTGGCATTGATGACAACATAGATGAAAAATATGTAAGTTCCAAGAATACCAAACTAGCACTTTATTGTTTTTGTTGTTGTCATCTTCTCAAATCGTCTTCATCAATGTGAGATCCTCTGGAACACTACCATGTTCATTATCTTCTATATCAGCATCATGAGTTGTTCACTAACAACTTCTTGTTCTTTAGGATTAGCAACAGTTGTTCATAATAAACAACTAACCATACACATCTCCCCCATAGAGATATTCCCCTTGCTTCTCACATGAATCTTTCTAAATGTCCCTAATAAATGATTAGGAGACATTTTTCATGTATATTCTCCCCTATTGACATTAGTGTCAAATGACTTAATATAACTAATTTTTAAATACCCATTGTTACTACACTGCTCTAAGTCTTCAATAATTTGGAGTATCCAAAGACACTATTCAATACCAAATACCAAATACCAAGAGTCCTTTAATGAATCAAATTTCAATAGATACTCCCCCATATGGGAAGCATCAACATTTAGTCTAGTCTAATAATAGTTCTCTATACCATGTGACCGATGCACTCTTTTCATCATCTACTTGAAAGTAGGCAATGGCATAACCCCAAGCATACCTCTCAATTACTCAAATATATCTTTAGGAAAGGCTTCATAAAGATATTTGCAATTTGATCTTTAGTACTCACACACTCCAATCTAATATCCTTTTCTATTTCCTTCTCTCTCAAGCCATGATACTTAATAGATATATACTTTTTCTTAGAATGTAATACATAACTCTTAGACATACTTACAGTGCTTGTGTTATCAGAGTATATGATAATAGGATCTATAAACTCAATCCCAATATCCTTCAACATCTGCTTCATTAACACAACTTGATTATAATTATTTTTTGTTGAGACATACTCTACTTCTGTTCTACTCTATGAAATGCAATCAAGTTTCTTGCTTAGCCAAGAAACCAATCTTCCTCCAAGAAATAATGCTCCACCATTGGTTCTTTTTCTGTCATCCATACTACCTATCCAATCTGCATTAATATATGCACATAAAGTGAAATCAATTGATCTATCATACTAAATTCCATAATTGGATATTCCTTTTAAATATATGAATATCCTCTTTACTACTACATAATGATACTTTTTATTATCACCTTGAAATCTAGCAATGACCCAACCCCATGCTCTATATCTAGTCTGGCATGAGTCAAATATTGCAATCCTCCAATCATGGATTTATACTTCTTCTCCTTAATTGTAGGTGTCCCATCTTTGCTAGATAACTTGTGACGAGTTATCATAGATGTACTGATAGGCTTACAACTCTCTAATCCAAATCTCTTCAACAAGTCTTTCAAATACTTATCTTGTGAAATGAAAATACCATCACTTTTTTGCACAATCTTTAATCCTAGGAAAAAATTCATTTCTCCTATCATACTCATTCTTTATCTCTTCAACAAAGTTATCACTTTCTTCATCATTCCCTCCAAATACTATGTCATCAACAAATATTACAATTATAAATAAACTATTGTCAATTTTTCTTAAATACAAATTACCATATGTTGTACCTTTAAAAAATCCAAGCTTTATCAAATACTTATCCAACTTTGCATACTAGGTTCTAGGTGCTTCCTTTAGTATGCATACCATCTATTTTTTTTCTATTAGAGGGAATCCATTAGGCTAATCAATGTTGAATTCTTCTTTAAGTTCTCCAATTAGAAAAGTTGACTTGACATCCATCTAATATTCTTTGAACTTCTTATTTGTTGTATAAGCCAAGAACATTCTTATTGCTTCAATTCTTGCTACAGGGACATAAGTCTCTTCATAGTCTATCCCTTCTTTCTATGAGTAACCTTTTCATACAAGTCTAACCGTGTTTCTCATAGCTCCTTGGTCATTCATCTTGTTCTTGAATACCCATTTTCTTCCTATCAAATTCTTGTCTTTAGGTCTAGGAATTAACCCCCATGTCAAATTCTTCTCAGTTTGATCCAATTCTTCCTTCATTTCTTGAATCAAATGATCATCTTTACAAGCTTCATCTGCACTCTTAGGTTCAACTTGAGAAATAAATCATAATTCCTCATTTAGTCTATTCCATGTCATCACACCTTTGTCTTTATTTCCAATTACTTGCTCTGGAGGGTGATTCTTTGTCATGTTCTTGTTAGAGGTAGAGTTGACATCTCAAATCTTATATAATCTCTTTGTTCATACCTATGTTCTCCTCTTTTCTCAAAAGATAACATATCATTTTGCAAATCATTGTTAGTCTCAAAGAAAACTTTTGTATTCTATCTAACAATTCCAGAATTATCTTCCCCTTAATCTGAATTGCAATCTACCATCTTTTCCTTAGTACCAAACTTTTCATCAATTCTTACATGTTCAGATTCAACTATTTTCATAGTTCTATAGTTGAAACATCTATATACCTTTCTTTTTAATGAATAACCAAGAAACATACCTTCATCACTTCTTGGATTGAACTTACCAATGTCATCATCTCTCTTAATGTAACATTTTCATCAAAATATTCTAAAATACTTAACTAATGGTGAATGTCCAAACCATAGTTCATAAGGTGTCTTGCTCATACCTTTTTTTAAATGTACTTTGTTCAAAGTGTATACTACAACATTTATTGGTTCTCTCTAGAATGTATTAGAAACATCATTCTCAAACAACATCACTCTTATTCCTGCTACTGCTAATTTATTTCTTCTTTTAGCAATCCCATTTCACTCAGGTGTTTTAGGTGAGGATAGCTATCTTTTGATTCCATTCTCTTCACAAAATATGTTAAATTATTTAGAGGTGAACTCTCCTCCTCTATCTAATCTCAAATGTACATTATTTTAACACCAAATTCATTCTCAACTATTTTCTTAAATGTCTTAAACTTATCAAAAGATTCAAATTTCTCTTCAAGAAATTCTACCCACACCATTCTAGTGAAATGATCAATGAAAATCATAAAATACCTTTCACCACAAAATCCTCTTGTTCTTCAAAGACCACTCAAGTTTGTGTGAATGATCTCTAGCTTCTCTATAGCAGTGAACTTCTTGTTGGGAAAAGAAACTTCCTTCTACTTAGCCATAATACACTCTTTGAAAATAGCATTAGTAGGCTTTATTTTCTTAGGAAAGTCTCTAACTGTAAACGTGCTACTAACTTTCACAATATTATCAAAGTTTATATGAAAAAATATCCTATGCTATAACCAACTATTATCAACTTTCACAACCAAACATTTCATTTTAGTGGGGTTCAACTGAAATACGTTATCTCTGGATCTAGTTCTAGTTCCACTCATCTTACCATCCTTATTCTTGATAATGCAAGTCATTTCTATGAACTGCAATTAATATCCCTTATCCACCAACTATCCAAACTCAAAAAATTATGCATCAATTCATCAGCAAAATAAACATTGTAAGTGTTAGTTCCTTTTGGTTGTTGCAATAAATTCTACAAATGTGGTATGGATCAAACAATTACTCAAAGGAATGAAGGAGTAAACCACTAAGCCTATGGTACTCTATTGTGATAATACAAGTTCTATAAACAGATCAAAGAACCCAATGATGCACACAGAAATAAACATATTGCAATCAAGTATCATTACTTGGGAGAGTTAGTTCATGACATAGATGTGAGGATGGAATATGTGAATACAAAAGAATAGATAGATGACATATTCACAAAAGCTTTACCTAAGGATTCTCATGAGTATCCAAGAGGTAAACTAGGGGTGATACCCATATGAAAAGCTACATAAGAAGAATGAGTAGTTCCCTACATCAACTAAGCTAAATGTTGTATCTCATAACTTGATGTAGTGGAAATTACTTTAGGAGCTACCCAAAGTAAAGAAGGAGCTAAATTAGAAGATTTATAGTCACATGCAAGGTGACAGAGGGAGAACCTAAATTAATTATAGCTATATATAGATATGACAAGTCTTTGGCATTGTTTTCAAAGAGGGAGATATAAGTACAAAGAAAGAAATAAGTACAGAGACACAGATACCTAAATATCAGAAAGAGGGAGAGATACTCAAAAGAGGGGGATAGAGAATTGAAGGGCATATACTAATAGATAGAAAAAATTAGGAATTTCAAAGATATATATATATATATATATATATATATATATATATATATATATATATATATATATATATATATATATATATATATATATATATATATAAAATCTAGTATTGTTGTTGGTCTTGGTTTTCCATCAATGCCAAAGATGAATATTTTTGATATAAGATTGTTTTGAAGTGATGAACCTATAATAGAACAAACATTATTTTTTCAATGGTGTCAAACATGCTACGTGTTAGTGAGACAATTTCTTTTTGGTTTAAAAGATATCATTTAGTTGGTTGATTAAAAGGATTTGAAAAGAGTATATAACAATAACACCTAGAGAAACGTTAAGTTATTTGATATGTAAAAGAAGCACTAAGACTAAGTAAGACATTAATACTATAGTTTATTTTTTATCTACTTAAATTCTAAAATGAAAGATTACTCAAGTTGAGATTGGAAGAAGGTCAAGAAAGAAAAGTGTATGCCAAGCCTTGCTGAGAAGTCAGTGCAATCAGAGAAAAAATCAATAGAAATTGAGTGAAAAATAAGAGGTGTTGATGTAGGAGCATCTAGAGGTGTAAGGGTAATCCTATGTCACCCAAAAAAAATGTACTTAGACTTAGTTTCTGTTTCATGTGTTTTCATTTCTGAATACCCATTTGGGTCAAATAAAGGTTCGAACTCTCACAGTTCCACTATCAGTGTTCTAGGATAGAGTATTTGAACACCTTGGGATACGTGTATATGCCAAAAAAATAGGAGTATGTAATTGAGCCATCATTTTGGTGAACTAGGAGGTGTAAATTGGCTAGATGAATGTAATTGTAATTTAGAACATTCCAAAAAAAGAGTCAGGTCAAAAGGCCCCACAGTTTGAAAGTTATCGCAATTTTTTGAGTTTTGGAGACCTCCTAAGAATGCTTCAAAGTCAGGTTAGGGGCATTAAATGACCTCAAAAAGGGTTGAAAAATGGGGGATGATCAAAGCTGGTCCATAGGGCTATAGAGCACTTCAAGAGCTTTTCAAAAATGTAAACGGTTCGTCAATCGGAGCTACGGTTCAAAAGTTATGCCTCTCGAAAGTTCGGTTACCATTTTTGGATTCTTCTAGATTTGCGTCGACTTCTAACACAGCTTTTGGAGCCTTCTATTTGGTCGGTGGATGCCTACTAGCACTTTTTAGAATGTATTCCTAGTCCTTAACCCTCCAAGGTCTATTTAAGGACATTTCTACCATTGTAAAAGGCAGTTCGGAGTGAAGTTTGAGAGGAGGTACTGAAAGGAGAAATTATCTCCAGAATTATGTTATTATAAGCCCTTAGGGCATGTTTTGAAGTCTATTTTCTCTATACTAAATGTTTTAGCTTATCTACAAAGTTAATAAAATTTCCCTTTCTTGTTGTGCCCATTCTATGCGTGGGTTGTGTCCCCATCAGGTGTCAAGAAAAGATAAAAAATAGTGTGATTTTTAGTTTATGCTAAGTAAATTTTAGCTAGTTTCGAACATCAGTAAACTTTAGTATTTACTGAGAAAACTAGTGTTGGTCAATTCACAAAATATTATAGATGTTGAGTGATAGCAAGCAATGTTAAATTGAAGATTTGATGAATCTAAGTTGACTATTTTATTTTCTTGAGTTATGTGAAGCATGTGGAAGATAATTATGATGAGCCAATGGCACAAAATTCAAGGTAAAGCATTTTGTGTCAAATACAAGGAAGATTGTAGAAGTTTCAAGAGGAACCAAATGGAAAAGAGGGAAGAGTCAATGAATCTGACCTGCCCATAAAATGAATGGTTGTGGTTTATTGACAAAAGATTTGAATTCTCTATTTATAGAGATAATTGGTTAGAAGAAAAGGTTGTCATGTGTGAGAACCTAAGGAAGACAAGGAGTCTAGGTATTACTCCATTCAGTGGCCAAACAAAGGTGACTATAGTTGGCACATAAAGAAAGAAGGCTTAAGAGTATGAATGCTTGAAGGGTGAAGAAGCTATTAGAGCTAAAGAGTATGAATGCCAAGCAGAATGGAGGATTTAAATAGAGATATGTAATATGAAAATGAGTTTTAATTTGTTATCAGATCAAGACTTACTATTACTTTCTAATCATTGTATTAGTCTATGGTAAATCCTTTAGATTAAAGTTGATCTAAGAGTAATTTTTAAATCCTTTAACCAAGTGAAATTCTAATGGAATGGTCTAAATTATTCTAACAAGGCTCACTCCTAACAAGGTGATTGAAATAATTTAATCAGGTCAAATTTAATAGTGTGTATTGTAACCTTTAACAAGGTTGGCCTTTCATAAAGCATCACTTCAAAAGAGTGAGAATTGGTAATATGTTACTGGTGGTTTTTTCTAAATTAGGTTTCCACATAAAATCCTTGTGTAAAATTGTGTTAATGCTCTTATCGTATTTCATGTTTATATATTTGTAGAGTTATTTTGACCTAGGACACTAACCTAAAAAGCTTTAGTATTATATGTTACAATGGATGCATGCATATTGAAGTTTTATAGATATGGGTCTCCTAAGCATTGAAAAGTTTTATTTGTACATTTGGATCTTGGATAATTGATTCACCCCTCCTCTTATTTATTATAAAGTATTCCAAAAATTGGTATGAGGATCAGTTTGAAAGTACTAAAAGAGAAAGATTAGAGATGTCTAAAATAGAAGCACCCAAGCTTAACAAGGAGAAATTTCTTGCATGGAAAAGCCTAATGAAGATACACCTAGGAGGTCTTGGAGAACATGCACAATCTACATCACCATTAAGCATGTTGACCCTATTGGAGCCCCAACTATTGATGATCTAAAAAAGAAGAAAAACACAATTAGGTAATATTAGAGATTGCCTCTACCTTAAGTTACTTTGAGTTTGATGACAGCAAGGATTGTGACAGTGCAAAGAAGATGTAGGATTTTCTTCACACCATTTATGGAGGAGAAAAAATGTTATAAGAGCCAAATTTGAAAGTCTAAGAGGTAAGTTTGATGACATGAGAATGCAAGAAGATGAGAACATTGTTCAATATTATTCTAGAATAAAAGATTTATTTAATGATATTAGAGGAGTTAATGGTATCCTTGATGATAATACTATATTGAGTAAAGTATTGAGGACACTTCTTCCCATATGTGCTATTAGATTTTTTTCCATACAAGAACTAGGATGTATACCTGGTACTAATTTGTACCTTGAAGGTAGGCAAGTTCATTTCCTTTGAACTCTCTAATTTTGATATCTTCAAATATGAGAATCTTGAATCTACTTTCAAATCTAAATTGTCATTAAAGGAACCTAAGGAGAAAAACTAAAAAGGTAAAATGTGTCTCCAGTGATAGTGATATGAATGAGGAGGATGTAGAACATGTTGAAGCATTATTGGTAAGAAGATTTCATAGAGGCAAAGGAAAATTCAAAGGTAAGATACATATCATGTGCTTTAATTGCAATGAAGTTGGTCAAATTGCTTCTAGATGTACAAAGAAGAAGAACAATAGAAGTGGAGATAAATACAAAAGAAAAAGAGATGAGGACAACAAATATTACAAAGATAAAGGAAAGAAGTTTTGCTACATTGATGAAGAGGAAACTAAAGATGGATCTGAAAACCATGATAATGAAGTGGTGTATGTTGCAATGAGGATAAGGCAACTAAACTAGTATCTTATGTGAAAAAGAGTGATAGATGGATTATTGATAGTGGGTGTTCGCATCACCTGACTGGAGATAAAAGTAAGTTCATTACCCTTAAATAAAATGAAAATAGTGTAAGGTTTGGTAATGATGCACCCTATCTGATAAAAGGAAATGGATCAATCAAAATCATAGAAAAGATCATGTATGATAATTCTTATTATGTAAAAGGACTTAACTATAACTTGATAAGTGTGTCACTACTAAATAGTTCAGGTTGCAAAGCTGAGTTTGATAACAAGATAGAAAAGATCTATGACACTAATGGGAAACTAATTGGAAAAAGTGATCAGACTAGAGGTAATCTATTTTATTTTGATATGAATGATGCTACTTGTCTTTTTGTGGAATTTGATGATGGGTGGCTATGACATAAGAGTTTATATCATGTTAACTTTGATAACTTAGTGAGTATTAGTAACATGAAAAGAGTTAGAGGTTTTCCTAAACTGAAGAAACCTAACAATATGATTTGAAAAAAATGTCAATTAGGCAAGATGACAATATCTAGTTTTAAAAGTAAGACTCACACGTCAAAAAAAATTCTAGAAATAGTTCATACTGATTTGTGTGGACCAATTCATGTGCAAAGCTACAAAGGTGACAAGTACATTATTCTATTTGTTGATGATTATTTTAGGATGATGATACTTATGCTTTTGAAATAGAAATTTGATGCTTTCAAAATGTTTAAGTGGTATATGGATAGATTTGAAAATGAGATAGGAAAAAGCTTGAAATGTCTAAGATCTAATAGAGGTGGAGAATTTAAATCATTAAGTTTGAGATGTTTTGTAATGATAGAAGAATCAGAAGATAAGCTTTTGCACTTGGAACACCTCCAAATAATGGAATTGTTGAAAGGATGAATGGATATGAAATGGAGTGTGCTAGAAAAATCATGATGGAGAAGAATTTTTCTTTGAAATAATAGAGAGAAGTTGTAAGTATAGCTACCTCACTTGTACCCACAGGTCCACCAAGAGATCCTCTAGTTCCTAAGCCACAACTCTAGCTCTTCAAATTTGCACTATCCTTCATTCCATCCCAATTAAATAATGAATAAAAGACTCCAAAAGACCCCTAACTATACCAATCTAAGACACAAGTCAACCTAGAACACAACTTAAATACAAATACATAAATTAAATGCCACAAGTGGGCTTGCAACAACAATTAAATGTCCAAAAATTGATATTCGAGAAAAATCACGCTATCTCCTAGCTCTAATTGAATTAGAACTTGTGCTTCAAAATTTTGGTGGAAATATAGGTCATCTAAAACTCATTAAATTTTCAAAGGCTGATTCCCCAATGAAAAGTGTGGATCCATCCTAAAAGTCACACACAATAGACTATCACACAAAACTGTCAGAAATTGATACTCTAGGAGAATTTCCATATCTCCCAACCTATAATGAATTAGAACTTTTTCCCTTAACTAGATATATTAATCTCGGAACCATTAAATTATTCAATTTTACAGCCTCTCATTCAATAAGGATAATTAGTTATATGCTCTACAAGAGGCACCCAAAAATTAGAAAAACACAGTTGCAACAACAAGGTAAAAACAGTTCAAACTTCAACACAATCCATCCAATCTCTATGAAATCATGAGGAAAGGTTCTCCAGTGTGTCTTAAATACATCCCTAACCATGAAAAAATAGTTCCACCAAAATCCAACCTCAATGCTCCTCAACACTTAACCAAAATCCCTCCAAACATACAGGATTGCAAGAAATCCTAGGATGCTCCTGCATTAATTGTTGAAAGGAATGAAGCAAGAGATCACTGAACCTTTGGTGCTATATTTTTATTAAAAAAATGATATTAATATATTTAAAGACCCTATAATTCATATAAATACTAAATATATTGAGATCGATTATCATTACTTGAGAGAGTTAGTGCAAGACAAAGAAATGAGATTAGAATATGAGAACACAAAAGAAAAAATTGATGCCACATTCACAAAGGTACAACCTAAGGATTATTTTGAGAATCTAAGAGGTAAGTTAGGAGTCATTCCCCTACATAATTCAATCTAAGAAGAGATGTAATATTTCATTAATTATTATAATCATAATAACTGGTGCATAAGCACCCAGGGGTTGCCTAAGCAATCTAGTGTTTCACGATTTTTTTGTGTGGGTGTCAGCTTTAGGGGATTTTTGATGTTTTGGATATAAGATCATGTTAACCATATTATTATTTCAATGGTGTTGTGTTCATAAGGTCTTAGAGCCTTTTACTAGGTGCAATTAAGGGCTAGCAAGTTGTAAAGCCCTCTGATTGGACCAAATCATGATGATGACATCATAATGAGGTCAATAGGGACTAGGAAGAGCTAGGGGAGGTTTTCACCATATTTGAGGTTTTTGGTTAATTATGGGAAGAGGTGGAGGTCATTTGACTAAATTGGGGAAACATTTCTAAAAGATGTAAAAATTACATTGTGCAACTTTGCAACTTTTAAAAATTGCTTGAGAAACGTTTGTCAAAAAAGTTGCAAATAGATGGGGAGGAACCATAATGGGTAAAAAACCATCCAAAAACCCTCTATAAGGCTTGAAAAGACCTATGATCAGGGTTGTATGCTCATTGTACAGACTGAGTGTTTTTTTGCAATCAACATTTGGATGTAATTTGTATGTGATTTCTTTATTATTAATGATAATAGGTAGCTAGAAGTTCAAGTTTCATAGTTTCACCTATGCATCCTTTGAATTGCATATATTTTTTAAATTATATATTTTGGTAGATAGATATTTTGATCATTTTTATTTCCTTTTGTAAAATTGTTTTTGTTTTACACTATCACTGGTTGTACCTAGGCAGTTGTTGAAGATGGAGCTCTAACTCACTTTCCCACTGTCCATTCAATATGGCCTCTTGGGAGTAGTGATTAGACTACATGAAAATAATTTTTATAGAAGAAAGGGCACTCAAATTCAAAAGAAGTATTTTTGAGGTCTTCCCTAGGCAAGCTTGTGATGAGTCTAGCTAGGGGAGATCGTATAGAAATCAACATTTCTCGCAGATGAGAAAAGCTAGAGTCCAATTTCCTTTTGGACATGGAGGAAGTAAGCCATATCATGATTAAATTAAGTGGATAGGGTCGTATCAATGTTAGAACAATCCTAAAACAATACTGATTGTTAAAGTAGCCTGTAAAGCCTAAAAATCCCAATTTTCACCTAATTTGGGTTAGGTCAATGGAATGAAGGATATGACCTCAAGACACCAAAAATATTTAAGGGAATGACTAATGAACCAAGAAACATAGAAATTTTTTTATGTTTCTTTTGGAAGGTATAGGAGAAAAACCCTATTTTCTCACTCTAGGAGACCTAATTGGGGCTACTAGCCTTTTAGGCCTATTTGTGAAGAAATGAAGGAATTAGATGAGAAGATGAAACTAATGAGATTTGTAAAAAAAATAGTTGGTTGAGCTGAATTTTTTAACAAAACCTCCACACCTATGCAAGGCCTAGTTCAATATTTGGAGGTTGAGAACCTTTATGTTGCTTTAAAGGCTATGGTGAATGAAGTGAGAATGCATCAAGTTTTGACTTGATTAAGGAATATTTCTTAGTAGTTGGGTTGGCTAGAGAGACTAGGAGATTCTTAGGTAATTAAGATCCTAAAAGTGACAAGTGGTGTGGAAGAAACACCCTAAGATTCTTTTAAGAAGACCAATAGCATTAATTAGTGATTGATTCATCCAGCGTCCCTATCAATATCTTACACATGGATGTAGGAAGTCACACTTTAGGAACTACCTAAAGATTATGGAAGGATGAACCAAAGCATGAGAAATTGTTACTACAAGGATTCAAGGTAAAGATAATTTATGTCTTTGGCATTGTCCTCAAAGAGGGGGATATAGGAAAGTTACCATCAATACAAAGAGGGAGAAGTTATGCAATTACCATGAGTTAATATCATGAGTTGAGGGAGAGTATTGCTGAAATGAATGAAAAAGAGTTAATATGAACAAGATGATAGAGAGAGAATCAAAATATCATTGAGATGAGAACCAAAATGAAACTAATAAGAGAAAACAAAAACACATAGGGAGCTAATAGTACAAGATCAAGAGAGGCCATAATGAAGATTTTTAGATTGCATGGTAACTTGATGTGTTGTCATCAATACCAAACAGGGAGATTATTGGAAACTATAATTGGAATAATTTTTATGTTTTCATTGATTTCAAAACTATTGGTAATACATTTACTAATAATGTAGAGTTTCATATCATTTGATTGATGAAGACAATTTGAAAAGAGGACTTAAGGTGACATAGTGATGTTGATGAGTGATGCAAAGTTAAGTATTATGGAATTACAATGGGGACTTCTTAAGTTAGAAAATGACAAGATAATATAGTATTTTATCATTACATGAAGCTAATAAGATAGTGAATTGATGTATGAGTGAAATGAGAAGAAGTTAAGTAAAAGTAAAAGCTTGACCAAGTATCAATGTTGGTTGGTCATTGAAGAAAATGAAGTAGAATATTAAGGAACTTAAGAAGAAGCTAATAAAATAGTATAAGGTGAGAGATAGTTTTGATTGATAAAATTGATAAAGGAAATGTCAGTTATGATTGATTAGGATAATGATTTCTGAGCTACATAGTGATGACCAAGCAAAATAAGTTAGTGATTGTTGAGTGATAGAAAAAGTTACAGTTTATGATAGAATTAAATTTGAGACTGATAAAGTTAATTTTTGGATTATTTAAATTGTGTGGATGATAAGGATTGATGATATGGTGTATTTAATACATGAAAATATTTTTTTATGTGATCAAAGGAAACAATTTAGTTAGAAGTTTCTAGAAGTGTTGAGAAAGGAGAGGAGAAACAAAATGATGGAAGCATTAGATGAATCTAACCTAATCCTATGAGCTATGATGATGTTTAGAAGAAAAATATTAAACCTACCTATTTAAGGAGGTATAAGAGATCAATTTTAAGGCTAGTTCATTATTAATTAGCAATCTTAAGGAGAACTTGTGAAGAGTAGAGTAGTAGAGGAAAAGTGGAGGAGATTTGTGAAGTGTTATTGCTTGAAAAGATGCTAAGAAGATCAATGGTGGGGATGAAAATGAAGGCCAATTATTGAAATAATAGATTGGAAGCTAAAGATCTAAATTTTCAAAGGGAGTTGTGTTTTATAGATTAGACATACTGTTGCATTCTAACCATTGTGGCAGTTAAAAATTCTTTATTCATGGTTTATCTCACAATACTTTAATAAATCATTTAATCAAGGTGTAATTCTAATGGAATTATCCAAATTTCTTTAACAAGGCCATTCCTAATAGGGTGATTACATCCTTTAACAAGGTCACACCTAATAGTGTCTTCTGTAACCTTTAATTGGGTTGGATCTTAACTAAGCTCACTTCAAAAGAATGAAAAGTTGGTAGCATGCCATTGGCAGTTTTTCCTATATTGGGTTTCCTCATTAAATATCAGTGTCATTTACTTGTGTGAATGCTAGTTTATGCATGCTATTTTTACAAATTTTTATTTTACTAGTGGTTGGCATATGTAGGAAACAAAGAGTTAAGTAATTGCATGAAAAATTTGATTTATTGATGATAATCTATATTGATTGAGTGGGTTTATGAATTAGATTAAGTTATTTGAAGTCAGTAAAAGTTGAATTTATACATCTCTAAGAATGAATAAGATGGAAAACCTCTGCATATAACTTATCCTCAGGAAAGTGGTACAAAATATGCTCTCTCAAATTTGTGCTAGTAGTCATGGATTGTATCTCATGTCACCTCCTACTCAAGGCATCTGCAACTACATTCTATTTCCCCTTGATGTAATGAACATCAAAATCATACTCACATAAGAAATATATCCATCTCTATCATATGGATTTATGGTGACCATTAGAAGAAAATTCAAAGAAACTAACTACTATGACAAATGAGGACTGCGATGTTTTAGATAGAAAGGAACTTGGAAAGTATTCAAATGCCTAGAACAAATGGTGAAATTTAATATTTAAAAATTGAAGAGGAATGAAGAGTTGATGAAAGCCCTAGCAAGATTAAATGAAAATCCATATGCTATATTAAATGAAAATCCATATGCTAGATTAAATGAAAATCCATATGCTTCAAACTAGGTATTTCTCATTAAGAATTTATTTAATATGAAGATCAAAGAAGGTGGATCTCTTTCAGATCATTTAAATGAGTTCAATATAGTTACTATTCAATTATCTTCTTTAAATATTAATTTTGATGAAGAAGTTAGGGCTCTCTCTAATTTTTTATTCTTTGCCTAAAAGCTAGAATGCTTTGGTAAGGGATACGAGTAATTTTATTTCTAGATCTAATACCTTAAAATTTGATGTTGTAATAATAATAATTAATCTAGGCTTCAAATGTTTATTGATCCAACAAAAATAATAATTTGATGTTGTGATTGGGGTAATTTTGAGTGAGGAAACTCATCGGAAAAGCTCAAGTGGATATACATCAAGAAATTTTTTTATTGCAAAAAGTAGAGGCATAATTAATGAGAGAGGAAAAAATTATAGACATCATGGTAAATCAAGAGAAAAGTCAAAGGGAAAGAGGTCTCAATCTAGAGAACCAAGAGATTGCTTTTCCTATGAAAAAACAAGGCATAAGAAGAAAGATTGTTGGATTGAAAAGAACAATAAAGAAGAAAAATATGATGGAAATAAGGAGGAATATGTGGTAAGTAATAAATCAAAAGAGAATGCTTTTCTTCTCTCTATAGAAAATGTTGATGATTCATTAGTTTTATATTTAGGGGCTTCATTTCATGCAACACTCCATAGAGGTTATTTCATTGATAATGACTAAGGGGATTTTGTGCTTGTGTAGTTGGGGGATAAAGAACCATGTTAGATTGTTGGAAAGGGAAGATTTAAGATTAAGTTGTAGAATGGGAATCATTGGCTACTACAAGAGGTAAGACATGTTCCAAGGCTAAGTTGGAATTTAATTTCAACAAGTTGATTAGGTGATGAGGGTTGTACAACTACTTTAATTGATAAACATTGAAAGGTTTCATAAGTTTCTTTAGTAGTAGAAACATGTGTGAAAGTAGGAACTTTATATCTTTGTACAAGTCATAATCTTCCTTCTACTTTGATTATTTTAGAGAAAAATGGATGATTAGGAACAATTGTTGTAGTTGAGCAAGGAAAACAATTATATACTATATATTTTGATATAAAATTATGGCACAATAGACTTGGGCATATGAGTGAGATTACTTCATGCAAAGAAAGTTTTAATAGGTTTGAAATGTGTCAAAATGGGTTTCTATGAAGCTATGTGTATGAAAAGAAAAAGAGAGTGAGTTTTGTTAGGAGTACATGAGAAGGAAAAGAAAGATTAGAAATTGGTACTTGTGCATAATGATGTATGGGGATTAGTTCCAATATCTTCCCTTGGTGGATGTCATTATTATGTTAAATTTATTGATGATGAAACTCAAAATGTATGGATTGATTTCCTTAGACATAAATGTTATGTTTTTATAACTTCTAAGAGATATAAATGCTTGGTTTAAAATGAGATTGATAAATGATTAAAATGTCTTCGATCTAATAATGGTGGTGAGTATTACAATAGTGAATTTGAAAATTATTGTTCCACTAATGGTATTTGTAGACCAAAAACTATTCTAATGATGTTATAGGAAAGTGGAATGGTTGAATGCATAAAAAAGACAATAATGGACTTTTTAAGGAGTATAAGGTTGCATGTTGTTGGTGTTTTAAAATTTCAAAGCAACAAAAATCCTAACACTAGGGTTTAGAAGATACAAACAGTGATGTCGGAGCATCCTAGGCTTGCTTGCAATCATGCACGTTTGAAGGGATTTTGATTAAGTATTGAGGATAATCAAGCTTGGATTTTGGTGTAGTTATGCTTTCATGGTTAGGGATGTGTTGGAGACACATTGGAGAACCTTTTCTCATGATTTCATAAAGATTGGATGGAATGAGTTGAAGTTTGAGCCGTTTTTACCTTACTGTTGGAATTGTGTTTTCTAGTTTCTGGGTGCCTATTGCGAGCCATGTAACTAATTTTCTAAAATGAGTTAGAGAATTTGAAATTTAAGGATTGAAGAGGAACTAGATAAATATCTCTAGTTAAGGTCACTATTCCTAATTCATTATAAATTGGGAGATATGGAAATTCTCCTGGAGTATCGATGTCTGGTAGTTTTGTGCGACAAGTTTCTATGCATCACTTCCAAAATGAATCCAAAGTTATCCTTAATGAATCATCCTTAGAAAGATTAAGATATTTTAGAGGACCTAAATTTCTCCCTTCAATTCAAAGCATGAGTTCTAGTTCAATCAGAGTTATAAGGTTTAATGTTAGGTTTATTTAGTTTTTAGCATTCTGGGCTAAGTTGTGGCCTAGATTGGTATAAGTAGGGGTCTTGTGGAGTCTTTTAGTAATTTAGTTGGGATGGAAGGATGGATTCATGTAAATTTTAAGAGTTAGAGCTACAACTTAGGAACTAGAGGATCTCTTGGTGGATCTTAGAGTACAAGTGTGGATTCTTCTTGATTTTCTTATCTAGTTGTGTATCTAAACTAGCTAAGATTGGTATTGTAAGTTGGATCTTGTAGAACTAATTTTTTAATTGTTCTCTATATTTGGCCCTAACCAAGAAGGCCTTATAGTTGGGCATATTTCATGTAATTAGTTATATTTTATGAACAAATTATTGTTATTTGGTATCAGATCTTGCATTGTTGCTTCTTGTTGAACGTGTTTATGCTATGTGGTTATATTACTGGGGGCTAGGAAATCACCTTTGGGGATACTCCTACCTTGTATTATATTAGGTGGTATTAGAGCTGAGGTTGTTCTTGAGTGTGTTGATAGATTGCCAAAGTTGAGGAAGTTTACACTAGGATTTGCAAAGAAGGTTGATCTTGTGGTTGATTGATCATGTGGATTCATGGATTTTTTGCCTAGGGTTTGCTAAAATTTTGGAACATTCCTCCAAGAAGATTGGACCTTAGGGAAATTAATGATCTTAGTGATTCTGTAGAATAAAAGATCTTAGATAAGGTTAAATTATATTTTTGATTTGAGATGGAGGAGGTTAAAGTTAGTTTCAGATCTCAAATAGCATTGATGAAGAGTGGCATGATTGCTGAAATTATAAGTGCTTTAGGTGGTCTACCTAGGCATGTGGGTACTAAAGGTAGTTATGAGGAAGTTATCAAAGACTTTAAAGTTGTTGGATTGAGTAGTGAGGATAGAACTAATCATGCGGGAAGACCTATTGAAATTAGGGTTGGTTAGTTTGCCTGACATAGATCTTAGTTGAAGTTGAAGCATAAGATGGAGGTTTCTAATTTCTTGGGTACTTTGAATCTTGAAGACCTAATTGATTTGATTGGTGAATTGGAAGACTACTTCAAGCTTGAGGATATTAAGGATCCACTTAGAGTAAGGTTGGTATAAACTAAGTTTAAGTGATATGCTTCTCTTTGGTGGAAAGAACTACAAAAAGATAGAGTAGAGGAAGGTGAAATGAAGATTAGTAGATGGAGATTGATGGTGACTAAGTTGAAAGCTAAGTTTATTCCTAATGATTATGAACTTGAATTGTTCAAGAAGTTGAAAAATATAAAATAGAAGGATATGACTGTGAAGGATTATATCAAGGAGTTCTACAAGTTGACTATTTGGTCTAGGTATAGAGAATTGTCAAAAGAGAAGGTAGCTCGTTATATTAATGGTTTGATATTTAATTTTTAGGATGAGGTTGGTATGCAAAATACTTCGTTAGTTGAGGATGCTTATTAGTATGCTTTGAGAGTAGAGGAAAAGCTAAAGAGGAAGAATTAAGGTAGTTCCCAAGGGAAGGAGAAGCAAGATAGTTCAACACATGCTAAACTAAAAGTAGAAGATGAACCAAGACCTATTGAACATAATGAAGGATAGGTAGAGGTGGGTTCAGAGGTAATCATTTCAAGTACTAGCAAGAAGGGAATAGATCTTATGAATATATGATTGGGAGGACAACTACTATTGTGAATGAGGTTGTAGTCCAGGATAGTTAGCTTGAGCAAGAAGAGAGTTTTCTAGCTTGGTGAGTACTTTTTGGTGAGAGGACATTGGATTCTTGTTAGAGGACTAGTTTGTTTAGGACTTGTTGTAAGTCTAGTGGCAAAATCTACAAGGTGATTGCAGATGGTGGTAGTACTAATAACCTTGTTGCTAAAGAGATGGTTCAAAAACTTGGTTTGAAGAGAGTGATACATTCTTATCCTTATCAGATTGGCTGGTTGTAAGGTGAGCATGCTTTGTAAGTGAGGGAGCAATGCCATGTTAAATTATAGATTGGGTAGTATAAGGATCAAGTGTTGTGTGATATTGTGAATATGAAAATTTGTCATGTGTCACTTTGCAGACCTTGGTAGTATGATTGTAGGGTTGTGCATGATTGTGTTAGGATTGTGTTTACTAGTGAGAAAGGTGGTAGGAAGGTTTCCCTAATTCCTTTGCAAAATAAAGCTCAATAGGAGGAACCTAAGTATTGGTAGCTGAGTTGAGCTAGTAGATTTTGAGAGGGTTGGAGATCAACATGAAAAGCAGACCTATGGAACACTTATGGTGGATGTGAAGAATAAAAAACTAAATAAGGGAAAGAGTGTACAAGTTGAAGACATGGAAGACATGTACATGAAGAACCAATTTGGAATTTATGTATTAAATCACAAAATATGTTCTTCTAGGTACTAGAACTCTTTTCAAACTATGGGTGTCAGATATAGGAGCATCCTAGGCTTGCTTGCAATCTTGCCTGTTTGGAGGGATTTTGGTTAAGTGTTGAGTAGCATCAAGGTTGGATTTTGGTGGAGATATCATTTCATGGTTAGGGATGTGTTGGAGACACATTGGAGAACCTTTCCTCATGATTTTATAGAGATTGGATGGATTGAGTTGAAGTTTGAGCAGTTTTTACCTTGTTGTTGGAACTGTGTTTCCTTGTTTCTAGGTGCATGTTGCAAGCTGTGTAATTAATTTTATAAAATTAGTAAGAGGATGAAAATTTTATATATTAAAGAGGACCTAGATTTCTATTTTTGGTTAAAATTTCTAGTCCTAATTCATTATAAGTTGAGAGATATGGCAATTATCCTAGGGTATCAATTTCTAGCAATTTTGACCAATGGGTTTCTGTGCAGTACTTCCAAGATAAATTTGATGTTATCCTTAATTAATGAGCCTTATAAAGCTTAAGTGATTTTACATGACCTAAATTACTACCTTTATCTCAAACAAAAAGTTATAATTCAATTGGAGCTATGAGATATCATGATTTTTCTCTCATATCAATATTTAGACATTTAATTTCTATTGGAGGCTGACTTACGGCTCTTCAACTTGTATTTAATGTTAGGTTTATTTAGTTTTTAGAATTTTGGGAAAACTTTTGGGTTATATTGGTATATTTAGGGGTCTTTTGGAGTCTTTTAGTCATTTAGTTGGGATGAAAGGAAGGATAAATGTGAATTTGAAGAGCTAGAGCTGGCACTTAGGAACTAGAGGATCTCTTGGTGAACCTAAGGGTAAAAGTGTGGATTCTTCTTGGTGTTCTTATCTAGTTATGTCTCTAGACTAGATGAGATTGGTTTTGTAAGTTGGATCTTGTTGGATCTTGTAGGATTAATTTTTTAATTGCTGTTTGTATTTGGCCCTAATCTAGAAGGCCTTATAGCTGGGCATATTGCATGTAATTAGTTATATTTTATGAATAAATTATTATAATTTGGTATCAGATCTTGCATTTTTTCTTCTTGCTATGGGGTTTCCACTATGTGGTTATATTTTTGGGGGCTAGGACATCTCCTTTGGGGATACTCTTGCTTTGCATTACATCAAATAGTTTAAGGACTAGCTACTTTCCTATATTCAACTAAAAATTCTTTAGATCTTGACCAACTTTAATAAAATCTCATAGATTTTCTACATTTTAGGCTTTGCAAGGCCTATGCGAGTGCACCTTAGGGATGAAACAATTGGACACTTGATATTTTCATCACACTACACTTTATTGATATTCCTTTCTTCAAATCTATCCCCTATATTAGAAATAGTCACAATTCTTCTTGTATTTGCAAATGGTTCTTGATTACAATAGCTAACTATAACACAAAGGTTTATTGCAAATAAGTACTAACCAATAATTGTTTCTTCATTATAGAAAAGTAAAAGTTGATTTGATTTATGTTTGTGCTTTATGAAACCACATGATTTCTTTAATAAGCATATGAATAGATGATCAGTGCCCTATCCATTGGTATACAGAGTCTATCTAGTAAAAGCTTAACCCATTTTATTGCTTTATAATCAAATTATTAGTAGTAAGCCCTAAATCCCATTCTTATGAACATCCTTCTTATATGACTAGAAATCTTATCAATTTGTTGAAGCACTTACTTAATTCCTCAAAATAAAAGAAACAACAATTTGATATACAAGTCTATCCTAGTTGAATTAAATTTCATGAACCTTGCTCATTTAATCCCAACATAACCATCAGATAAAATAGAGAGAGAATTTAGAGAAAATAGATTTGGAAAAATATTTCTTTTGTATTAAAATCATACAATACTTGGTATAAACTCAAGAATGCTTCAAAACATGACAAATTACCTTTGTTCTTAGTTCTTTGAGTAGCATTAGGGATAGGCTTGTCATCCTTCCATTGAGTGGTATATGGATAGTTTTGCATTCTATGCTGCCTATTATAATGGTTGTTAAACTGAGGCTTATCACCATTATTCTTCTAATTTGCATTATTGGCTAATGGATTTATATTTTTTAGTAAATTTAATACCTGAACCATTGTATCATCCTCAGGTTTCTTACCTACAACAAGCTTATCACCTTCTTTCTTATTGTTCCTTGGATCGAACAATTTAGGGTAATCTCTTCTTCCTAGCTTACCAGAGGACTTTCTATTGTTCTCAATATTCACTACCATCTTGAAAGATCCTCCTAGTGTCTTAGGATCCCTATCCCTTAATATTTATTCCTTCTTGCTATCAAAAGCATTGAAATAGGTAGTGAGGCATACATCTTTACCAAGTCTCATCACTTGGAAAAGCTTATACATCCCCTTTTAAAACCTCACATTGAAATCAAAAGTGGATTTATTTTGGTTCTTTTTTATGTTTTTGAATTTGTTCAACATGAAACCAACATTGGCATTATCCGCATACTACTCCTTCAAAGATTTCCCTAAGTCACTCCATGAACTAATGCTATCATCAGGTAATCTTCTAAACCAATCCTTGGCATCCTTTGTTACTGAATGCACAAACAACTTTCTGACCACATCTTCATGCTCCACTTCAAAATAATTGAACATATCTAAAAATGTTCTTAGGTTCTCTTCACCAGTAATTGCATTGTTTCTAGAAAAAATTATAACCTTATATCTAACATCATAGGAGATAGGATGTGGGAACCCAGGGATGCCTAGAAATAACATTTGTCCATACTTTTCCATGTATATGGGTCTTTTCTGAAAACTAGTAGCATTTGATGTAGTTTCTGCTATTTCTTGATTTTGGTCAGGAATCTGAGGGTTGTTGTATTTGTTGAACAACAAGGATTTGAGTACTCAGGGTAGAAGATGAGGTAGGGGTTGATTGAGAGACATTTTGGGTTGGTATCACTGGTCCACAAGTGGGAATAGAAGGTGTGGCTTGTGAGGACATAGTTGGCTATGAAGCTAATGCAAAATTTGTTTTAATAAACTATATCTTTCTTATGGTTTCTACTGCTTGTACTTTATTTTCAAAATTTTCAAGCTCTTTAGCTAAATCTTTCCTCTTCTTCTTAGCTTTTTCTAAGTCTAAATCTAGTTTATACATGGGAATATTTGTAGATGTATTTGAGATATCTTGGGGTTCATTTATTTGGATTCCTACAACCTACTATTTTCCTATATTAGAAGCTTTTATAGCCAAATCTATAAGTTCTAGCCCAATAGGTTTATAGGATTGAACTTGGGATACAATAGGACCTTTCTTTTCCTTTAGGAGTTTTTCTTAGTCATGCACTTTAGATCTTAGGTCTTCAACATCTCCAAATGCATCAGAATGTATTTTGGAGGATCTTTCTTCCAAGTTCTAGTTCTGCTGTTTCAGAGCAACCATTCTTTTGAGCAAGTTCTCTCTTTCAATAAGGGTATTCATGGTTATTTTCTCTTTCTCTTTTTTGAAATGAATATATTTGGCTTCTTCTTTAGCAACCTTTCTTATAAGGACTTCTACCTCATAATGCAAATCATCATGGTCTGTGGTTGTTGCTTCATATTCTACAAAATCATCCAAATCTATCAAGTTTCTCTCAATGCAAGTGACTTGCTCAAGATTTGGTCTATTGGATTGGATACTTCTGGGTCTAAGACTCTAGTTCATCTCTTCCACAACACTAGATCTAAAAACAATATCTCCTATAGATGATACCATCTTGTCTTTGTAAAACCCCTATCTCCTATAGATGATACCATCTTGTCTTTGTAAAACCCCTCTTCATGATAAGGCATTGTGAACACATTACCCAAGAGCCTAGTGGTTTTAGATTGAGAACTATGGGATAAAATCCTACTTCTTAGCTAAGGGCTAGTATTGTGGGCTATCTGTAGGTTTCCAAGTATGACTAGATTTCCCTTTTTTTTTTGGCCAATTCTTTCTACCATCCTTTGGTAAATTCATAGACAATAGAATATCAGGGTTCTCCCTCACATAAGGTCTTATATTTTTCGTTTTATTGGCCATATTTCACTTTAATATAACAAACACTAGTAACAAAACCTAAGACTGAGTCACCACCCAGTAGGGAAAAAAATCTTTGAAAATAGCTAAAAGATTAGGGGCTTTACGAGGAATTCTTTTCTTGAAATAGAGCTAACAAAAAGGAATACAACTGTAATACATGTTATATTGTATACTTTCAAAAAATAACTGTATATGGCCAGTAAGGCACTTTACAAATTTGTTTTATGTCACAGAGCTTCTGTAGTATTGGAACTTTCAAATTTTGAAGGTTTATCGCTCAACAAAAACCAATACCCATCACTTATTTATAAAATAACAAATATTTGACTATAGAGACAAAATTACAACAAAGTGTCTAGAGCATTAGAGTTCTTTTCTTTCATCAACTCCCTAGTAGAGTTACCATTTTGTTGGTGTTTTAAAACAACCAAGCAAAAAAATACCTAATATGAGGGTTCAAAAGAGAAAAAGTCTAAGGACTAGCTACTTTCCTATATTCAACTAAAAATTCTTCAGATGTGGATGAATATTAACAAAATCTCATGGATTTTCTACACTTCAGGCTCTGCAAGGCCTAGGCGGGTGCACCTTAAGTATGAAATGACTAGACACTTGATATTTTCTTCACACTACACCTTACCAATATTCCTTTCTTTAAATCTATCCCCTATAGCAGAAATGGTCACAATTCTCCTTAGATTTACAAATGGTTCTTGATTATAATAGTTAACTATAACACACATAGATTTATTGCAACTAAGTGATGACCAATAATTGTTTCTTCATTATAGATAAGTAAAAGTTGATTTGTTTTATGTTTGTGCCTTCTACAACCACATGATTTCTTAAGTATGCATTTGAATAGATGAACAATGCCCTATCCATTGGTATACAGAGTCTACCCAGCAAAAACTTGACCTATTTGATTACCTTACAATCAAATTATCAGCAGTAAACCCCAACTCATTCTTATGAATTTCAATCTTATATGATAGGAAATATTATCAATTTGTTGAAGAACTTAATTCCTTGAATTAAAAGAAACAACAATTTTATATACAATCTATCCTAGTTACATTAAATTGTATGAACCTTGCTCATTTAATCCCAAAATAACCATCACATAAAATGGAGATAGAATTTAGAAATAACATATATATGGTAGAACATTTCTTTTGTATTAATTCTCCTTGAAAATCATATAATACTTGGTATAATCTCAAGAATACTTCAAGACATGACAACTTATCATTCAATGTTCATTTGTATTCTCAGATTTGCAAGTGAATACATCAAAAAAATTGACACAATGATTGATTAGACCAAATGAAAAATAACATTACATTAAAAATTACATGGATTTTGGACCTCAACTCCACATCTTGGAAGTCCTTTAATAGGAAGGATTGAAACAAGCTTTAGATGGGAGGACAAATGTCAACATTTAATTGGAAAGAAAATACAAAGATATTTTTCATTTAGTTACATTCAAACATTCTTTGTATCTAGATCAAAACTTTGGATGCAGTTGCAAAATTGGTAGGTAGCACTCATCAATAGTTATCTTTTAGAAAATTTCTATTAGTCTTCATGCTCCTATCGCTTTCCTTTCCTTTCCTTTCTCTTTTTTCCTCTATCTCTAATTATATCCTTGCATTTCCTAGTCGCTATCAATAGATGGTATAGCCTTCATACTAGCAATGACTTCCTAGATGGCAATGTAAGTGTCCAAATATGACCATGTGGCATCCTATATGATATCTAATTCACCAATATTCCTATTCCACTTAGTATTAGTTATAGCCTTTAACTCTCTTGTGACCTTATTCATATGTGATTCTATTATAAATAAAAAGTCATTCATATCATATACAGTTGTTACATCTATTAGAAATGCTTTAGAATAACTACGAGTGGGGGGGTGGGGGGGGGTTGGTGAATCAGTTATTCAAGGTCCAAATTTCCTAATAATTTTTTTTTCATCAAGTAAAGTGAGCTCATCAAACTATTTATTCATCCAAGCTTAAACTTTTCTACTTATCAAGTTACTATAAAATCAGCATGCAAGCATAACACATGAAAGATCAACACATAACATAGTGATTTATGTGGAAAACCAATTTGAAAAAAAACACTAGTAACATGCTACTCAATTCTCACTCTTTTGAAGTGATGCCCTATGAAAGGCCTGCCTTGTTAAAGGCTACAACACACTATTAAATGTGACCTAGTTAAAGGATTTAACCACCCTATTAGAAGTGGGCCTAGTTAGAGGACTTTAGACCATTCACTTGGAATGCCACCCTATTAAATAATTTACAAATCATTGTTAAACCAACCTAAGTCCATAGGAGTTTACCCTAGCTTGCACAATTGTTAGAGAGTAACAACAAGGGCTTTTGACCTGATATAACTCACAACTTGACTTGCAGAATTTAGATATCTATTTAGCTCTTCACAATTTACCTGGCTTTTAGTCTTTATAGCTCTGAAAACTTGACCTCCTTTCAAGCTTTTTCTCCTTGAGTCTCCTTACTCTATGTACCAGTGTAATCTCCTATATGGCCACTAATCAAACCAGAGTCTCTATGCTATGTTCTTCCTTCTTAATACCTTCTTCTTGACATCCTTCAAAAACTTTTCATTTTAGCACCCCAACCTCTCTTGCTTCTTTGTCTATGACTCCTTAAATAGAAGTCTAGAATTACTTCTCCCACTCGATTCTTCCCTCCTTTAATTTAAGTTCAAATGGATTAGGTAGGATCCATTAAAACTAACCCATATCCTATTCCTTCTAGAAACATCATGAAGAATCCTCTTGAATTCACCTAAAAATGATTTTCCTAAAATTTTATGCCACCAACTCATCATCCTTATCCTCTATCTAGTTCACAAAATTCTAGGTAACAACCTTGTTAGCTCAGATCTGGTGAATCTTTGACTTTTTACATAATGTAGCAGCTTGGCACTATTGAAATTTTAGTGCTTGACACATACTGTATTACTTAGCACCAACTACATTTTACTGATACTCAGCACCTACTATGAATTCACTCAGCATCCACTAAGTCTTCTGATGCTCAGCACCTAAAATTTTCTTGGCTCCTTCTATATCACTTGGCACACACTAGATTTTGCATTTTCTTGGGACTAACTAAAAATTTTCTCTACAAGAACTAGCTTCCTTGACACTCACTGGTGAACTTATTCAAGCTTTGCAGACAACCTTGTTACAACTTATACTTATAAAGTTTCTTAGTGTAGCCAACCTCTGTATCTTCAAGTATATTATCAATACATCATTTTACCATTGTCTTAATTGATCCTTGCACTTCATTAGAAAACCATAACTCAAGCTTTCCCTTAGGTTCTTTTGTTACATCTTGGTGACTAAATCCTTTTCATCAATCAACTAAGTGATAGTACTTGGATCTTATAAGCAATTATCATTCTAGTAAATATTAGGTTTGAAATTAGTGACAAAACAATGATTGAAAACATTCTTTATCAACAATATCCTTCTCTATAATTCCAACAACATCTATCTCATTATTGCAAAAATTCATAAACCATGGATGCCTCAAAATATCCTCAAAAGAGGAGGACCACTCTTTCCATTCTTTAATTACTCCATCAACATCTAGGATGGTAGGAATAAAACTTGGAATTCTAGAAGCAATTGTTTTCATCTTACCTAGTATTACTTGCATTTTTACTAAGAAAAAACCATGCAAGTCCTTCACTTTGCTAATCATCTTCTTGGAATTAATAGTTATTGTCTTGGGTAACTCCTTTTAGGGTAATAGGGAAACTAAGTTATCAAAGAATTGTACATATGGTCTTGATGTAGGAGCATTAAGCTTGGATTTGGTGGATTTATACTTTTCATGGTCATGGATGTGTTGGAGACACATTGGAGAACCTTTCCTCATGATTACATAGAGTTTGGATGGATTGAGTTAAAGTTTGAGTCATTTTACCTTGCTTCTAGAGATATATTATTTTGGTGCCTTTTGTAGGTTGTGTAACTAATTTTCCACAATTATTTAGAGAATGAAAATTTTAGGGATGGAATAGGACATAGATTTATACCTATGGTTTGAAGAACAAGTTCTAATTCCATTGGAGCTAGGAGATATCGCAATTTTACTCACACATCAATTTTGGTCATTTAATTGTTGTTGCAGGCTAACTTGTGGCATTTTAATTTATGTATTTGTATTTAATTTGTGTCTTGGGCCAACTTGTCACTTATATTGGTATAGTTAAGGGTTTTGGGGAATCCTTTAGTAATTATTCATCCATCGTGGAGAAGAGGAGGTGGTAGAGGAGTGAATTTGGAGGAGAGGTAGTAGCTGCGGCTTGGAAAACAAGGAGATTGCTTGGTGGACTTGAGAGCACAAGTTGAGATCTTCCTTGGGGGTTTCTACTAGAGTATGGATTTGAACTAGCTAGGGTTAGGATTGTATCTTGGGGGATCTTTTAGAACTATTACTTGCTTTGTATTTGGCCATAATCAGCAAGGCCTTATAGCCTGACACATTGCATTTAATAGCTATTTTATAAATAAAGAGTTGTAATTTGGTATTAGATCTTGTGTTATTGCTTCTTGCTATTTTTTTTCCATTGCATGGTTATTTTTTGAGGGCTAGGACATCTCCTCTATGGATTCTCTTTCCTTGCATTTCATCAAATGCTATTAGAGTGTAGGTTATTCCTGAGCAAGTAGACAGATTGCTGAAGTTGAAGCAATTTGTACTAGGACTTGGGTTGGAGAAGTAGATCTGAGTTGATCTTGATCTAGTGGTGGATCTTCATTCTAGATTCCTAGATCTTTTGGTTGTAAGGTGGCAGATCATGGTTCTAACTTGCAATTGCAAAGGGTTGCAAATGGGTCAATGGATGCGATAATGGAAGACTAATCTTGTTGAGACATGTTGGTAGAGAGTTTGTGGATTGTAGATCCATGGTCCTAGACTTGTGATGTGGTTCCTAATTGTATGTGTGAAGTGGTAGGTTGCAATCTAACTTGCAAAAAAATTGAGGTTATCACAAGGAGCATAGGAAGATTTTTTGTAGAGGATTTACGAAGATCTTGGAAGATGGCTCTGAGAGTATTGGACCCTGAGATGATTGTGAATCTGCATGATGTGGTGGAGAGAAGGTTTTCTAAGAGGACTGCTCGATTTGAAGCTAGCTTGGCTGATTGATTAAGGATTGGGTGAGGAAGGAATTACATAGTTGTTTGTAGAGCTAGAGTCTACCGATCCAAAAGAGAGTTGTTTGGTCGGTTAAGAGACTTGCTTGTGAAAGAAGATGGCATACTAAGGTCAAGGTGGAATAGGTTGGTTTTGTTGATTAGATTGTGGAGTCTGATACATAACTTGTAGAGAAACTAGAGGTTTTTCCTAACCTTATTGATGCTAGGATAGAGGTTGGTTTTCATGATCAGTTAGTTGGATTTGACATGGAAATTACAGAGCATTTGGTTGTGGATGATCCAATTGTTGTTGGTGATGAGTTGTGTGTTGTAGAGCACCTTGTTGTTAGCAATGAGATTGTTGGGGTTGTGAGTTTGGCATGTGTTGATGATGATATGCATGTTTCTGTTGATGTGGAGTTTGTTGCTATTGATGTGGGGTTTGTTGCTGCTGGTATGGATTCACTAATTGTTAATCTGGATGAAGGTTTGTTGTTGAAGCATTATGTATAGTTTGTTCTTGGATGTGAACATGTTGATTAGATGGTTGAGATTATGGTATTTGATAGAATGATATATATGAGGATGATGAGTATATTTCTTTTCTTGTCCATGTTAGAGTGGAAGCCTTTGGTGAAGATGAAAATGGTTGATGCTCTTTCTTTGGGCATCAAAGTGTAGGAAACTCTTTTATAATTACTTAGGGAGTTTTATGTAGGAGAATTAAGTTTGGATTTTGATGGATTTATGCTTTTCATTGTTAGGGATGTTTTGGAGACACATTGGAGAACCTTTCCTCATGATTGCATAGATATTGGATGGATTGATTTGAAGTTTGAGTCATTTTACCTTGCTTCTATAGATGTATTATTTTGATGCCTATTGTAGGCCATATAACTAATTTTCCACAATGATTTAGAGGATGAAAATTTCAAGGATTGAAGAGGGCCTACATCTATACCTATTTTTCAAAGAAAGAGTTCTAATTCAATTGGAGCTAGGAGATATCACAATTTTACTCACGCATCAATTTTGGGCATTTAATTATTGTTGCAGGCCGACTTTTGGCATTTAATTTATGTATTTTTATTTAATTTGTGTTCAGGGCTCACTTGTGACTTATATTGGTATATGTAGGGGTTTTGGGGAAGTCTTTAGCCATCATTCATCGATTGTGGAGAAGAGGAGGTGGTAGAGGAGCAAATTTGGAGAAGAGCTGGTAGCTGTGGCTTGGAAAACAAGGAGATTGCTTGGTGGGCTTGCTAGACTAGAGTCTGGATCTAGACTAGCTAGGGTTGGGATTAGATCTTGAGGGATCTTGTAGAACTATTACTTGCTTTGTATTTGGTCATAATTGGGAAGGATTTATAGCTTGACACATTGCATGTAACAGTTATTTTATAAATAAAGAGTTTTAATATGGTATCAGTTCTTGTGTTATTGCTTCTTACTATTGTGTTTCCACTGCATGGTTATTTGCTAGTGGCTAGGACATATCCTCTATTAATTCTCCTAGCTTGCCCTACATTATGTCCCCAAGTTGTAAACAAAGGAGATAACAAAGAAAATTCTTTTGAGTACTGTAACTCAACTCCCTGTAGTGAAATATAACTGCTATGCACATTTTGTGACACAATTTGTACAGCACCTATCTTGTGCATCATAAATATTTGAATTGTCTTTATTTCCACCTCTTTGGCACCATCCCATTCATCAAGGTCCATATTTTTGCTCCCTCCCATATCTTTTGCATCAACATCTATTTGGATTGCTTGATCCTTTACCTCTGTGATAGGCCTAGCAACATTTCTAATGCCTCTTGTTTCTTCTTCCAAGGTAGCCACTCTCTATTCTAGGACATAATTCCTTTTCAATTCTTCTTCATACTTTTTTCTTGCATGAATGGATATGCTTCATGTGTTATAAATAGATAATACTAAGGGGGGGGGGGGTGAACCATCATTTTCAATCTTTTTACCCACAACTAAATATTATTAATTACTTTTCCACAAGCATAAGAAAGAGAACCAATAGTGCTAAACAATATAAACAACCATACATGAAGAGAACTAATAACATCATTTTTTTCAACTAAGAAAACCCTAGTGGGGATGGGACCCACAAGATGATTCACTATATAAAGAATCCAGTTAAGGATATTAACACTATTAGAATTCTATGAAGAATGTATAGCATCTCGAGTCCTTGTTAGGAGACTAGGCCTTGTTAGAAGCCTCAACCCTATTAGGAATTGGTAAAACATATACAAATGTGTGCAAGAAGAGCCCACTACCCTAGCCTACAACTATACAAATGAGTTCTTGAAGAGAATAGATATACATACAAAATTGGATCACCTGCTGTAATTCACAAATTTTTTGATTCTCAGTAACTACACATAACTGAATTAGTTGCTACACTTCTCAATTCTTTTGATTGTCAATTCTTCATATAGAGGTTGACTACGCATACATTAAATTGTATCATATTTTGCATCACGTAACATTACTTTGCATAGCATTTTTCATCATCAACATTAGACCCTAACTTGGCAATTGAAGTTCTTTATATATATCAAACATATTAATAAATTCTTCCTTAGTTGACTCAGATATCATCCTTAGAGTTGGCTCATTAAGAATTAATAATTGAAATAATTATTCATGTCATTTAACTCATTCTACTGACATGCTCTATTTTGCATTGTGAAATCACTACATCACTATTTCCTTCATGACTTGAACTCAGTTGCTCATACAGACATGTGCACTGGTATGCATCATCAAGATGATGTCATGCATCTCTGGTTAACTATGCAAGAGAATATTCCACTATCAACAAATCTTTTCATGCTACTATAACACTGTCTAATACTTAGACAATTTTCCTTGACAAATACTCATGACTAAACTGCAAATGTTACGATAAATGACAACTACATATCTCACCTTATTTGATTGATTGGTCATATTGCCAACATCTCCCCCTTTGGCATTGATGGCAATATTTTGGGAAAATTGGCTAAGTCCCAAACATGTTGTCATACCAATTAAAGTAAATAACCAAAATATTGTATTCATGTTTTGAAAGGATTACATCCCTTATAATTCCAATTACAAAGTTTTCTTAAAGAAAAACTTTTTACTATACTTCAAAATATAACTATATAATGTACAATTACATTTTTTCTTATTTCTCCCCCTTTGACATCAATGAAAATGGTGGCAGTAAAATGAGATTTTTTTTTTTTTTTTTCAAAATCTAGTAGCTGCATCAAAACTTGGAGAAATAATCACTAAAGTCAATCTTCAACTATGCAAGGTGTTTTTTCCAACAATATTTTAGTGCATCAAACACACTAATTAGCACACATAAAGAATATATGACTAACTCTACTACATTCAAATATGTAGCCACAAACTTTTCATATTAGGACTTGACTACCAAGCATTCCTCCAATTAATTTTCTAGGAATGTAACCTATGGGAATAAGTGATCTCTCAAAAGTGTAAATCTTTTTAGAGCTTTCTCCTTTTATACTTGTAAATCCCTAATTCTATCATGAATTTCTTGAATTACATGCTCAAAGGTTTCTAACTTTTGATTCTATTTCAGAAAGTTATCTGTGAGCATCTTAAAAGCTCAGTTATCTTCTTGTTGATTTGTTCATCAAAACCTTGAAGGTGAGGTATGCCAAGTTGCACTTAGCATAGGTTTATTTCCCTTCTTCTATACTTTGTCTCAATGCCTTAATGCATACATTTATCATTTCTATATCATTTCTTATGTTTGTGCACATGGTATTAAGAAGTTTACCATTATGTTCAGTTTGTGCTTGAACTGTAGCAACATTGATAAGTATTGTAAACTCATTATCAAAATTTTTACACAAAATTGTTGCTCTCTATTGGATTTCTATAGGTGTGTCATCAGGACTTACTCTCTTCTCCAATTTGTACAAAACTTAAGTTAAAGTCTTCTCAATTTACTTAACTAATTTCTTCTTTACAAGAAATTTACTTAAAGAAGATATAAGATTTTGTGCCTCATCTTCTTCATCTGACTGAACTATTACTGTTGTGACCACTATTACTTGAGTAAGTGGTGTAGAGGGTGTGACTACTATTTTTTTTGTAGGTGCATTTGTGGTAAATTTCTTCAGTGCTAGGTTCGAGTTTCTTTTTAGAAGGTGCATCTTCTTCCTTAGGCTCCTGACCTTTTGCTTCATCAGACGAGCTGCTATAATCAACAATATTGCCAACAATGTTGGAACCAAAATCTTTAAAAAGGTCCTAAGTTTTATCTTCTATTACATTGGTGTCATCCACTTGCATAGATTAACTCACAATGGTAATATGTGGTGAATCACCCAGAATTGATGTATCAGTTGGTTGCTCAAAACTGTGAGGTGGACTGACTATAGTAGGATTTTTTTCCTATATCTGCATATTCTTCTTAGAGTCCTTAGGCATAGAGATTGCCTTCTCTGGCTCTATACTCTCCATTGGCATAGTAGACATTTATGTGACTATTTCCTTTTGAGATTCCACATTTACTTCTTCATAATTTCCTCCCATGATGAGAATTGATCTCTTTTTATTTCTCAATAATGGTGCTATTCCTTTCAAAAGTTTAGTTATTTCTTCCTCATTATATACAATACATATCTTTTTCACCATATTAATCCTTTATTTCTAATCTTCCTCAATTACTCTTCTTTTTCTATTTCTTAGTCTATTGTACAAATTTTTAGGTATTTGACCTCTTATGCTATTAAACCTTTGTCTTTTAGAATCATATTTCTAACTACAACATTCTCTAGTTGTCTCCTATCTATATTATTATACAATTCATAGTACTTATTCAATTGTATAAAATTATTTTCATTAATAATATTACATGTTAAGATTCTCTACCTTGGGTTTCCATGCTTTTCTTTTTGCTGAAGTCTTGGCTTCCTGATCTACTAGTTCTATTGGTCTGTCACTAGTCTCTTCTTTAGATTTAGAAGAACTAATTTGCAAGGTTCTTCTCTTCTTGGATGGTCCACATGTAGTTTTCTTGACTCTCTTCTAAGGAGAGGCTTTCTCAAGCCTTGTGGATTTTCTTGGTGTTAACATTTCCTCTATTTCTTTGGGTTTCTTAAAGGTTGCTTCTACGTAACTACTACATATGGCACTATAGGTTCTTGCACACTTATCTAGGCAACTGTGACCTCTTTAGTAGGTCTGACCATTGCAATAGGTGTATGGGTCAATACTTTAGATTAACTATTGGCCTTCATTTCCATGGCTACCCCTTTCACCTCTTCGAATTCATTTCTTGACATTCCTGATTCCTTCAAGATAGAATCAATCACTTTTTCTACCTTCTTCTTGGAGTCCTTGATTATCTAAATTTTTTAAACTTCTCTCAGCTTCTTAGTATATGTACCCCATCTAGGACATTCAGAATCAAATTTTAAGGGTAGGATTATTTGTGCATATCCTTCAATCAATTCCTCACTCATTTTGTAACCCATAGGCTCAATGAACTTAACTCAAGGAACTACTACCTCCATACATGTGAAATCTATTTCTACCATGAAGCATAGTTCATCCTTATATTTTTCCACTAGTGCAGGTGGTATCATATACCTTTCCTTCATTTTAGCTTGGAAAGACTTCATTATCTTTTAAATATCATTGTCTCTAACTATTTCTATTTTGGTTCTGTATGCACGAGTGATAATCTGCATTGTGCACTCACTTCCATCCTAATTTGAGATACAAGAAACTTCTTTATTGCATAGAACAATATATGAGTCAGTGGGGATTCAAACATAAAGATTGCACTCCTAGACTTCTTGATTTTGGATATGTTATCCAAAAACTATGTTTTGATAATGTCACATAGATTAACTTTTTCTCCCTTTACCTCCATGTAAGCTGCATGAAGAAATCCTACAAGAATTGAATTTTTCATAGATCCATGGTTGAACTTGTATCCCAAAATTTTACTAATCAATCTCACTCCATTGTCTTGAATGGTATTGACCTTTATGTTTTTGTCATCAAAACATGTGTTGAGATTTTTTTCAACTTACTTGCACACATTCTTTATGTTCATTAGATTGCATCCTTCATTGTTTAAACCTGTGACCTTGTAAATTAGGTCATTATCGATACATATGATAGAATCTCCTAACCATATAAGGTCATCATGAATTTTTCTTAGAAATATTCTTGTCCATTCATGATTATCAAAGTTTGTAAAGAACATGTGCTTAACTAGGTTAAGTTTTTCTAGGTATGCATGTTTTGGATTTAGTGACAAATCATCGTTGCACATTTTCTCCAATTCCTTATGAATCTCTATATCTCCTATGCTTTCAATTTTACAGTGAATATAAACTCTTACATATTTGACATGAAGTACATTTTTTGGTACTTGCAAAAATGCTCCAATGGGGTCATCAAGTAGAGAAACAAATGTGTGTTTCTTGAAGTTGCATCTGGGTCTATTGCTGACATTAAACACTTCTTGTCTTTCCATTTCTAAAAACTATACTCAACAAATTCAAAAAATACTTGATTTTACATTTTAGGGTTTTAGTGAATTCGTATATCTGCAAACTTCTTTAGAACTTCAAATCTTGCTTTGATCTCACACTTTAGATTTCATACAAGCAAATGATGTTTGCAAATCAATTTGCATCCTTTAAAATTTTTACAATTTGTACTTTTAATTAAATGCATATCTACCACTAGTTTATTAAATTATCTCCATATAACATAGAGGTTATTCTTCTTATATAACCATATATAGATCATATTAAGAAATGCACACTTCAGTGCAGACTTCTCTCAATGTCTAGTATATACTATTATCTACATAACCTATGATATTCTCTCTAACATTAGTTATTAATTACTGACGTGTTGTTTCATTGAGAATGCTTAATTATAGTAGGATGAGTCATAGACAACAAGTGGCTTTACTCTCTTCTCAGGTACATTATGATGAGGTTCTTCCTAAATTGTGTGAGAACTTCTAGCTTCTCTTTATTTTACAAATGTTTCCTTAAATTCTTCTATGAACTCCTTCATTTCTTCCTTTAGACTATCATCATTTCTTCTATTGTTCCTTCTATGATTTTGATTCGTGTTAAGGTTTCTTCTATCCATTCTGCAAAACTTTGTTGTGTGTCCAAAGTTATTACATAATTGGCATACAAGTACAATCCTTCTTTGTTCATTATTCTGGTTGTCAGGTGCTCTGTAGTTCCTTGCTATATGTCCAAGATTTTTGGATCTATAACAAACAATTTGTCTTGTTTCTCCACTTTCATTGTTGTGAGATCTTCTTCTATTGCTTGCACGGTTAGTGTTCCTAGACATTCTATGATTTGCATTATCACTATCAAATTTAGGTTTCTTACTTTTTATTGCATAATGTCCATATCCGTGAAAATTGTGACAATAAAAATTTGAAATATATTTAAAGGACTTACCTTTGCAATCATCTCCAGTATGTTCAAGTTCATTGTACTTGGCATGATGTTCCTTTCTTGTGTTATCGTCATCTTGATTAGATTCTTTAGATTTCTCAAAGTGAACAACATTATCCTTCTCCTTAGATGTATCATCTATTTTTCTTATGCTTAGATCCTTTTTGACATTAGGGGTATCAAGTTCTTTTCTCTCAATAGATTTCTTGGTGGATTGTCCAAGGAAGAATCCAAGTCCAGTCTTATCATAAGTAGGTCTCTGAACAGATATTTGTTCTTCAATATTTTCATTGCTGGTATATAATTTCTCAAGTTGTTGTTTGGTTTGCACCAACTAACCTTTCAAAATAGTGTTGTATTTTTCTAATTCTACTTACTCTAACTTGATAGATTATGATTCAAATGTTACCTTGCTTAACTAGGATCTTAGATCTACATTTTCAACTTTTATTTTAGAGTCATTCTTTCCTCCATTTTTCTTAAGACTTAACTTGAGTTTAACTATTTTTAACTCATTTTTCAAGATCTCATTTTCTTTCTTTATATCTTCAATATCATCATCATTGGTTTTCTCACTAGTCCTTTTTGCTTCAATTCATCTGCTTGCATCTTTATATTTTCCTTTTAGGCCATCTCTTTCAGTAGTAAGGAGATCAATTTTTTCAAGAGCTTCTTCAAGATTCTTCTTCAATTGTTTCATATCCATAGGGATCTTATTCAAGCTATTAAGCCTCTTCTGAATAAGTAGGCTCTGATACCTATTGTTAGAAATAGATAATACTAAGAGGGGAGGGGTGAATAAGTATTTTCAATCTTTTTACCCATAACTAAATATTATTAATTACTTTTCCACAAGCATAAGAAAGAGAACCAATAGTGCTAAACAATATAAATAGCAATACATGAAGAGAATTCATAACACCATATTTTTTTAACTAGGGAAACCCTAGCCAAGGGAAAACCTTGGTGGGGATGGAACCCACAAGATGATTCACTATATAAAGAATTCAGTTAAGGATATTGACCTTGTTAGGAGTCTATCAAGAATGTATAGTGTCTTGAGTCCCTGTTAGAAGACTAGGCCTTGTTAGAGTCTCAACCCTATTAGGAGTTGCTTCAGCCTTGTTAGGAGTCGGTAAAACATTTACAAATGTGTGCAAGAAGAGCCCATTGACCTAACATGCAACTATACAAATGAGTTCTTCAAGAGAATAGATATACATACAAAACTAGTTCACTTGTTGTACTTCACAAATTTTCTGATTGTTAGTAACCATGAATAATTGAATTACTTGCTATACTTCACAATTATTTTGATTTTTAGTTCTCCATACAGAGGGTAACAACACATATATTGAATTGCATCATATTTTGCATCACATAACATTACTTCACAATGCATTTTTCATCATCCACATTGCACCCTAAATTCACAATTGAAGTTCTTTATATATACCAAACATATTAATAAATTCTTCCTTAGTTGGCTCACATATCATCCTTAGACTCAGCTCATTAATAATTAATAATTAAAACAATTATTCAAGTCATTTAACTCATGCTCTATTCTCCACTGTAAAATCATCGCATCACTATTTCCTTCATAACTTGAACTTGATTTCTCATACGCACATGTGCATTGGTATGCATCATCAAGATGATATCATTCATCTCTGGTTAACTATGCAAGAGAATATTACAAGGGAATATTCTTCTATCAACAAATCTTGTCATGCTGTTGTAACACTATCTAATACTTAGACAATTTTCCTTCACAAATAATCATGACTAAATTGCAAATGTTGCCATAAATGACAACCACATATCTCATCTTATTTGATTGATTTTTCATATTTCCAACAATATGTTTGGAACAATCATTCTTCTAACATGTCCATTTTTTTATTCCCTATTAATTATGTTATATTCTACAAATTATGAATTTGATCATTAGACATAGTGGTAGCATTACAAAATATCACATTATCTTGGGGGGATTCCTTCAACTCAATTAATGTTGGCTTATTTCCTTAATGATTCATGATCCATATGGCCATTGTCTTTCTATCAATATTAAAACCAACAGCTTGCAATTCCGCAGTAATGTTGGTCTCTTCAAAAGAGACCGACTTGTCCTACTTCCTAATTTTATCTAACATAAAGGAGGAGATGAGCTACCATCTAGGAAAGATAAGCATCCCACTTCTAGCCACAAGTTCTCTAGCTTATTCTACTATGAGGCTCTCACTACTAGGATCGTATTCCTACAACCTCTGCACCCACTCTGCAATCTACTCATGTGATTCACCTAGTTGGAATTGTAAGGTGATCTGATTCTACTTAACCTTGTAAAAGAAAGACTTGAATTCATCTAACTTGATGAATTCATCATCTTTCATGAATTCTTGAGCTTGAATGATTTTCTCATCTAACATCTGAATTTGCAATTCACTGTTGTTGGGGATCTTTTCATTTTCTCTAGCTTGCTTTAACAAGAAATTGTGTCATATTGTCTCAAAAAACTTAGATCCCTTTGGTAAAATTTGCAATGCTTTTCCTCTGACCTTGTCAGAGATTTCAATCATTTTATGCTTTTTTCTCCCTTTTTTCCCATGAGGAATTCTCTAGCTAGTCATCATCAACCTCAATGGTTATGACATCCTCCTATTGAGGGACTTCAGGCTTTGCCTTGTTTATGATTTTATTAGGAATTTGTGCCATTATTTGATCAAAATTATCTACGAACCTATTATATCTATCGAAGTAGGCTACCTCATCATAGAAACCTTTAAATGATGGATCAACTGCCTTCATGGCTTCTTCAATTTTCATTATCCTACTCCATCTTTGGGTTCTATCTCCACACACCTCTATTTCTAGACAATTCATTATGCAATCTTCTTTACAATTTGTTTTACTACTAGGGAGTGCATACTTTCTCATTTATTTTAGAGCATGGCTGAACAAATCATTTGGATCATAGTTCCTAGCAGGGGTTGGGGGAAGTTTGAACTCTCCCATACATTGGTTAATCTCCTCTATAACATTTTTTCCTATTAAAATGTCTCCTATCTTTGTCTTCCTTGCAACAAAGGAGCCTTTCTTAACAATAGGGCCTAGGTATTCTTTATTTGACATAAGTATTTTCCAAAATAATTCTAATTGGCCTAACCTTTTAGGAATATAGTCGGACAATACATGAGGAAGTGGTGGACACCCAAAAACCCTTATAATTGAAAACTATTCAAACAAAAACAAACTAGCCCAGTCATGACTAAGTACCTTATTCCAATTTGGGATAGAAAATGGTCTTATTAGCATTCTTACCCCCCTAGGTAAAAAGAAATAAAACTAGCATAAGGATAAAACCTTTTCCAAAAGAGGGTCGACATCTACGTGGGCAAGTTCTCTCCATTATCTTAAGTGGCTTCAATGAAGTCTGGACTAATATGACCTATGTTTTTGTATAGAATGATATGCATCAGCAATGAGTAGTGGAATAATCTAAAATTCCAAAATTCTCCATTTTGAGCCGCCACAATTTCATCATTTATCATATTGATGATATGCTCCACAAAATCATACCCAACATTATGATTTAGATCTTGAATATCCAAATCAATGATATATATGTAGCTTGGGGCATAATTTGTGTCATCAATTCCTATCACCTTGTTTATCCCAAAGATAGTGTACCTAAAATACTTGTAGAAAAATTCAAGTTGCATCAAGTCCCCTACCTTCTTTGGCATTTCACCCTTCTTTAGCTTTGATTTGGGAATGTGTCTCTTCATGAAATTTCTAGTAAAGAAAGTCTTAGAGTTTTTGAAAGTTTCATTCATCTTCTCCTTTTCAATTTCCTTTGTCATAGGACCTCCTAGGTCAAAAACCTCAATGACAATTTCCTTATCCAATCTGCATAGGATACTCATATCCTATTTGTCAAAAGCTTCATTTGTTGTATTGTAGAATTTGATCAATGCCTTTATCAGATCAACATCCACTATTACTTCTGCCATTATCAACTTTTCCATATTCCTAACCCACCAGTTGAAAATTGATGATTTTGCAAACCTATTATGATTGAAATACCAGAAAACATTATTTCCATTTATCTCTGGTACAATGGCATCTCTGCAAAACAAATATGTATCTTTGAAAATATGTGTGTTCAAGGTCTAAACATGAGAAGACCCTAGAAGAAAATATACCCACTCCTTTGCATACATTGTTGCCAACTTTGGTTTTGCCTATTTGGTAGCTTGTAAAGATTCTTCCACATCAATATGAGCTATCATCTTATCCTCTTCCTATGCCATAATTTTTATAATAAGATTCCCTACACAAAAATCTATCAATTTCAACTTTTGAAAGCTTTAGAAATCTCTTGGCACTCAAATTTTATCTTTGAATTATGCAAAAGATTGTATCTTAGAATGACATTATATAAAATTATTAATAGAGAATAATCAAAAGAGAAACATTTATATCTATTTATGTCAACATGTATGAAAAATCTCAATTTCTATAAAAGTGCCAAAATCTTCTTGTATGCTAGCTTTTTCTTAACCTTTTATGCACTTTTGATAGGACATCACTTTAGATCATGATGAGGCTCTTTAACATTCATTTCTAAATTAATAATTACTCATGCAACCCAACAAATCCATTTAGTTTCCATTGCATAGTTATCTTCTACTTTAGCACTTAAACACTAGTGACTGGGCGATAATAGCTTTATACCTCTTTTTTCTACTTCATGGTCTAATCACTACTTCTATCCGTTAACTGTGAGACCGAGTGCCATATTATCTTTAATCATAGTCACTCCATTTCACTAATAGTTATACTTACATCTTGTGACCATGAATATTCTCCTAGAAATCACTAAGTGATGGCCTCACACACCTTTCAGGGTTTTAGGTTTTCACTCCTACGTTCATGCGATCAAAACACTATATGCAAGTTAACCTTAAGACTTCACCAGGTCATAGCTTAGGTTACTTGACAATATTTTTTCTTTGCAACCATGCAAGCAAAGGATATTTATACTCTTTTCATCTAGTCATAGCTTTGTAGTCTATCCTTACTAATACTTATTTAACATCACGACTACACAATCTTCATATTCTACTTTTATCTTAACTTGTTTGCCTAGTTGTAGTTTAAACATTCCTCTTGATACTTAACCACATGACCCTATGAATGAACACTTTAACTTGTTTCTTCATGTTAGAACTTGTCTCGGGCATTTTCCTCTTATCACTGTGAAGGTGCGATCACATATATCTTTCTTGTAGACTGACCGCATCATTGAATCACTAATTTAATTATCCTTATCTTCTTTGACAACTCAACTAAGTGATCAAACACTTCATGCAATTTGCAATAGTGATCACTAGGTTGCAACTTATCCTTTTTAATGCTTAACTAACATCATGACTATGCAATCTAAAACTTTCTTAATATTGTTACGTGGTCATGGTTTGAGAATTGAATATCTATTTTAAACACGTGACTCAACAAACAAACAACCTTTGGCTTCATAACTTCCTTTTACCTAGTCGCACTCCACTCTACATAACATGTCTTAACTAGATCAACCATGTGACTAAGAATAATTTCAATTATTTTAACTTGGTCGCTCCTTCATAATCAAATCTTCTAACTATTTAGTCAACCCTGTGACTATATGATTAAAGGTTTTTTATGAGCTTCTAACAGTTTCATGAAGTCACGATTCTCCTTCAAGCTTTACCTCTTAAGACCTCAACCATGCAAACATAAGCATTTATCCAATATTTTTGATGATTCATTACTTCTTTCTTATTTTGGTGACCATGTGACTATGGTTTGATAGACTGCTTCACTCTATTGTGGTATAAAAGGCAACTAGGAATTTGATTGCTTCAACTAGGTGATCAAAGGAAACCTCACTACTTTGCTAGGTTGTACCTTAACATGCCACTATCTTATGAAAATATTTGATTGTGTGATCAACTTTGGTCACTAGGTTGCACACTTAAAATCTCCAACTTTATATTGAGACACCAAAAAATTAAAATATGATATAACCCTTTGAAACATTTGAAAATTTAAAAGATTAAAATGGGCATGGATTTAAAATAAGGGATTTTTTACTAGGGAAAACAAAATAGGAAACCTCAAGGAAACCCTAAGTACCAAGGAAGGGCTAATTTTATCAAATTTAGGATTTTTACTAGAGGATTAATGACATATCATAATAAAACCATAGCAGTTTAATATATTTCAACACATTTTTGCATTAGAAATTTGGAATTTAAGCATAGTGAAAATGAGGATCAACACATGTTACGATCCCTTAAACATGTGGGAAGAGGTTGTGAATACTATTGTATATTTAATCAACAAATCTCCCTCTACTCCTTTAGGTTTTGTTATTCTAGAGGATGCATGGATTGGTAAGAAAGTGAGTTATTATTTTCTCAAAACATTTGATTGTGAAGAATATACCCAAATAAATTCTAAAAATAGAACCAAGCTGGAAGCTAAGTCAAAGAAATGTGTATTTGTTGTATATGGAATTGATGAACCTGGTTATAGGCTTTTGAATTTTAAAAATCATAAAGTTGTAAGAAGTAGGGATGTCAATTTCAATGAGAAAGTGTTTTACAAAGATCTATTATAGTAGCATGAGAAGAAAGAAAATGATTACATAGTTCTAGATGATAGTCAAAAGGATGATGTTCTAGTAGTTCTCCCTGATTCATAATATCTTTTTAAAAACACCATACACCTCACTCAATGTTAGATGGTCAACAAGACTAAGTAGACCTTTTGAAAGATTTTCTCCCTCTTTCTATTATTTTTTATTAACATATGATGGTGAACTTAATTATTATGATGAAGCTATGTAGGTGGATACAAAGCTTCAATGAGAGTCTATAATGACTAATGAAATGGACTCTTTACTAAAAAATCAAAGTTTGGATTTATATAATTTATCTGTAGGTAAAAGGGCTTTACAAAATGAATGGGTTTATAGGTTGAAAGAAGAGGATGGAGATAAGAAACAATTTAAAGCTAGATTAGTTGTAAAAGGATTTGCACAACAAAAGGGAATTAATTTTGATAAGATATATTCTCCTATTGTTAAAATGAATTCTGTTGGCACTCAAAATTGCTTTCCCATTTTGAGCGTCTATTTCAAATTTTGAATCAATTTGAGCCCCGTATAAGCACATAAATGAGATTGTATCCGACTATACTTTTGAGCCCAAACAGGTGTTTAATATTTCTAATAGCTTCCATTCAGCCTATCTAAGTGTTCCATGAAGTTAAATTGAGATTTTGAGCTATTTTGTGAAGTTCCATTTTGAGCAAATGTCAATTCTACATTTTTACCCCAAGTGTCAAACAGCGACAGGAGGCTGTGTTTGCCATTGAATATCTTGCGCCCAGAAATGTTTCATGATCTGCCACTTTGTGAGTATATAGTGTCCATACTTGAGAACCTATCTTTTATATTTTGAGTTATTTTGAGTCCGTTTGACTAGATTTTAAACCCCTCAAAGTTGGTAGTTTAGTGTTCTGTGCATTTGTGTAGTTGTTCATAATTTTGGGAAGCCCTGTTTGACGAGTTATAATTTTTGCCCAGTTGACCCATATTTTGAAATTCCTATTGCATTGCATTGTAGGTGTCAAAATATTTTTAAGTTTCAAGTTTCAACTCATGACGAATCCATTTGATATGTTTTTGAACATGATGCCAAATGGAATTTCTATCTTTTTATTGGTGTTAGTATTTGCAAATTGATCGGTACCCCTGTTCGTGACATTATAACTCCTAATACATGATTATCTAGATCAAATAGATTATACCACTATATTGTCCTCTAAAAATACTCCAAGTGTGTCAGTTTGCAAGTCATGAAGAATTTGTTTGCACACTTTTACAGGTGAATTCCATTTGCAAAAATTGTTTTTCTGTCATTGTTTCCAGTTGTTAAACTTTGAGTAGCATACTTTGACTGCTTGCCAAACATATCCTATTATTTTTCATGAAACCAAATTGCAGATTCATAATGTCATCATGACAATCAACCAACACCCTAGTTTTCATTTCCCGAAGTGTCCATTTCCCCAGTTTTCAAAGCTAAATCTGAACCCTGTTTATTGCTTTCTAATGTGTTTACTTGCAGGTAATTCTAAGAAGGCAACTTTGATAGTGAATATATTTTGACTCTGAATTCTCCATGAGACAAGATTCAATAGGGTGCAAGTATGCAGAACAAAGATTCAGTGTGCAAGTTTTCAGAGCCCGGCCAGATGTTTGGATTAGTTTTCAAAGCCAATCAAGGGTCCTCCTGACACCAAATTCATAGTTGCAGAAAGAAGTGAAATAAGTTTTAAAATGTTAAAAAGTGATACAAATTGATTGATTTTTCATCAAATCAGTATCAAGCATTCAATAGTTCAATTTGGGGATTCAGTCATTCAGAAACAAAAAAAAATTTTTAGCTGGACCCACTCTAGGGTCTGACTAATTGCATTAAGCTGATAGATCATTGAATGGTACAATAAATGTTAAAGTTGTCAATTATCACTTTCATACATTAAAGTATATCATAAATAGTTTGAAGCACGAACAACCATTTTTAACACCCCCAAGATCTCGTCCTGATAACAACAAAATTTATCATTATAAAGATGGAGCAAAGGTTCTAAACTCTAGATAGATGGGCTAATCTATGCTTACAAGTTTATATCTGGTAGAAGTGGGTTGCCTTCTAAAAATCAAATAGCAACTAGGAAAATTGATGAAAAAATATAATCAAGTGCCAAAATTATGGTTCCAAATAATACTTGTTGGCACTATTGCTTTGTCCATTTTTGCATGTGAATATTACATTGATCAGCTTCAATTTCCCTATTTGGAAGTATTGTTGGCATGTGTAATTGCACTAATCTTCATGCTTCTTATTTGCATTACTACTGTAACTACTAATCAGACTCTGGGCATGAACGTGATAATAGAATACATTATAGGTTACATCTCAAACCATGAAGGAGAAAGTTGTTTGTTCATCCAACAGGAAGACTCAGAGCAACACATCAAAGGAGTACAAGGAAAAGCCCACGTTTGGAAACATGACATGTTTTGAGAATGGCATGGCAACTGTTGGTCTACCTGCATGACGAAAAGCTAGTGCCAAATTGTACATTTCAAATTTGGATTATGGATTAATAAATTTTGATCTAAAGGAACTTTTCTCAGAAGTTGGGGAGCTTAAATAATGCACCGTTCATTATGATAGTGTTGGTCATTCAAATGGTATAGTAGAGATGGTTTATGTTAAAATAAGCAATGTTGTTGTAGTTGAGAAGTGATAAAATAATGTTTGATGGTAAACCAATGAAGCTAGAGCTTATTGGTTCTAATTTGACTTTTCCTATCTCTGCTTGTGTGAATTTTCTTGGAACATCTTTTGGAAGGGGACGTTATGGTAGAGGCTAGTCAAGGCTAGGCAATCTAGAAATTAAGGAGAAGCTCCATTATGCATATAACAGAGCCCATGTTAATAGCAATAGTTCACACATTGTAAAAAGGAGGCTAGTGAAAGAGAAGATAAGGTAGGTGAAACATTTCAATCTGAAGATACACCAATCATCTAATGGATGTAGATTTGAGCAAGAGTGCCTCTTTCATTCTCTATATAGTTAGAATCAAGAAATAATTTTGAACAGACAATCTTGTAAACACACCATAAAATAGGGAATGTCCAACACATATATTGAGGAGAAATTAGTATTGTGAAAAGAGGAGCACACCACTGTAAAAGGGACACCTGTGGCTATGAAGCATTGGAGAGGGAGTGGTAAGAAATAAGAAAGCCTCCATGCCATGTCAAAGAAAATAGAGCACCCCTAGTCATGTTGAATGAGAAGGATTAGCCCACAGCTTCAAAGATGAAGGCAGAGCCTAATGCATGGCAGAGAGCCCATGCAATAGAGAATTCATGTGAAGGGAAAAGGGGGAAGATAACGCTCACAGGTAAAGGTTGGAGTCCACACAATTAAAAAGAAGAACTCGTAGGCACATAGAAGAATCAACAGTTGGGGCTTGGAAGCCATTAAACACTCATGCCAATGTAAAAAGAACACTCCACACATAGTTGAAGACACCAAACACTGGAGAAAGGAGTCCCATAACCGCCAATTCAAAGGATACAAGGGATTCAACACAGTCAAAGCCATAGTTTCAAACATAGAACTCCATGCCATAAAATAAGGAGGTGGCATAAAAAAAATACCAAGAACAGTCTGGGCAAATAAGAGGAAAAGCTGCTCAAAGCAGGTTGAAGGAATTCACATGCCATATAGATTGAAGTCAATGCAAACAAGGAAGAAAAGGTAGGTAAAAGAACTCCATGCACCCAAGAACAATGAATACCACAGCTGGCTAAGAGAGGAGCTTATATGAAATAGGGCATAGTATTAGATAAAAACACAGAGATCCATGTAAAAAAAAAAAAATAACGTTAATGCAAATTGAGGAGACTGCTTATGCAATGAAAAAGGGAGATGCCTTGCATGAAATCCATGCTAGTATGGAGGCAAACCCAATGCAAGTTAGAAGGAGCAATCAATGCATAGATAAGAATGAGGCCGTAGGTAGCATGAGTTGGAGGAGATGTCTAAATCGTTTATCCCACATTCAATGGGAGTGGGGATTAGAAAGTTTCTAAATACCATTCTTTGCAACATGCCTTGTGTCTTGAAGACCAAGGGCTTTTGAAAGCTTGTGTTGTATGTGGGGCCAGATGACGTCAACCGAAGGAAATAAAAGCATAATTTTGAACAAACTAATTGATGTGCTGATGTGGAGGTGGAGTGCTTAGATTTTTCCATGTGTCCTGATCTTGTGGACAACACAAGCCCGCAAAATAGAGTTGTGTGAGGTTTAGATAATGCAGGCATGCAAAAATTTGACATGTGGCATGGGTCCCAGGTGGTGATGATGAGGCATGTGGTGACATGGAGGTCTAGTGGTGATTGAGTAGCCCATGTGAGATTGACATGTGGTAGCGCAAGCCCAGCTGGGAGTGACAACAATAGTTCAAGGCGGATGCATAGGATGATGCCACGTGGCAGATCAAGCAATGAGCACAATTTCACAAAATAGAGATGCACACTGGTTAAGAAATGTGGGACTATGGATATGTGACATGTGGCATCGAGCCTACTCAAATGATGATGTGGCAGATGATGCAAATCAAGTAGCTAATCAAGAAGTGCCACATGGCACTAGTCAAACTAGGTTGACCCCAAATTTGAAGGGGGTGGATAAAAATAAATAATTTTGAGATGATTTTTCAAAACTTGCACGTTAAAGATTTTTTAATTTAAATGGGCCTTTTTCCTTAAGTTTGAACTTAGGTCAATTAATTTTTTTTAATTTTAAATCTGAAGTTGTAGACCAAGTAGCTATACCAAAGGGACATTTTTCAAACTGACTTCCTGGGCATTTTCGATAGGCTAAATATGTGATATTATATATCATCGAAATCGAGAGAATCTAAATTTTCCAATTATCCATTTAGTTTCTACACAGGAAGTAGTATGTTTGAGCTATAAGAGATTTTCTATCAGGTTTCCAATTTGTAACTGTATTTAGATGAGGAAGTGTAGAACTGATTTATAACATGGTAATGACCTGAATGTGGTTAAAAGGCAGTGAAAATGCAGTTTGAGACAATTTTAACCATTTTCAACTTAGTAAAACCTCAAATTTTACCAGCATTTTAATCAAGCAGATCAAATTTTGGCAAGCAAAAGATTTCATCATTGAACAAAAGATATTTTCAAATTGGTTACAAAGAAATGATGAAACTAGATCAGATTAGAATGGGAGAAGGAAGAGAGAGGTAATTTAGTTGCAGAATATTGAATTCCAAGTGGACACATGTCAAGCATTGATCAAATCTAGGAATTCATTTTCTCCTATATCTTTCTATCTTTCTTTCATTGTAAGGGTTGGTAGTTTTCTCTGGGTAATACCAACAAGGTTCTAGTGTTTTACTGTGAAACCATTTTCTTCAACATATTCTCTCTTGTATGAACAACATTAGGAAGGATAACCCAAATAGTTCAGATCTGTTAGGTGTTTTTTGTGTTTTCATTTCATGCATATGAATGTATAATTTCAAGGAAATTAATACAAAGACCAACAGATGGTCGAGTTTCATCTTGAATCTTGTCTCCTTCATTAGTGATCTTCAATGTTTTATAATCTTTGACATAGAGCTTAGGTTGTAGTTGCAGTCCCTGATGGCTATATGTTATTTCATTGTTGCCCATGAATCAAAGGGTTACATAAATGCTTTAGGGAAATCAACAGGGTTTTGAGGTTACTAATGGGGATATCATGTAAGAATGAGGTTTAAATTGAAGATTGATATATATTCACAAGTTGAATAGATTGATCAGATATCTGAAGATACACATATGTCTCAGATATTCATATGTATTTTTGCGATTCATGGATTTGTCTAATGGTTAAGGCACTGATTAGTTACATGATCATTAGGTCTTATTGCTGCATATGAGGGGCCTACTGAAATTAACATTATTAATCAAACATGTTTTACCCTTTTATGTTGAAGAGCTATCAAATTTTAACCCTCACTTAGCTTGTGCATTTCGTAGAGTTGTAATTAGCTACTGCACTTCTTTGTTACTGCATAAGGCTTTAGGAGATATAAGGGGTTTTCATCTACTTAATAGATTCAGGGATATGTTTTTGCACTGGTATGGTATCAATTGAATTTAAGGTCCACTTGCCTAGGTCTTGTAGAGCCTAAAGTAGAAGAAGAATCTAGCCTTATAGTTGGCCTGGTTTTTGAAATGGCATGTTGAAAAAGGGAGTTAGTTGCCCCTAGATATGTCATATTCTCATTGGGATAATTGAAAACCCTCTAGCATTTTCAAACACCATCAACTTCTATTCATATTATTTAATTATTATGGCTACTAAAGATTTGCATTTAGCACAACTTGATGTTAAAATATTTTTTCTTTATGGTGATATGGATGAAGAAATATATATGGTACAAACACAAATATTTGAGGTTAAAGGTAAGGAGAACTTTGTGTTTACTTTGAAGAAATGTTTATATGGCTTGAAGCAAGCACCATGACAATGGTATCTTAAATTTTATAATTTTATACATGAGCATGGATATACTAGGTGTCATTCAGATAACTGTGTCTATTTTAAGGGGTTGGATAATGATTTCTACATTATTTTATGCTTATATCTTGATGATATGTTTCTATTTGGGTATAAAATGGATCATATTAAGAGGTTTAAAGAACAATTAGCACATTCATTTTCTATGAAGTATTTGGGGATAGAAAAAATAAATCCTTGGTATGAAAAATTATAGAGGTATGGAGAACAAAAAATTGATGTTATATTAGATTGATTATAGTAAGAAGGTGTTGCAACATTTGTCAATGGAGAATCCTAAAATTTTCAACACACTATTTCTTAGTCATTTTAAATCGACTAAGGAGATGTTTAAGACAAAAGATGAGGAGAATAGGATGTTCAAGGTACCTTATGCTTAAGTTCTAGGGAGCTTAATGTATACCATGGTATGTACTAGACTAGATATTGCACATGTAGTGGGAGTTGTTAGTAGGTATATGAGTCATCTTAGAATTGATTGTTAGAATGCAGTGAAATAGATTCTCAAATATTTGAGAGGAACATCTAGTTAATGTTTACATTTTGGAGGCTCTATTACTGATTTACAAGGCTATATTGACACAAATTCTTTAGAAGATCTTGATACTAGGTGGAGTACCACCAGATGTGTCTTTACTATTAGTGGGATAATAGTTAATTCAATTTCTCAATTGTAGAAGGTAAATGCATTATCCACTATAGAGGAAGAGTATATTGCTTCTACAATGGAAACTAAGGAGATGATATGGTTTTAGTTCTTTATGGAAGAATTGGGACACCTACAAAGGAATAAATATTTAATTACAAATAGTTAGAGTGTAATTAATCTTTCAAATAATTATGGTCTACATGCTAAGGCTAAACACATATAATTGTTGTATAATTTCATTTGATTAATTTTGGATGATAGATAGTTAAAGCAAGAATATATACATATAGATGATAATCAAATATATATGTTTACAAAGGCCATGAAAAGGAAGAAGTTGAACTCCTATTTAGCTTTGGTTGTTCTTCTAGACTAAGAAAAAAAAAATAACAATATAGTTTAGGGTGGTTTGCATTCCAATGAGAGCTGTAGATTTAGTGGTGCTATGATAGTATCCAAGTGGGAGGTTATTATTGTTGAGTCTAACTACTCTCCAAGTGGGAGATTATTTTTATATGGAGCCTAAGTAGACTCAAAGGTTAACTTTTCCCACTTTATTCAAAATGGTTTCTCATAGTCTCCCCTAAGATTATTCTAGCCCTAATTTTTGAAAGAAACAAAAATCTTGTATAAAATGGCTTAGGGTTAGGTATTCCATATTATTGAGATATAAGAGATTACAAATTATAATGGAGTTATAATCATTGGATAATAAAAATATTGGACTTTCCATTTGGTGAATGGAGCCTAGGGATTGGGTGAACCACATTAAATATTTGTGTCTTGTATTCTCTTATGTGTGCATTATTACTTTATGATATTGGATATACTTGCATGTAATTTTTATATATGTTTGGTTAATGCTAACATCATTGAGGTTTGGATGAGAATAGTTATACTATAGAATTTGATGCTTTAAATGAACCTAAAACTGGTGACCTAGAAGAAAATATAACCATCTCACTAAAGAATGTGATGTGGCAAGAATCTAATGGTACCCCTACTAGAAGTAATTTAGATCCCTACAAACAACCACGCAACAAAAAAAACACAACAATGCAAGATCTGATACCAAACTCAACTCTTTATTCATAAAATAACTATTTACATGCAATGTGCTGGGCTATAAGGCCTTCTCAGTTATGGCCAAATACAATAAGAATTACAATAACAGTTCTACAAGATCTCTCAAGATCCAATCCAAACACTAGCTAGTCTAGATCCATACTCTAGTAGAAACCTCCAAGGAAGATCTAAACTTGTGCTCGCAAGCCCACTAAGAAATCTCCTTGTTTCCCAAGCTATAGATAGTATCCCTTCTCAACTTTACCCAAGATCCAAGTATAACTTGCACCACATTCGATGCTCAGTCCACACACTTAGGAAAATTTTTATCTTCAACTACTTTAAACTAAACTTATGATCGACTCCCCCTAATGAATGCTTAAGAGACTCCATAAGACCCCTTACTTATACCCAACTAAGTCACAAGTCAGCCTAGAAACACTAATTAAATACCTACAACCAAAATTAAATGGCAAAAGATCATCTCACAAACAACTCAAGCAACATAGAAGCTAAGACATGATGGAGCATCAGATACCACCATGAAAAGAATCAACAAATTGTCAAGCTTAACCAAGCTCCTTCATTGACTAAGATAACTCAGGTAACATTATTGTTGAGTTCCCAATTTAAACTAAGCCACAATATATGTCAAGTCACCAAGTATCACCAAACAACTTCATTAACTGAGTCACTCAATTAACACAACAACTAAAAACCACCTAGTAATGACTGAGTACCATCTCTTCACTAACCAAGCATGAACTAAAGCTTAACCAAGAAAACTTGATAAACACACAAATTATCTCCAAAGTAACTACCAAGCACTTCTCCAAAGTAGTCATCAAGCAAACCCAAGATGCTCTTGCAGCAGAATGTACCACTACTGCAAGCTTTAGGTTATAAGTAGGATAATTAAGCTTGAGAACCTTTAGTTTCCTATAATTTTATGCTATAACTAAACCATCATACATAGGGACTTCTCCTATACTACCCAAGGAAGCATTTGTATTTACAAAAAAAATTTCTATAGGGTCAAGTGCTAGAATAATTGGTGCACTAGTGAAATCTCTATTGAGCTCTTGAAAAGCTCTCTCATACTTCTCTATCCACTCATACTTCTTTTCCTTCCTTTGTAGGGATGTGATGGGATGAACCAATCTAGAGGATTCTATAGAAAACTTTCTAATCCAATATAACTCCTCACCATAGTAACACTAGTAGGTGTTGGCTAATCCATAATGGCTCTAATCTTTGATGGGTCAAAAAAATTCCATTGCCTATGACAACATGACCTAAATAATGTATCTTAGGTCTAAAAAAAGTGGATATTAGTTCTTAATAGTCACCTTTTTTAGTTGGTGATAATCAATACACAACCTAAGTGATCCATCCTTCTTCTTCATAAAAGTTACTAGCACACCTCAAGGTGACACACTAGGAAAAATATCTCATTTCTCTAAGAGCTCCTCTAACTAAATCTTGATCTCATTAAGCTCATGCATAGTAATCATGTATAGTGCTCTAGATATGGGATCAATTTCTAGCACAAGATTAATGTAAAAATCAACTACCCTATGTAGTAGCATACTAGGATGCTCAAAGAGAAACACATACAAAAAATCTTGTAAGCTATTAAAATCATCTAGAGAAGTATCCCTCTTGACATCCTCCTTTATCACTAATAGTGATATAAAATAACTAACATCCCTTTCACATACACTACTTAAGATGCATAGAGAAAATCATATAAAGGGAGACAAGTCTCTATACTCTTGAAATCACTATAGGTGTACCATGAATATCTACACACTCTACTCTCTTTTGTTGATAATCCATCTTGGTATTTTTGGAATATAGAAAACTCTTTCTAAGAACTGTATCATAAGTACCTAAAGGGGTAATGTGGAGATTAGTCATGTTGGTTATGTCTCCAATATGAATCTCACAACTGTGGACTAAGGAACTAACTAACACTCTAGCTTCTAAGGCTAACTTTTCCTCCCAAATGTCATCTTGTCTAATTGCCACTAGCTTCAAACATTGCACAACTAATGGAGATATAAAAGAGTCAATAGATCTAGAATCAAATAAAATGGTAATTTTTCTACCATGAATCATACCTATGGCCTCAATTGTTGTGGCCTCATGATTTATGTGATGATTATTAACCACCACAAAAACATTGTGAGATCTATCTATAGCACCTACTGTGGGCTCTAAAGAAACCCCTCTCTAAAAACTTGATGCTAGGGGTAATCCCTCATAATGTGAACCATGCCATCACATGTATATCATGGTCCCCTAGCTTAAATCTACACCTCCTAAGATCTGGTCTATTATGAACATCTAGTCCTACTAGATCCACTACAACCACCCGATGCCTATGAATATGGAGCATGTGTCCTTTGATCCTGTCTTGGACTTAAAGGCTATGATGTAAGAGTATCTTGGGTCTTTGAGAAATCTTGCATCAACCAAAACTATTTCTTATTTTTTGTACCACCTGATATTCATAAAGTAGTAATTGGTTCTTTGTTTTCATGTTGTCCATAGTTTTCACCATGTCAAGGACCTATCCTAGATTATTTTCCAAGCTAAGAAAATAATCTTCCTCCAAGACAAAATGCTACATCACTAGTTCTCTTTCTTTCATCCATATTTCCTACCGAATTACATCAATATAAGCACATAAAGTGAAATCACTTGATCTATCATATCATAATCCATTATCAGGTGTAACCTTCAAATATCATAATATCCTCCTTACTGTAGCATAGTGAGATTCCTTAGGATCAGCTTGAAATCTTGCTACTATCCCAAGTGCATTTGCTATATATAGTCTGGTGTGAGTCAAATATTGCAAACCTCTAGTCATTGATATGTACTTATTTTTTTCAATACTAGACATCTCATCTTTGCTATATAACTTGTGTCCATTTACCATTGGTGTACCAAAAGGCTTAGAACTTTCCCTGCCAAATTATTTCAACAAGACTTTCAAATACTTAGCTTGTGATATGAAAATGTCATCTCTATTTTGTACAATCTATAAACCCATGAAAATTTTCATCTCACCACTCATGCTCATCTCAAATTCTTTCTTCATCTCTTTGACAAACTTACCACTTGCTTCATCATTACCTCCAAAGATTATGTCATCAAAAAATATCAAAATGATAAACAAACCATTTCAATTTATTTCGAGTACAAATTACTATCTTTCATACCATTGGAAAATCCAAGTTTTTCCAAATATTTGTCTAATCTGGCATATCAGGTTCTAGGTGCTTGCTTTAGACCATAGGGTGCTTGCTTTAATCTAGATACCATGCATTTTTTCTTCTATCAAATGGAATCCTTTAGGTTACACAATATAAACTTCTTCTTTAAGTTCTCCATTCAAAAATGATGATTTAACATCCAACTAATACACTTTAGACTTCCTATTTGTTGCATATGCCAAAAGCATTCTTATTGCTTCTATTCTAGATACAATGAAAAATGTTTCTTCATAATATATACCTTATTTTTGTGAATATCCTTTACATACCAATCTGGGTTTGTTCCTCACAACTTCACCTAGTTCATTAATCTTCTTTCTGAATACCCATTTCGTCCCGATAACATTCTTGTCTTTAGGTCTAGGAACCAATTCCCATGTCACATTCTTCATAATATGATCTAGTTCTTCCATCATTTCTTTAATATAATGAGCATCCTTTCATGACTCATGTGTGCTCTAAGGTTCAACTTGAGAAATCAAACATAATTCCTCATGCACTCTATTTCTTGTAATTTCTTCTTTGTCTTTGCTTCCAATAATCTATTCTATAAGGTTGTTCTTTTCCAAGTCTCTATTTGGTGTAGGAGTTTCTATCTCAACTCTTATTTATTCTATATGTTTAGTTCTCAATGTTAGCATGAATATTGATGATAGTAAATTAGGGGATTATCCTAAGAATTACAGAGTATTGTTATGTTGCATTTATGACTATATTTGTCATTTATGTCAACATAGTAGTAAGTCTATGAAGACTAGTAAAGTAGTAGAAAAAGATCTTAGTTGCATAGACAATGGTTTCATTATCTACTGATACAAAGTCAAGGACATGTTCTATAATGTGTCTTGATGATATAGTTAAGTGTGTATGATGTAATTTGATGATGTACAAAATTTGTACCCAATCTATAGAGAGCAGTATAGAGACAAAGTACTTGGAAAGCAATTTTCGATGTTTGTTTTATATCTTTCATCTAAGATGTAATGAGAAGATGTATAACTAGCAAATGAAAAAAGATAGTCTGATGGTGATGTTTGCAAGTGCATAAGCCCTAGTATTGCATGTGTGAGAAGCTGTGTGGAATATGAATTGAAAGTGTTATTGTAATTGTAATTAATTAATTATCTTATTATAATTAACTAGGAAAGCCTCAAGGCCAACTCAAGGAATTATTTTGATGATATAGTATAAAAAAAAGATTTTTTACTTGTTTGTAATGTGTAGTAATCATTATGTTGAATGCAAAGAATGAAAAGGATCAAAGTGCTTACTAAATGTGTGTAAGCAATCCAAGGGATTATTAGATGCAAGTCTTGTGATCTAGTTACAAGATCTGAAGGAGTAGAAGTCTAGTTAATAGGAAAAAGATAGAGGAGAGAAGGACATTTCATTTCTATTATTCTGCAAGGAATAATATAAAGATCATTTGGACAGTGGGTTCATTGATCATAACCTTGAAGCTATTTGGGAAGTGGGTCCAATTGTCTTCCACAATTCCTAATAGGGTTGGGACAGCTCCTAACAGGGTTGGAATCTCCTAACATGGATTCAAAGTCTTCTAATAGGGATTGATATGTACAAGATGTTTTTTAAGACTCCTAGTAGAGCCCATCCTCTAAAAAGGAATATTTATATATTAGTACATCATCTTGTGGGTTCCACCCCCACTGGGGTTTTCCATCTAATCAAGGGTTTCCCTAGTTAACATATCTATTGTAAATTGTGCATGAGTATTCTATTATGGTTTTTTTTTTTTTATTGCTAATATGGTAAAATTTTAATAAGGTTGATAATTGTGATATTAGTTGGATAATTCATTCACACCCCCCCCCCACCCCCCAACTCCTCCCCTCTTTATTATATTGGTGGACTATATATTCTAACAATTTGTATTAAAACCTTAGTTCCTTGAAGGATAAGCATAACATCTTTGGGAGATCATGATAGGAAGGGATAATCCAAAGTTTGATGGAGGAAATTTTGTCTCATAAAGGATAGAGCTTCTTGGTGAATTATTAGATATGTTTAAAGATCTAGACTTTGAGTTTCGTAATGCCGAATCCTTTTGTTGCATAAAAAACAATAGAAGCAAAGACAAATCCATATCCAAATAACAAAAGAAGATCAAGGAAGGTATTGATTTTCCTATGAAAAGAGACCCAAAAGGTATGCAAATTTTCATTTGTTGGACTTGTAAGAAATTAGGTCATTTCTCTTCTAGATGTCGTAAGAAAATAAGAAAATCTAGGAAGAGTTCACTTTGTGATGAAGGTGAAGGATGTGAAATGACTAAGAAAGAGGAAGGATTAGAAGAAATATCTTTGATTTGTGACAAAGAAAAAGAAGATTAAGGACCCTTCCCTAGTTTTGGAAGCTGCAACAAGAAACAACGTGAAGGCTAATGTTGGAGAAAAACCTAAGACTCCTGGAAGAAATAGTAATAGTCAGAATAGGAAAGAGGAGACAAGAAGGAACCTAGAAGATGGGAGGCAAAGGACCATTTAAGAGACTTTCCTATAAAAGAAGAAATGAAGGTCATATCATGGAATATTAGGGGGCCTAAATGGAGCCCACAAACAAGAGGTAAGAAGAAATATGATAAGAGATCATAAGCTAGATTTTGTCCTTATGCACGAAACCAAAATGAGAAAGGAGGTGGTGGAAAAACTATCTTTTAGTAGTAGATGTTGGAAGAATGAATTCTAATGATATTCCTATGGGGGATTATTTTAGATATGCTACTATGATGATATGTTACATTCATAAGTTTTTCATTGATGTCAACATAGCAGTCTTCTATGGTATTTGACAAAAGAATAGGGGAAAGATCAAGTTGGTATAGATGGATAGTTGAGTAGTCTAACTATATGAGGTTATGGGAGATAATTTTGAGTATCTAGTATGTGTAGTTAATGTCAGATGAATAAATGATAAGTGTAGAAGAAGTTATGTAAGTTTTGGTGATGTCTATTCTGAGATAGAGTTTATAGAGGTATGTTCTGATAAACTTGTTATATCTCTTAGAGAGTCATTATTCTAAGAATCAAGGTTGAGGATATCAAGAAGACATGTTGGTGATGATTGGCTAAGTTTTTTCAACATAATATTACATGTATGAAAATTTATTCAAGTTGCAAGGTAGAAGATTAATGTTATCGCTAAGTGTAACATGTTCTTAATGTGGTCCTATAATGATTAATTGAAAAGTTCTAACAACTGACTCAAGGAATTGTTTTGTGGACTTAATATAAAGGAATGACATTTTCCTTTATCATAATGCATGGAATTTTGTATTGATAAGAAGTGATTGTAAGCAACATTGAGAGTGGAATGCGAAGTTGAGTAGAGTAGAGTGAAAGTGAAGGAAACTTCATTGTTGAGGTTTTGTTGAGTGATTCAAGGTTTGATATTTGGATCTAAGGTTCATGACCTGGTCTACAAGGTCTAACAGTGATTGGTTCAATTAATAGGAAAAAGGAAAGAAGAACATAATAGTAAATTGCATGTTTGAGCAGTGAGATCTTCTTGTAGTTGAAATTCCATGTTTGGGCAATGGGCTCATGTTGCATACACTACCACAACTCTTGATAGGGTTAGCACAACTCCTAATAGATTCAAAGTCTCCTAACAAAGACTCACATGTACTAAATATTGTAATAGATTCCTAATAGGGTCCATCCTCCAATAAGGAATATTTATATTAGTAAATCATCTTGTGGGCATCATTCGCACTTGGTTTTTCCCTCTAATTAAGGGCTTCCCTAGTTAATATATCTAATGTAATTATCTATGTGCATCTTATTATGGCTGCTATATACTTTGGTTGAATGGTTAAGTTTGTTTAAAGAAGATAAATGTTTTAATTGTTAGATAATTGATTCACCTCTGCCCCCTCTTAGTTATCTTGGTAGACTATTATTTCTAACAATTGGTCTCAAAGCCTCATGTCCTTGAAGATAAAGTTTAACAACTTTGGGAGACCCATAATGAGCATGTTTGGGAAAGATAGCCCAAAGTTTGATGGAACAAATTATGATAGTTGGAAGGAAAAGATGAAGACACATCTACTATGTATGGGTCTGAGATATTGGATCTTAACAAAATCAACAAAGACAATCATTGCTGAAAATGATTTGGAAAATTGTACCAAGGATGAAAGAGATCTTTTTCTGTGCGACATGGGAGCTAGAGAAGCACTAGTGACTCACGTTCTGGAAATTGAATACAATCAAGTAAAATCACTTGTTACTTCGCATTTGATTTTGAAAGCTTTGGAAACTAGGTTTGAAGGTGATGCACATTCTAAGAAGTTGAGGCTACAAAGTTGGATTTGTGAATTTCAAGATGCTAAAATGATGAAAGATGAATCTATAAGAAAATATGCAGGAAAGATATTAGAAATTACTATAGGTATTAAATCTCAAGGAGGAACCAAAGAAGATGATGAGGTTATATGGATGATATTGAAGACTTTAACATCACCATTTAAGCCAATAGTTCAAATAATATAGTTGTTGATATCTTTTACCAAATATTTCATAGAGGAGACAATGTTTGGAAGACTTGAAGTAGTTGAGAATGAGCTTAGACAGTCTAGAGATTTGACCAGAATAGAGACAACTTTTAGTGCCTTGAATATTTGACCTAGTTTATCAAGGAGCACAAGTGCCAGAGGAGATTTTGCTAGCAGTAGAAGATCTGAGAAGGAGAAAAACATTGAAGAAGGAGTAGCCCTTTTGGTAAGAAGAGAAAAAGGCAATAGAAAAATCTTTAAATTTTGGACTTGTGATGAATATGGTCATTATGCATCTAAGTGTCCTAAAAGAGAGAAAAAGTACAAAGGAAATTGCAAACCTAGAAGAGATAGAGAGTGTTTGTATGCAAATGAAGAAAATGATTTTGATGAAAAATTAGTAAGTGCTAATGATGATGAAATTGGATTTTTGGCATTTAAAGAAGAAAGTCCAAAGAAAGTAGCATTGGTGTCAAGTTGAAAAGAAATATAATTGGATAGTTGACAGTGGTTATTTACATTATATGACTAGTGATATTAACAAGTTTGTTGAGTTCAAAAGTCGGGATGGAGGCATTGTCAGAGTTGGAAACAATGCAACATGCCAAGTTAAAGGTATTGGATCTATAACTCTCGATGGTAAAACTAACATTGAGGATGTATATTTTGTTGATGGTTTGAAGCACAATCTTTTGAGTGTTGGAAAACTAGTGGACAAAGGTTATCAATTGTAGCTTATAGAGAAGATATGCATGATCGGAGACAAAAATGGAAAGGTAATTAGAACATGAACTAGATCTAGAGGTAATGTATTTCAGTTGAATCGTACTAAAATGAAATGTTTGGTTGCAAAGGTATATGAAAATTGGCTATGACATAAAAGATTTTCTCATATAAACTTTGACAACATTTTGAAGGCTAGTAGTATGTTTGTAGTTAGAGATTTCCCCAAGATTGTAAAACCTACTAACATATTTGGAAGGAGTGTGTTTTGGCAAAGAATAATAGAACTTCTTTTCCTAGAAAGAAGTTTACTACTACAAAAAAATTGGAGATTGTAGACATAGATCTTGGCATTCCTACAAAGACTAAAGGATTCTATGGTGAAAGGTATTTTAAGATTCTAGTTGATGAATTTTCTAGAATGATGTGGGTTGCATTTCTTAAATAGAAATCTAAGGCATTTGATAAGTTTAAGATGTTCAAGATTAGAGTTGAGAATAAATCTAATATGAAGATGAAATGCTTAAGATTAGATAGAAGATGACAATTTACTTCTAATGATTTTAACATTTTTTGTGAAGAAAATTGAATCAAAAGATAGTTGTTAACTCTGAGAAACACTAAACAAAATAGCATTGTAGAAAGAAGGAATAGATTAGTTACACAAGCAACAAGAACTATGTTAGCTAAGAATGATGTATCCAAGATGTTTTGGAGAGAAGCTATGAATAAAATGGTCTACATTATGAATAGAGTAAAAGTCAAGTTAGACAAAAACAAGACCCCTTATGAACTATGGTTTGGTCACTCACCTAGAATTAAGTAGTTTAGAAGTTTTGATAGTAAGTGTTATATCGAAAGAGATGATGATATTGGTAATTTTGATGCTAGAAGTGATGAAGGTATGTTTCTTGGTTATTCATTGAAAAGAAAGACTTATAGATGTGATGCATTGCAAGGAAGGAGAATCCCCAAAGGAGATGCCATAGCCCATAGCAAATAACCACATAGTAGAAACACAATAACAATGCAAGATCTAATACTGAATCATAGTTCTTTATTCATAGATATAACTAATTACATGGAATATAATGGGTTGTAAGGCCTTCCTAGTTATGGCCAAATATAAAGAAAGTACATTAATAGTTCTACAAGATACCTCAAGATCCAATCCAAACCCTATCCCAGCTAGCCCAGATCTATAACATAACAACAATCTAGAAGAAACCACCAAGAAAATCTCAACTTGTGCTTGTAAGCCCACCAAGCAACCTCCTTGTTTTCCAGCCATAGGCCTAGCTTTACTTGAACTTTATCCAAGATCCAAGTGTAAAATATCTAACATTTAGAACTTGGACCACACACTCACAACTTGATCACAATCCTACTATAAACTACCTAACATTTTGTGCTCTGTCTATAGACTTAGGAAAACTCACCCTTCAAGTGCTCCCACACGCACTCCTCCTTTGAATGAATGAATTACTCCATCATGAATGACTAAAAGACTCCACAGGATCCCCCTACTTATACCCAACTAAGCCACATGTCAACCTAGCAATTAAAAATTAAATGAACCTAACATTAAATACTTGAAGAGGCACAAGTCAGCCTCCAACAATAATTAAATATCCAAAAATTGATACTTGAGAAAAATTACAATATCTCCTAGCTCCAATTGAATTAGAACTCATGCTTTGAATTGAGGTTATGAATTTAGGTTCTCTACAACCCCTTAATCTTTATAAGGCTTATTTTTAAAGGATATTTTATGGATTCATCTAAGAAGTCACACACTGAAACCCATTGCACAAACTACCAAAAATTGATACTCTAGGAGAATTGCCATATCACCCAACTTTTAATGATTAGGAGTAGTGACCTTAACCAAAGATAATAATCTAAACCTTATTCAATCCTTTAACTTCAAAACCTCTAACTCATTGTGAAAAAATAGCTACACATCTTGCAACAAGCACTTATAAACCAAAAAACATAGTACCAGTAGCAAGGTAAAATGGCTCAAACTTAAACTCAATCCATCTGATCTTTATGAAATCATGAGGAAAGGTTATACAATGTGTCTCCAACACATCCCCAACCATGAAAATCACAACTTCACCAAAATCCAATCTTGATGCTCCTACATTAGACTCCCTATGTAAATGGAAAAGTATGTCCCATACTTTGATGCCAAAAGAAAGCTTTGCAACCAACTTCATCTTTACCAAAGGCTTCCACTTCATCAAAGTCAGTAGAAAAAATATAAAAACCAACCATCTATGCTTCATCCAATGAAACATGTAGAATCAAATACATATCAAAAAACCAATCAGCATGCTCACACCCAAGAACAAACTAAAAATAATGCTTAATCAACAAATCCTCATCCACATAAACAACTAGTGTATCCACACCAGCAATGACAAACTCCATATTAGTAGCAATATGTAACTCCTTAGAAACATATGCCAAAATCTCAACATTAATCATCTCATTGTTCACAACAAGATGCTTTGTAATACATAACTCACTACCAACAACTAGATCATCCACAACCAAGTGCTCTGCAATCTCTATGTTAGACTCAACTAGTTGATAATGAAAACCAATCTCTATCCCAACATCAAAAAGTATAGGAATATCTTCATCAACAACCTCTAATTAGGCTATAAGTTTTGTATCAGACTTCATAATATGATAAAAAAAACCAAGCTCTTCCACCTCAACCTTGTTATGCCATCTTTTCTCATGAACAAGTCTCCTAACTGGCCAAACAACTCTCAGATCGGTGGACTCCAGCTCCTCAAACATCTATAGAATGTCTTCCTCATCCTATCCTTATCTCAATTATTTAGACTAGTTTCAAGATGAGCAACCTCACCCTTAGCTTGATCAACCAAACTAGCTTCAAACCAAGCAACCACCTTAGAAAAATTCCTCTCCACTACATCATGAAGATTTGCAATCATCTCAGGGTCTAATTCTCTTGGAGCCATCTCCCAATATCTTCATAAACCCTTTACAATAAATCCTTCCCATACTTCTTATGACAACCTCAAATTGTTTAAAAGTTAGATTACAACCTACCAGCTCACATGAATAATTAATAAACACATTAGAAGTCTAGGACCATGGATCTACAATCTACAAACTCTCTATGATCATGCCTCAATGAGATCAATCTTCCATCTTTGCAACCATAGATCTATCTACATGTCCTCCAAAGGTCCTGATACAAACTACCATAACTTCAGTGATGTGTCTACATTCTCAGGAACAACCTTTGCTCTAATACCACCTGATACAGTGCAAGGTAGGAGTATCCCCAAAGGAGATGTCCTAGCCCCCAGCAAATAACCACATAGTGAAAACACAATAAAAATGCAAGATCTAATACCAAATCACAATTCTTTATTCATAGATATAACCAAGTACATGCAATATTCTAGGTTGTAGGGCCTTCCTAGTTATGATGAAATACAAAGAAATTACATTAATTGTTCTTCAATATCCCTCAAGATCAAATTCAAACCCTATCAAATCTAGCCTAGATCTATAACATAATAGCAATATGGAAGAAACCACTAAGGAAATCTCAACTTGTGCTCACAAGCCCACTAAGAAATCTCCTTATTTTCTAGCCGTAGCCCTAGTTTTTCTTGAAATTTATCCAAGATCCAAGTGTAAAATACCTCACATTTAATGCTTTGTCAACACACTCACAACTTCATCACAATCCTCTTGTAAACCACCTCACATTCGGTGCTCTATCCATTGACTCAGGAAAACTCGCCCTTTAGCTACTCACACACTCACTCCTCCTCCTCTAAATGAATCACTCCATCATGAATGATTAAAGAGTCCACAAGACCCCCCTACTTATATCCAACTAAGCCACAAGTCAGCCTAGCAATTAAAAAATAAATAACCCTAACATTATGTTTTTGAAGAGCCACAAGTCGGCCTCCAACAACAATTAAATATCCCAAAATTGATACCTAAGAAAATTTTCAATATCTCCTAGCTACAATTGAATTAGAACCTGTGCTTTGAACTGAGGTTAGTAATTTAGGTCCTGTAAAACCTCTAAAGCTCACTGAGGCTAATTCATTAAGGATATCTTTGGATTCATCTCAAAAGTCACATAGAAAACTCATTGCGCAAACTTCCAGAAATTGATACCCCAGAAGAATTGCCATATCTCCCAACTTATAATGAATTAGGACTAGAGATCTTAACCAATGATAGTACTCTAGGCCTATTCAATCTGTAAAATTCAAAAACTCTAACTCATTACATAAAATTATTTACAGAGCTCACAATAGGCACCTAGAAACTAGAGAACATAGTTCCAACAACAAGGTAGAATGGCTCAAACTTTAACTCAATCCATCCAATCTTTATGAAATCATGAGGAAAGGTTATCCAATGTGTGTCCAACACATCCCTAACCATGAAAAGCATAAGTCAACCAAAATCCAAGCTCAATTCTCCTACATCAAGATGCTATAATACGAGAACTAAGAGTATTATGAAAAGTATAGATGTGAGAATTGGTGAGAAATTTAGGATAAAAGAGAGAATAGTTGATTACAATTTAGATGATGATGTTGTTACTAATCAAAGGAATGATGAGGTGTTTCTTGAGACTAATAATGATTTGTAGAATGAAGGAAATCTAAGGCAGGAACAAATCTTAGAACCTTTAGTAGAGCCAAGAATTGAGATAGCAACTCCTACTTCGAGAAAGAATATGATAAAGAATCTATTAAAAATTGTGAGCCTTAAATCATGCATTGAAAATTAAAAGAAAATAAATGTATAAAACCATACTTGATGTATCACAAAAGAATTTTTCTATATTAATTATGAGGTTCAACCATAGATGTTGATAAAAGAAGCAATCTTAAAGATGGAAGGTGATGAAAAACTTTGTTTCAAATGAAGATAAAGAAATTTAACTTAGAAAAGCTTAAAAGTAGCATTGTGTCATTAGATACTATACTAATCTAAACAAATAAAAGAAATAAAATATTTTTTTACATCTATTGTTCTTTGAAAACAATCTAAATAAGAAGATATTACAAATATGTCCTACCTCCTGATCTTGGGTAGAAGTCTCATCCATTCCTCCTTCCTTTGAATCACCAATTTTTGATCTAAAGAAACAAAAATATATAGTAAATTAGAAATTTTCAACTAAAACTATTACCTCTTTCATGCATCACAACCTTTTACAAACTTGACTATAAAATTTGTAGTAAACAAAGAGTTTGTGACTTGCTAAATAGAATATTCATACAATGTTGTGTCAATTTTTACAGTTGTAGATTCTATAGTCATGATGAGCACAATAGTAGATGCAGTCAATGCCATAGCTAGAAGGACAACAATATTTGATGGGATTCAAATAGGTGAAGTAGAAATGGTGGCTTATGGCATGATACTAGTTACTAGAGTAACTGTGTGAACAAAAGCAACCAAAGTAGGTGAGACAACTCCAATCAAGGTTAGAACACTAGGAATGATAGAAGGAATTAAATTAGGTACATTTGTTAGCATGAGAGGCATAATTGATGAAGAATCTTTTGAAGGCCTTTTTGAAGTAAAATCATGGGAGTGCCAATGATGCTAAAAACAAACATATTTGGAGATGCTTTTTCTAGAGAAGAAACTACTACAACTAGAATAGGTGATAGAGTCATAGTTAATGATCCTTCAAAGTTCGTGACTGGATTTGCTTCTTTTTCAACCTGCTCTTGAAAAACTTGAAGAGTCCAAAGACAAAAGGAAAAATGAAATTGTCAAAACAAAAATGACTCCTTGGTTATTGTAGAAGTTAACAATCATAAAATGAATTGGATTTTTTGCATATGGAATAAAATAGCTATAAAAACCCTTAGATCATTTGAAATTATCCACTTGGAAAATTTTGTAACCTTATTGTAATAATACCTATAAAAAAGACAAAAAAATCCAAATAGTTAGATATCTAATAATAGTAGAACTTGAGGCAGTTGAAATTATCTAAAAATTGAGGTCATTTTATGCAAGGATGAGATTATTACTTTCTTTCTTCTATGGCCATGAATTATTTCCAGATAATGGATGCATCTGCACATTATTACATAGTGAAGAACAATATCTAATTATTGTTAAAAGACACCCTTTCCATTATAGTGTGAGGTTCCAGTTTTGATGGTGTGCTCATTGTTCTCCATTAACTATTTCTATGAGTTTGACATAAAGAAAACACAATTAATTAAATGTGATTTCATGTTTCCAAGTGAGAAAAGAGATTTTTTTATCATCATACTCTTAACATGCTTAGCATTGATCTTGTGAGAACATATCTAGTTGCTGAATGTTGGTGCCCAGTATTTGCAAAACCTTAGGTATCTATATGATTTCCTTTATTAGCATTATTTGAAAAAATCCTTTATTGATTTTACTCAAATCCTTGAACTCTTCTCAAAAAAATAATCAGACTAACAGAGAGATCATGACACTAGAAAAGGATGACAAGGCAACATTAGAATGTATAACTTAAGCATCACATTAAGGTTTGATTCCTAGACTAAAAGTGTTAAATATTCAAAGTTGACTTACATTTTCCAAGCTTTATTTTTTTCCTTAATGTGATATTTAAGGATTTCCAAATTGGAAGGGAAAAAAAGTATAGCACTAAAACAAACAAATAGGTGATCTTACAACCATACAAATATTGGTATTTTATGCAGCTTATAGTTTGAGTGAGCAGTAGAATCATCAAATTGATGGTTTGATTCATAGATCTAAATTCAATATGTTTGGGAATTATAGTAAGTCCATAAAGAAAATAAAGAAAAAAATGTGAGAATAGGACGTATGAGGGAAGAAGATGTAAAATTGTAAGAAAAACTAAAAGAAAGGATCAACTAGAATAATGGTTGGAGGTATGGAAAAATGAGAAGAGGAGAGGAGGGAGGAAGGATGTCTACAACCACATGAATTAAAACAAAAACCATTAGCAACCCAAGAACATATTGGATTTTAACAACATACCTTAATAGTCAAAGGCTCATTAGTAACCCAAGAACACACTAGATTTTAGCAACATACCTTAATAATCAAAGGCTCCTTATCCCTTTGGCTCCTCCTATATTGGAATCCTCATTCACCTATGCTTCCTCATACACAACTTCCTACAAAAAGAGGTATGTAATATGGGTGACTCTTATTATACCACAAAATAATCTACTTTTTTTTTAATTCATGATCTAAATTAAATGTAGTTGAAACCAATGTTAAATTAAATTCAATAATAAATAAATAGTGTGGTGTTAGTTCACCACAACTTACAAATTAAACATGAAAATTGAAGGTTCAAAATTCTAGTAGTTATAATTCAAATAAGAAAATACATAAATTGTATTCTATAATTTTTGATTCAAAATACCTATGTGTAAAAATCTACCTCAAGAATAATGATTGATACATCACTCACTAAAATGTAGTTGCAGTTGAGAGCAACCAAAATAACATTTTTTCTTCCATCCATCAGAGAGTTAAGCTTACTTAGCTTTAAATTGAAAAATGAATGATTGCATGAATAATAACAATAAAAGCACTGAAAGAGTTACTAACAAGAAATAATTGATAAAAAGAGAGTGATATTGCCTGTTGTTCCAGATTGTGTAACTTACAAGCAACAAAATTTCTATTTGGCATCCAACACTACAATTTGAAACCTATGACTTCTTGTTTTCTCAAGTTACAATTTACCTATAGAATTTTTATTGTAATGTCTAACAATTTAGAAAATAGAAAAAACACACGATATCACTGATTTAGCTTCATATAATGAAAGTGTAGGGAAAATTATTTCCTTAGAAAACTAGTAGCCTCAAACTCTTGGGGACTTACTCATTAGGAAACACTAAGGTTTCTAGAGATATGGTCTAAGAAACTATTGTTTCTAATAGTTATAACTATTCTACTCTACATGCATAGAATAGTATGCACATTCGCTACTTGCGATTTATGAATGGAAGAAACAAGTGGAGGAGGTCAATGAGTCATAAATTATGGGAGATGATGGAGTTAGTAATCTATACATCATTTGATTTGAATCCATTAATAACTCATGTAAAATGAAAAGGATGGTTTGTAGCTAGTCACTTATGAACCAATCATTGTTAATATCTTCATGAATTCAATAGGATTAATTGAAGTAGTAGACATAAATTGAGATCAAAATCATTGACAGTGAGGAATCTCTCAAACAAAAAAAGGAAAGGAAGAATAAATAATATGCATATATGGTCCCTATTTTAGTTGGGTGCAAGTTATAAGAGTTTGAACATTCTAATATTTTCAAAATCAAAATAGACCATATCAAACTTTCAAATTGGAAGAAGCCATCAGGAATCTGTAAAATCAATGAAACTTGGTAGCATTGAAGGATATTTGAAGACTATAAAAGAATCAAATGCATTTCTTCATCCTTGGTGTAAACCTCTTAATTTGAAAGGGACACGAACACTAGGAATGGAGTTTTTCATCCACAATAATGGAGTTGAAACTCATGAAGCTTAGATTTAGGGTAGTTTTGAATGGATATAAGTGCCATTTCAAATGTTTATTACAGATCCCATGTGTGATATCTATGGAAGGAGAGTTCAAACATCAAGAGGAAGCATGGAAGAATGAGTAAATTTCTCTTTATTTGTAAGATGAGAGAGTAACAATGACTGGAGACAAGGCAGATAAGAGTGAAGCTATACTCGCAATACATGCAAGCTTCCTTATACAAAATAATTCTTGTAGAGATGAACGTATCTAAGATATTTCCATCATTTTGATAGGTCAATTGCAAAATAAATTTCCACATGTAGGTTTGATTTCTTTTTCTAAATTTTTTTCTTATTTTTGAACAATTCATTTAAATGTAAATTTGTTGATTTAAAAGTGTGATTTTGTGGATTTGAAATTTTGACAGATTATCATTGTGCAAGTTCTTTGGATTACATATTGCTTAGAATCATTTCTCTTCTCAATTAATAATCAAGTACCATCCGGTCTCATTGTAGATCCTAGTTAGGACTCATAACTTATACATTTATCTTTTAGGACCTCAAACTTCATGCTCTGGTTCCTTGAGTTTACACCTCTTTTCAATTCCCTATATAATTTCTTATCATTGCAAGAAATAGTGTGATTTCCATTCAAAAATATGGTAATGAACAAATTATCTAAAAAATGATGGTAAATAGTGCTTCTAAAGGCTATGATCAATTTTTTGTCTAAGGTAAATATAGTTTTTTCTTTTTGGCTAGCTTAATGGTTGATATATATAGAATAACATTAGAATGTTGACTATGAAGAAAAACTTTTACCTATGCTATGAGGATAATTTATCAACCCATAGAACAAGTTTAGTTATCTTAAAACTGGGGTTCAGTTGTTCTCTTTCATTTGTTTATCTTCTCCATGCAAAAAATTAGTGCTAATAAAAAGTCATCTTGAAAAGATTAGTGCCACAAATTGTGCTTCTCAAATGTGACAAGGGCTATAGTGTTATTAAGGCACAATTGATGGTGTTTTTGCATACATTTTTGTGGTTTCAAGGGGTATGCATACTATTTATAACATGGATTTTCTTGAATTGTGGATAAGCATTGGGTGATTGCATGAGAGGAAAGAATATTTTTTGGCATGGGCATGCTTTTTAGAGATATCTATTTCACTCCATTTCTTAATGTTTCTATTTTATACCACTTGTTGAAACATCAGATAGATATCATTTATGTAATGACCTAAATAGTTAGTAGCAAAACCCTATTCATTAGAAAAGTTATTCATTAGATATAAATTTGAATAATATTTATTGAACTTATCCTATGCTTTTTTTAGGAAATACATTCAACCATTCAATGTGTTATCATTCTTAACACACTTACAAGGTAGATTACATTCATTGACTGACCCTAGCTCCAAGGATTAATGTGCCTCAAGAAAAGGTATTGATTGAGAGTAGGACATAAAGGTTAGGGATAATATTAGATGTATATGAAGAGAGGTTGTCAAAGAGAAAGTTTTTGTAGGGATGTATACAGGCTCATTGATCTATCTTGTCTTCAATTTAATAAGTATGTAGTGATTGTTACTGATAAGGGATATCTAGTTAAGCATAGGCAACATGTGAATGCCTAGTGTGAAGGTTTTTCCTCCAAATATGTATGGAAGAAGGTCTTGGTTATGTAAAATTGTAGATCATGTGACCAAGATTTTAAAATTTTATTGGGTTTTCTAAACAATACCACCCTCATCAAGTTTCTAGATGATGGAATGTTGCAAGGACTATTTTTTTATAGGAAATGTTGCCTACTGGTATTAAATTCATGTTGGCTTCAAATTTCTATGAGAAATATTGAGGTTTGTAGGCCTCTCATGGTTACAAAGGTGGATAGAGCCTTAGGGTGTTTTCATTGTGTCTTCTATAATAGAATGAAGGAACACTAAGTTATTGCTGACTGTTGTGTTGACATAATTAGGCTAGTAAAAGTCTTTGTTTTATATGAACCCAAAGTCAAAATGTGCATGGATTAATTGATAGCATGTGGGCATTTGGTGGTGGGTTTATTAAATTCAAAGTGTCAATTTTTTATATGGAGAATACTAGAGTCAAGATTTTGATCAAGTTTTGGGATCCTTATATACATAAACTATACAATAGAATGTGGGATCATGACAGCCAAAAAAAGAAAGTGATCAACACTTTGTTTATGATTACAGGTTGGGTGTAATTAGCATATGAATTAAGGTGTGTGTGGGAGTTATTAAAAGAACAAATTTACCTCTGGAAGGTCTTGTGAATGTGAGGATAAAGTGGATTGGTTGATGGAACCTTGAGTTGTTCCTAATTAGTAATATCTAGTTAGTATCTTAGAAAAGGATCTTTGATGTAAAGTTGTTCCTAATTAGTAATATCCTAATTTGGGTGTTGGTTCATGAGGATTTGAGCATGGTCTATGATCCTACCTATGCATTTGTTGGGATTTGCAGGTCACAAAACTCAATAGATCCACATGTAGGATCATGGACCATGCCTAAAAGAAATCTCAAATCTAGGTAATTTGACAATTATCTAACACAAATCCATGGGAATATATGTGCAATGGTGGGTAAAACGTGGGCCCAACTTGAAAATATTGTATTTTTTAATATATTTTTTCCCTCCAAACCCCAAAAAGGACCCTTTTATTCAACATGTAAACACATTTAATCTCACATTTGCTCTCTATTTTGAAATGATTTAGTTTTAGAATTATGTATATTTCTTTTTTTTTTTGTATATATAATGCACATATACATTCACAAATCCTAATTTGGGAAAATATCACAAATCCATGGATCCAATTCACATGCCTGAATTGGATTCATATCCTAAATCAACAACTAAGGTTACAAGTAGTTGATTGGTAAGGTAAATATAAGAGAGGCTTTATAGGGAAATGAAATCTTGAGGTAAGCAATAGGGTAGAGTATTGAATAATGTAATAATAATTGAAACCAATAAGAGACATGCTTTTCTAGTATTATAATTTTCATTCACTGTGACAGTCAGTTTCTTAGTGTTCTCAACAATCCAAACATTACTATTTTGATAGATCATTGCTTGAGGAGGACATATGGATGAGATAAGAGTATTTAGTCTTTTGAATGACTTTATTTGATTGAGTATAGTGAGAGATATCTTCTTTTAGATCAAGATTTCTTAAAACCCTCAAATTGGAAACTTGTGGATGCAAGATGTAAGTTTCTAATGCATTTTACATATAATAAGGCCTCAATCTTGGCCATTAAGAAGCAAAAAGAATTTATTTTATTCTCATGAGATTCCAAAAATTCATGCAACACTTGGAACATGGATTCAATGTGAGAAGGTGACTATGATCAGTTGCAGGAAGAAGGTCTTGGCAATCATAATTAAGAGTATTGGCTTTGTCTACTAAACAAAAGTGAGGGATAGCTTTGTAGGCTTTGAGAGGGCTATAAGATGGTGGTGTTTCACATGCTCAAGGTTTCAAAGAATACTAGAGAATCTAAGAAGAGGGTTAAGTCAATAGGAGTTGCAAAAAGTTAATAAACTACCATGTTATGGTAGCATTAAGTCTATAGACTCAATCTTGTGAATCATCTATAAAGATTCTAGTTATTCTTGTTGCAATTATACATGTGGCAGTTTCAAGAAAATATTTTGTTCTTTTCTATAGGTAATTTATGAGTATAGCTTAAGAATTTCTAATAATATTGTGTTTTTTGATACATCATATTTGCAACTTGTGTTCTTTCAAATAAATTTATGCACAAGTACATAGGTGTGGAAAAGTTCAAATAAAAAGGTGATTGATGGAAGATAAGAGAAATTAAAAATATACTTGCATACATTCAAGTTGAAATTCATCTTGGCCCAATCTTAGCTAAGAAATATTGATGTATTGATAGGTGTAGGAACCTATTGTTGTTAGTCACCACATCAACACATCCATACCATAATCAAACAAACAACAAATATTGATGTAATTAGAAAAATAAACCCTAGCATCTTACCATTGTTTTAGCTTTAGCCTTGCATGGATTAGAGGAGGGAAAATTGATTGGATTCCCTCTACTGATGGAGTAAGAAGATTAAGTGCTTGAGTTCCCACCCATATGAAAATGATCATTCTCGCCCATTTATAGTGCAAAAATTGAAGTGTTGTGTCTTCCCTCTTTTCTCAAAGAAAAAACATTGAGTTTTATTTGAGATAATAAATATCAATTTTAATTATTTTATTGTAATAATAATTAATTTTAATTATTATATAATGAGTATTTATAAACAAATGATAATGCATACATATTTATAGAGAACAATGTTTAAATAGTAATAATGTATTTTTTTTTTCTTTTAGTATATCTATAGTAAGATGTCTTGAATTTTTCAATTCTTAATGATTATAGAAAATAAATATCAAAACTAATTTTTATTTATAATAATAAAAAATTAATTAATTGTGATAGCTTTTACAATTTTTTATTTATGGCACTGAGTTTTAATTTTAAAGAATAATCTAAATTCTTTATAATAATCAAAGTAATAACTTAAATATTTATATTAAATTAATAATTTTATCTCAAAATATCTCTTTTAAGGAGGACTGTGATTAGAGGTGATATGACTATATTATATTATTTTTCTTGATCAATTTATTTGAAGGACATAATAATTAAGTGGAACTAGGCATTGCCTAACTAATGCTTACAATTGTTTGAAGATAATTAATACATAATTAGATAACCCATATTATCATAACATTATAATATTGTCAAATAACTACATGATACTCTAAAAGAAAAAGTTATCTTCTCAATGATTGTTGAATAAAATCTCCCAAGCCAAGCCATTTAATAGTGTACACCTTATCTGAAAGATGGAAAGTGAAACCACAATTAGTATGAGAAAGAGAAGCGCCAAAAGCCATGATTGGACTATGGAAAATAAAATTACCTTAATCCATTAATAAATAAATCTTAGAAAATTTGAGGAGAGAAATTACAAATGACTAATTATTTGTGTGTCACTTATTAAGTCTTTTATTAGGTAAGTTAATTTAGTCACTTGTATTTGGGTGACTAATTATCTGGTCACTTATTTAGTCATTTCTACATGGTTGATCTTGAGATTTTACCTAGTGACCAGCTTAGTCACATATTTAGTCACTTATGCTTGTAAATTGCAAAAAAATACTAGAATGTGATCAATTTTAGTGATGTGACTAAAACTTTTAGTTGCTTGAATAATTTTTTTAGACATATAGTAACATATTTTCCAAAATGTACTAGTGGCTAATCATAACCTCCACCAAGGAAACATTACTTGTTAGGTTGGAAACTATAGAAGTAGATCTAAGACAATATAGAGATCTAGAAAGAGTGGAAATAACACTTAATGTTTGATCAAATTTGACAAGGAGTGCAAGCACATTAGGATTTTTTCTAGTAGCAGCAAATCGAATGAAGACCAGAAGATTGAGGAAATTATACCCCTCCTCGTGAGAAGAGAAAAAGATGGTAAGAAAATCTTTAAATGTTGGATTTTTTATGAATATAGTCAGTATACATCTAAATATCCTAAAAGAGAGAAAAAGTATTATTGGAATTCTCTAGAATATCTAGGGGCGGTGAATTAGTTATCCAAGGTCTAGATGTACAAATGAAACTTTTCAATGCTTAGTAGACCCATATCCATAAAACTTCAATATGCATTAATCCATTAGATCATACAATACTTAAAATTTGTAGGTTATTGTCCTAGGTCAAAACAACTTTGTAGAAATGTAAACATGCAATACCTTAAGAACATTCACATGATTTGACACAAGGATTTTATGTGGAAACCCAATTTGGGAAAAAACACCAATAACATGCTATCAATTCTTAGTCTTTTGATGTGACACCCTATGAAAGGCCAACCTTTTTAAAATTACAATGCATACTATTAAATGTGACTTGGTTAAAAAATTTCAATCACCCTATTAGGAGTGAGCCTTTTTAGAGGACTTTAGACCATTCCATTAGAATGTCACCTAGTTAAAGGGTTTACAAATGATTGTTAGGTCAACCTTAATCCAAAAGATTTACCATAGACTGATACAATGATAAGAAAGTAACAACAAGGCTTGATTTAATAATAAATTACAACTCACTTGTAGATTATAGATCTTTTTTTTAGTCCTCCATTCTATTTGATATTCATACTCTTTAGCTCTACTAGCTTGTTCACCTTTTAGGCATTTATACTCTTACGCCTTCTTGGTTTTGCATGCCAACTATAGTTACCTCTATTTGACTAGTAAATGAAGCCATGCCCTAGACTCCTTGTCTTCCTTAGGTTCTCACACATGAATTTTTTTTCTTTACACTAGTTATCTCTATAAATAGAGAATTTAGATCTTTTTTTGCTCAACCACAATTGTCCATTTTAGGGTTAAGTTAGATTCATTGAATCTTCCCTCTTTTCCATTTGGTTCCTATAGAAACTTCTTCTAAAATCTTACTTATATTCAAAACAAAATGGTTTACCTTGAATTTTGTGCCACCAACACATCATAATTATCTTTCATGCACATTAGATAACTCAAGAAAATAAAATAATCAGCTTAGATTTGTCAAATCTTCAATTTAACATGGTTAGTTGTCACTCAGCATCTATACTATTTTGTGACTCAGCCAACACTAGTTCACTTAGCAAATATTAAAGTTTACTGATGCTAAAAAAAAAACTCTACTTTACTCAACATAAACTATTAATCACTCATCTGGCACTATTTTTCATCTTTTCTAGGCAACTCTTGTTTTTCACTCAACATCTACTAATTTCTGCTCAATTTGCACTGACTACTCTGCAAGGCTTAGCAGACATTTTTCTTAATTGACCTTCTTCCTATCTCAACTTGAGTAATATTTCATTTTAGACTTTAAATAGATAAATAATATACTATGGTATCAATATCTTACTTGGTCTTAGTGCTTCTTTTACATACCAAATAACTAAATGTTGATCTAGGTGCTATTGTTATCTCCTCTTTTAAAATCCTCTTCATCCATCAACTAAATGATAGCTTTTAGACCAAAAAGAAATTGTCTCACTAGCAGGTAGCAAGTTTGACATCATTAACAAAATAATGATTGTTCTATTATAGGTTCTTCACTTCAAAATAATCTTATATAAAAAATCTCCCTCTTTGGCATTGATGGAAAACCAATACCAACAAAAATACCAAAAGGAAAATAATATATTTAAGATTCCTAAATTTCTCCCTCTTTGGAGTATCTCTCCCTCTTTTTGATATTTAGTTATCTATCTATCTTTGTACTTATATCTCCCTCTTTGATAACAATGTCAAAGACTTGTCATCTTTGTATGTAGATATAATCAATTTAGGTTCTCCCTCTATCACCTTGAATGTGACTACAAATATTCTAATTCAGCTCCTTCATTACTTTAGGCAACTCCTAAAGTTTTATTCACTACACCAAGTTATAAGATACAACATTTAGCTCAGTTGATGTAGGGCACTACTCATGCTTCTTAAGTAGATTTGGATAAGGGTATCACCCCGAGTTTACCTCTTAGATACTCATGAACATTCTTAGGTAAAGCTTTTGTGAATATATTGCTATATGTTTTTTTTATTCACATATTACATCCTCAATTCTTTGGCTTGAACTAACTCTCTCAAGTAATGATACTTGATTAAAATGTTCTTAGTCTTTGTGTGCATTAGAGGGTTCTTCGATATGCTTATAGAACTTGTATTATCACAATAAAGTACCATAGGTTTAATGATTTCCTCCTTCATACCTTTGAGTAGTTTTTCAATCCATACCACATTTGTATAATTTATTGCAACAACCACTTATTCAGCTTCAATAGTATATTGAGATATGCAATTTTGTTTCTTGCTAGTCTAGGTGACCAACCTCTTTAAAAAGAAAAATGTTCCACCACTTTTCTTTTTCAATCATCATTTTGCCAGCCCAATTAACATATAAATAGGGTCCTAACTCAATTTTTTCATTTTTCTTGTAGTACATACTTAGACCAAGTGATGTATATACCATATGTCATCTTATATACTTGTAAATTGACAAAGAACTTGATCTTTCCAAACATAGACATCTCAAATTATTTCTTCATTTTATTTTCAAATTCCTTGCATAATGCATCTTTACCTCCAAATATGATATCATCAATGAAGATTTTAGCTAGTAAAATAGCTTTACCTCCTTCTGTCCTTAATTATAGATTGTTTTTGTCATCAGTCTTCTCAAAACCAATCTTCACAAGATAATTGTGAAGCCTTTCATACCATGCTCTTGGGGCTTGATTTAAACCATATAAATCTTTGCGTAATCTACATACCATGTTCTTGTTTTTAGCATCAACAAATCCTTTAGGTTATTCTATACAAACTTCTTCTTCTAATATATCATTTAGAAATGTTGACTTCATATCCATTTGATAAAATTTTAAACCTTTGTACACATAGTAAGCAAGTAGAGTTCTTACTCCTAATCTTGCAATAGGGACAAATGTTTCTCCATAGTCTATGCCTTCTTCTTGTGCATACCCCTTGCAAGATAATCTTTCCTTATTCCTTGTGACTTCACCATTTTCATCTAATTTGTTTCTATACACCCACCTGGTTACAATCACATTCTTGTCCTCTAGTCTAGGAACTAGAGTCCATGTCTTATTCTTCTAAATCTTTTCTTTCCTGGCTTTACTCCAATCCTCATTCTCTGAGGAATATTTCATTGTCTTAGGCTCATGCATGCTTAACAAACATGTATCATTTCTCATCATGTTCCTTGTCATTAGTCTAGCATCTTTATCATGATGTCTTTTTACATACTTTAACAATCTTGGTTTTTCTCTTCTTTCTTCAATAGGTCTATCAACATAATAATCACTATGCACTTCTTTATTAGGTATCTAAACATCAGTTTCATGTACACTTATCTTAGAATCCAAATGTGCCCCAACTTCTCTCTACAACTTGGCTCCTTATTGTAACTCGATTCATAAATGCAAATTGACATTCATTGAATGTGATTCAACAATCATAGAGACTTGTTGTAGATTTCCAAATTGGTTTACAACATCTTCATCAGTAGGCATTCCTTCATAAAAGAATACAAAGGATTTTACTCTTTAGGTTCCTTCATAGGTTCAGTTCCATGTACCTCCATATATTCATCAAACTTTACATTTGCACTTTCCACAACTTTGTTAGTGTTAGTATTTAAACACTTATAAGCTTTACTTCTTATGGAATAGCCAAGGAATATACCTTCTTCACTTTAGCATCTAATTTACCATTCTTGAAATCCTTAAGAATGTAGCACTTTCTTCCAAATACCTTAAAAGCTTTCACATTGGGTGAGTATCCATACCATAATGATGCAGGAGCATCCTAGGTTGCCTTGTTATCCTACTCATTTTTTTTGTTCTTTTTACAGTTAGTGTCGAGCTCCTGTCGTACTCTTCAGGTGTCGAGCTCCTATCGCACCCTTCAGGTGCCGAGCTCCTGTCACACTCTTCAAGTGCCAAGCTCCTATCACACCCTTCAGGTGTCAAGTTCCTATCGCACTCTTCAAGTGTCGATCTCTTGTCACACCCTTCAAGTTTCAAGCTCTTGTCTCACTCTTTAGGTGCTGAGTTCTTGTCACACTCTTTAGGTGCTGAGTTCCTTTCACACTCTTTAGGTACTTAGTTACTGTAGCACTCTTCAGGTGTCGAGTTACTGTAGCATTCCTTCAAGTGCCGAGTTACCCAGTGTATGCTGAGTGCTAGTATTTGGACGTGATTTCTATGAGCTGACTTGCGGGAATTATTTCATTTGCGACATTTAATTTAAGATCTTTTCTTGGAATGAGTCCAGACCATTGTTGGGTCAACCCTCCTCTTATGTAATGTTCTAGAATGTTTTGTAAGCCATTTTGGCAAGTATAAATAGAGAGTTTAGGCTTAGAGCTAGGTAAGTTTTTTGAGTAGAGAAGAAATTATTAGAAGAAGGAAAGTTTTGAGGGAGTAGAACTGAAAGTGCAAATTTACTATTGGATCTTTGAATGTGAATTGGTCATAACCCAAAAGGCCTCATAGCTGGGCATGTATGAAGATATTTTGATGAATCAATAGAAGTATTTTCCTCTTCTCCTCCTTTGGTTGCTATCCACTTGTGTTTTCTTCCATGGTGTTTACTCTTGCAAGGTGGTTTGGATAGCTAGGTGAGCCTTTGGCCCTAGTTATTCATCCTTTTCCTGCATCACATAATTCAAAAGCTGTTGAAAGAGTACCTTTCTTGACTTATACACAATTCAAGGTATATATATTCTTCTTGGTGTTCTTATCTAGGTGTGTATCTAGACTAGATGAGATTGGTGTAAGTCAGATCTTGTTGGATCTTGTAGAACTAATTTTGTAATTTCTATTTGTATTTGGCCCTAACCTGGAAGGCCTTATAGTCGGGCATATTGCATGTAACCAATTATATATCTATGAATCAAGAATTGTAATTTGGTATCAGATCGTGCATTATTGTTTCTTGCTGATGCAGTGCAAGGTAGGAGTACCCCTAAAGGAGATTTCCTATACCCTAATAATATGACCACACAATAGAAACACAACAACAAGAAATAACAATGCAAGATCGAAACCAACTCACAATAATTTGTTCATAAAATATAATTGATTACATGCAATATGCCCGACTATAAGGCCTTCCAAGTTAGGGCCAAATAAAAATAGAAATTACAAAATTAGTTCTACAAGATTTGACTTAAAACCAATCTCATCTATTCTAGATACACAATTGGATAAGATCACCAAGAAGAATCCACACTTGTATCCACAGGTCCACCAAGAGATCCTCTAGTTCCTAAGCCGCAGCTCTAGCTCCTCAAATTTGCATCTATCCTTCATTCCATCCACAAAATCCATGACTAAAAGACTTAAAAACACCCCTAATTATACCAATCTAAGCCACAATTCAGAATAGAACACAAATTAAATACAAATACATAAATTAAATGCCACAAGTCGACCTGCAATAGCAATTAAATGTCCAAAAATTGATATCTAAGTAAAATCATGATATCTCCTAGCTTTGATTGAATTAGAACTCATGCTTTGAACCATAGGTATAAATATATGTCCTCTAAAATACCTTAAATATTAAAATGCTGATTTCCCAAGGAAAAGTTTCCATCCATCTTGAAAGTCACACATAGTAGACTATCACGCAAAATTGCTAGAAATTGATACTCTAGGAGAATTTCCATATCTCCCAACCTATAATGAATTAGGACTTGTTATCTTTAATAGAGATATTAATCTTGGCCCTCTTCAAGCCTTGAATTTATAATCCTCTCATTCACTAATAATAATTAGTTATATACTTTTCAATAGGTACCTAGAAATTAGAAAAAACATAGTTTTAGCAGCAAGGTACAAACAGCTCAAACTTTAACTTAATCCATCCAATCTCTATGAAATCATGAGGAAATGATCCCAAATTTTCTCCAACACATCCCTAACAATGAAAAATTAACTCCACCAAAAATCTAAGCTTGATTCTCCTCAGCACTTAACCAAAATTCCTCCAAACATGCAGGATTGCAGGCAAACCCAAGATGCTCTTGCATCAAACTTTCCAAGGTAAATAGAAAAAGTGTATCCCACACTTTGATACCCAAAGAAAGAGAAAAAACCATCTTCATATTCACCAAAGGCTTACACTCCAATAGGGACAAGAACACCAATCTGCACATCATCCACATCCGCATCATTCTGTCAAACACCAAAATCTCAACCACCCAATCAACATGCTCACTCCTAGAAACAAAATGAACATAATGCTTCATCAACAAACCCTCATCCACATCAGCAACTAGTGAATCCACACTAGCAGCAACAAAATCCATATCATAAGTAATAAATTTCATATCAATAGAAATATGAAGATTTCCATCAACACATGCCAAATTCACAACACCAGCAATCTCATTGTTCACAACAAGATGCTCTGCAACATACAACTCATCATGAACAACAACTAGATCATCCATGAAAAAATGCTCTACAATTTCCATGTTAGACTTATCCAACTAATCATGAAAACAAACATCTATCCCAGCATCAATAAGGATAGGTATATCTTTAGCAACAACCTCCAGCTACTCTGCAACTTCTCTATCACACTTCACAAACTGGTCAACAAAACCAACATCTTCCACCTCGACCTTCTCATGCCATCTTCTCTCATGAACAAGACTCTTAATAAACCAAATAAATCTCTTCCATACTGATAGAATCTAGCTCCACAAACATCTATAAAATGCCTTCCTCATCCTGTCCTTATCTTGATTAGTTGAACTAGTTTCACACCAAAAAACCTCCTCCTTAGCTAAATTAGCGAAACTCACTTCAAACCAAGAAGATATCTTAGAAAAATTCCTCCTCACCACATCATAGAGATTTACAATCATCTCAAGGTCCAATCCTCTTGGAGCCATCTTCCAACATATTTGCAAACCCTCTGCAACAAATCCTTCACACACTTCTTTTGACAAAACTAAATTATTTGCAGATCAGATCACAACCTGCCACCTCACATGAAAAATTAGGAACCACATCACAAATCTAGGACCACAGATCTACAATCCAAAAACTCTCTATGATCATGCCTCAACAAGATCAATCTTCCATCTTTGCATCCATCAATCCATCTACAAGTCCTCCACAATCGCAAGTCAAAACCATGATTTTCCACCTTGCAACCAAGAGATCTAGGACCCCAAAAAGAAAATCCACCACCTTATCAAGAGCAACTTAGATCTACTTCTCCACCCAAGTCCTAGTGCAAACCACCTCAGTTTTGGCAATTTGTCTACACACAACAGACTGTCGTGTGAAACTACTAGAAATTGATACTCTGAGAGAATTACCATATCTCCCAACTTGTAATAAATTATCACTTGCACTCTTGATACAAGGAATTACTCTAGGACCTCTTCAATTTTTGAAGTGCAGAGCCTCTCATTCATTAAGGATAATTAGTTACATGCCCTCCAATAGACACCCAAAAACTAGAAAAACAAAATTTTAGTATCAAGGTAAAAATAGTTCAAACTTCAACTCAAACCATCTAATCTCTATGAAATCATGAGGAAAGGTTCCCCAATGTGTCTCCAAAACATCCCTAACCATGCAAACATAATTTGAACTACTTTCAGTCCCTAGCACCAATATATCGATGTTTATCATTTGTGTAGGTCATCATGGCATCATCATCATTTGTAGAACAAAAAATTGCCATGGTATTTCATGTGCATTCGCAAAACATATGCATTAGGATTTCATCAAGAAGAAGCATAAAGAGTTCAAGTTTATGATAATGTTTTACTATAAAGAGGGCATAAATCATCAAAAACATTAGGAATAAGTACACTAGAGTGCGCCTAGATCTCATATGCCATTTTCAAAATTGGTAACTTTTATTTTTGGGTGAATTGAGCACCTTGCAATTTTTGAAGGTGTGTGCTTTATGAAAGTGAACTTTTCACAAGGTGCTCTTTTTGAAAGTACACTTTTGAAGGGGCACTTTTTGAAAGATATGATTTGTTAGGAATAAGGTGTCTCAACCTTGGAAAATTCCTATTCTTCTTCTTCTTTTTTGTAAATGTATTTTTTGCAAATAATAAAATTAAGTATCAGTGTACATGTCTAGTTGGCATGTTGATGTGTCACTCCACTTGCATGTGTTAGCATTTTGAATTATGATGGATTCCTATGATGTGTAAGAGCTACATTTTGAATATTTAATTATGTGTAAGGAGATCATGACTAAAAATGGTTATGACAGATTCCTATGACACATAAGAGCTATCTCTGGAAGATTTAATTATGTGTAAGGAAATCATGACTGAAATAGTTATGATGTAGTCTTATAATGCATAAGAGCTATCTTTGGAAGATTCCCTAAGTGCATTATATCAGCACTTTGAGGGTTGTAGATAGTAGAAGAGAGTGTGAGTATTGTAATTTTTGGTTGCTACTAGATAAGTCTTCCATGTCCAAAAAGAGCTTGCACTGCAAGTGTGTTGTAACCTTTGATTTGAAGATAATACATTGTGTAGGTTTTGGAGGGGTGGGGTTGTTTTACTGAAAGGTTTTTCCCCACTGACATATCTTTGTGTTTGTGTTTTCTTTCTCTATCTATTTTTTTGTATTCATGGTTGATTGAAATATTGTTGTTCTACTAAAAGTAAATCTAAAATTATAAGGATTTAAAAGGATTTGCAGAATACTTTCCTTAAAAGATTATTGTAGGAAGTTGTTTCCGCACCTAAGTTTCTTTACATGATTTTCTAAATATGTGTGGGTGCACAAGGTGCCTAGGTCACAAGGTGTGCATTGGAATTTTGAATATTCATAAGCTAGATGACTTCAAAAGGTGCACATGTGTGAAGGTGCACAATTCTAAAGTCTTGAAGATGCCTAGGGTCCCAAAGATGCTAAGGTACAGAGGTGCTCAATTTTATAAGATTTTGAAGAGCAAAGTGCATAGGTGTACAAGGTATGAAAATAGGCCTAAATCGTCAAAAAGAGAAAAATAAGTACACAAGAGTGGTCCAAGACCTCATTTGAGAAAAATATAGAAATAATTTTCAAAACCAAAAATTGATTTCTAGGTGAATCAAACACCTGATGCACTTCCCTAAAGGTGTGTAGGTGTACAATTTGAAAATTTGATGAATGAATTGTCTCTAAAGTTGCACAAGTGTGCATATCTAAAATATCTAGAGGCCCCCAAGGTTCCCAATTTTCTTCTACAATAGCTAAGATCATACTCAAGCCCATGACTTTCAAGTTCCAAGGAATGCCCAAGAAGTCATACTTCATGATTTCTACAACGAATCCAACGTAAAGTATGCAACTCATACTTGTTATTTCCTCAAGAAATCACCTCTACCTTCCAAAATTTTAAAGGGGAACATCCACACATCAAATTGGTAGAAGGTCAACAAGACCCAAACTGAAAATTGTGGAGTTAGAAAAATTCTCACTTTGGAAAATTGTTGAGTTAGAAATATTATCACTTTCTATCAATTTCAGTCCTATCATCAAGGTGCACTTTTTAGAGGTGCAGTTTTTCAAAGGTGCACTTTGCAAAGGTGCACTGACAATTTTGAAGAAGAAGCAATGTACTCACCATTAATTGCGAGTTGCTATTTTTGAGCATTCCATGCATCATAAATATATTTTGATGGTAGTTTAACTCACAGAAACACTTAGAGAAGACCAAGCTTGTATTATTAGAAGTTCCCATTGCAGACACCTAGATCTAATTACATTGCTAAGTAATTTTATTTAGTCATCTCCTAGGACATTATTGATTAAATATTTTATATTTTATTAATTAATCATCATCCCCTAGTTTATTTATTTATTTAATTAACTATAGTCCAATTCATAAAATCAAGTGACAACCTAAAATCAAATTATCAATTAAATCCCTATTCCTCTATTAAATTAAATAATTCTACTATACCTATTTAATTTTATCCCACATCCACTTTTATTAAATAAATCATTTAATAAATCAATTCCCAACCCATAAACCATCCTCAAACCCTATCATTATCCAAATTTAACCCATTCACCCATGTTAACCCCACTTAGCCAACTAATTAACCTATCCCATTAGTGTTAAGCCACTTCCCTCCTAATCCCCTCCTAAGCTAAGCCCAAACCTCCTCCTAAACATGTCCACAACCTTAAACATGGATTAAAACTTTCTAATCCAACCCAAAGTCAAAGTCCTACCCCATCCTCTTACATTCCTATCCAAGAGTATTAATGGCTCTTACATGCATTAATGACCCATTTAATGCCTCTTACATCCCTCTTCCACACTCCTCCTTCCTCATAACTTCATTTGATCACCCATTTTGACCCACTTCCTATCCAATCCCCTTGTGACACTTGTCACAAGGCTATGGTTTTGAAGAAGCACAATCCATGTGCTTCCCCTTCCTTGCATCCTAGCCCTTCCTCATCAAACCTGCATCTTTACATCTTGGCCCTTGAACTCACTAACCCTTAGCCTATAAATTGGACCCTTCCCCTCTCACAAATCATACACTTTTTATGCAAACTTATAATGCTCCATTAACCACCAAAGTTATCCATTGCATCATTACCATGTCAAAACCCATTTATACCTCCATTGTTAAATCCTTCATCCATCTCCATGCTTGATCACAAACCCATTACTTGAAGCTTGAGTACACTTGAGCATAAGCCCATCATCACTTGGACACATCAAAAATCAATGCCACACTTGGGGGGCTCACCATTCTTGGTTTTCATTCATCTATGGTGTTTCATTTATCTTATAATGCATATTTATTTTTAATATAGTTTGTAAATGTTAGAATAGTTTTGATGTTCTTTACACACTAATTTCATAACATCCATTTTGTCATGCCTAATGAGACCTTACATTCAAGTCACTTTTGATCATTTTTGCACTTGCATTTGTTAATTAACCAAACTGACATATTGTGCTTATGCTATTATGTGTTACATTTTTAACTATGCTTGCAAGTGTTTTAATCTGAATACTAAAAACACACTTCCAACCATATCATCCATTTTCTACTAGCTCAACCTAAAAATACCAAATTTTTGCAAACCTATGGTCATGAATCTGAAGGAAGAACTTCATGAGAGTGTGAACCCACAAGCACAAGATCAACTTAATCACAAAACTACCTACCACATGGCCATTAACCTCCCTTTCTCCATTTTTCCCCTCTAAATTTTCCATAGGATCACTTGTCATTATTAGTAAGTTTGCTACCAATACCTACAAGATCACTCCAACAAAAATTCAATCCTAGAAAAACTTATTGAACCTATTACCTTTAAACCCATGATAAAACCAGTCAACAAGAGTGCTCACTAAATCAGAAGGAATGCTCTATTGTGGGAACATTCTGTAAGTGTTTTTCCTACGGCCTGTAATTTTTTCCTTCTAGTACCAATTTTTTTACCATGATCCCACCCAATTTGACTACATTCTCACACTACAAGATCACATATTGACTCCTATAATTTTGCAATTTTGTGTTAATCTGTTCATGTTGAATTCTTGTAGGAGGGATAGCTTTTAGGCATGTTTTTAGAATTTGATCTTTAAATGTCTATTTTCAGGTTTACTATAGTTTTCAATAATCAAAGTTCAACCTTGCACTAAAGATAATTTAACATGCTTTTAAATGGAATGAATGACTAAGTAGTAAACAAATCTTGAGTGCCAATTATTAAAAATAATGGATGTGATGAACCTTTAATTTGGGCATTAAAGATTATTGTGGATCAAACACCTCAAATTTAGTGCTTAAAATGAATTCATACTATCTTTAATCACTTAAGGAAATTTTCTCTTATTCCCATCTTTTTCAAAACTTTCATGTGAATGATTTATTATGTTGACATGATTTAGTATGTTGACCATCGTTGTTAAGTTGGAATAAACCTTTCATGTTAATCACGAGTATTTTCAAATAGTCAATAGGAAGGACACATTAAAAGCTTCAGAAATAGAATGAATGAAATGCCTTACATGTATTGAGATTGTGCCTTTTAGCACATTTTGGACTTTTCTATTCCATGCAAAATAGAATAATTTAAATATGTGATGCCTATACCAAAATTTATTAGCAAGATCATTTGCAACAACCTAGGAGTGCTTCTAGTGAGTTCATCATCCTCTGGGAAGCATGTCCCTTTGGCTAGAAGCTCAAAACTAGCAAAAATGCTCTAACTAGTATATAAATGAGAGGAAGAGTAAACCTTCTTGCTCCATCAAGCAAGGTCAAAAAGTGTGTTTCTAGGGGCAGCCTGAAGTGGGAAAACTTTCTCACAATTTCAACATGTTTGGAATAGATTCTTAAGTGGATCACATACGTAACAACAAAGTGGCTAACTCTGCAAATCTTATTATGAGCCAATTTAGTAGCTACCCTTTTGTCCTTGGTGTGTTACTCATAGTACAAGAGAATATAAGGCTTATTTGAAGTTACCTAACATTTTTGTTTTCCCTAGTAGAAGAATAAGGCTACTTGGGCTACAATTTTTCATACCTTGAAGGATCATTAATGTGTAAGTTTTTTGATCGACTCTTGTATCCACTCACCTCTTTGATTAGAAGGAAATATTGTACTAGATCTAGAAAATGTCATTATGGGCTTCTCTTGATAGGCTTAATAAGTAACACATTGAAACCAAATTGACCTTAGGGATGAAAAGTGTCCTTGAATTATTTTATTTGCGCAAGTGGCCTTGTGAAAAACATTTGTAGAACATACACATTGGTTACTATCAAATCCTATTACTAAAGAAATCACTTGCTTGTCTCTCTCAAGGTTGCTTTATCCTTTTAGAGGTTGTTCTCTCACAATACACCATATCCATCTATTGAAAGATTCTTATCCTTGTTGTTTCAAAATGGTTGTTATAAATTTTATTCCCAACAACCCTTAGTCTAGTTAGTTTTACTTCACCTCTTCCAAAATGAGAATCGTTGCACCATCCTTTGATAAAAATCACTACAATCTACTTAAAACCATTCATTTATTAGGAGAAACTTTTCCCTACCGTCTCAAAATGGTTGTTAGTAAGTCTATTCGCAACAACCCTAAGTATAGTTTGTTTTACTTTACCCGTTATCTTTAAAACTAATAACCATTACATCATCCTTTGGTAAACACCATTTCTTATCTACCTAAACCTATTTTTTTAATCCAAAAGATCCATGTCATCCAACCTAAAGTAAAAATGTTTACTTAGCATAGTCACTAAACCCATGAATGTGATAAAACTTAGTAAGAGTACCCCATGTCAGACCAACCAAAACCCAAGATCAGAAAGGTTAAGCTTCCACAAACTAATATTTATAGAGAGATACAAGTTGAATGCAAGAAACATGCACATAATCCAATACTTGCTAAACTAGATTAAATTGAGAAAGAAAGTTTTGAATTTTCTCTACAAACTGAGCGGGTTCACAAATTTCAAAACTTAACCTTAAGACATGGAGTCAATCAAAGCCTTGTCAACTATACTAGCTATACCCACTTTTATTAGGTTCATCTTCTTCCACACACACTTTGCACTTATCATATCATAGATTTAGGTCCTCATATAGTTTCTCATCTACTTAGGTATTTTTATATTTATCATCTTTAGGGCATGATTTCAAAATCCAGTCCTATCCAAACTCAAAAATCATAGATCTAACATCCTCATTGCTAGCATACTTAAGCATTTGGTGTCACTTTGTTGAGAATTATCTACCCTATATCCTAAATCCATCACACTGTCTTGATTGTCCCTAAAACTAAGCATTGTTTAGGGTAATCTATCTTTTTCATTTCTTTCCCTCATCACCTTGAGGAAAAGGTTAGGATCCACACTTGATCATCTCTTGTCTTCCAAAAGGTCATAAGGCTACCTTCGAGTTAACATCACTATCATATCTTTAGCTTATACAAAGGGAAAACATCCTCTCTTTTACTTTGACATAATATCACTTATCCTTAGGCTTCCAAGACACCATATTGTTAGACTTAACATCCTTCCCATATCACACATGATCCACCACCATAAAATTTGAAAGAGTTAAGTCCTTCACTAGACATAGATGTTTTCATGAACTAACCAGAAAAGAAGCTACTATTAATGCCATCATAGATTGGAATAGGGAAACCATTATGGAAAATTTCCTAAGAGCTAACACTAGTGTCTTTGGTTTTGGGATACCACCACCTTTAGATATATTTGATCTAGTTCATCCCTTATCTAGTAGGCTACCACCACCCATTGGTCCAACTAATCAAAATGATCCCTTTTTTATCCGAGAAAGAGGACATCAACCAATGCAACTAGAACCCATGGATCCAAATATCCCATTAGCCCATCTTGGTGCTCCTATTTTGCAAAGCAATCAACCCACCATCATGTAATCACTAGTCCACACAACACCTTAGCATCTTGTCCCATCTAGTATTGCTACTACCAATACTTTACAATTTTTTTCCATTCCCTTCAATATCACAAGACCTTCCATCTCTTAAAGTGTTTCTTTTATTTCATCCATACCCACTAGTATTGCACCTGGTACATTTTAGCCCAATGCCTAATTAGCACCATAATCCACTATAGGGATACCCCCAACTAGACCTACCAACCACTATTCATCACCTCTAATCCATTTACATCTAGGCCAAATACCATCACTCCATTCTTGATAGGTCCTTGGAATTTTGGACAATCACAACATCCAACCACTAGCTTCCCTTTTTGTACTTCATCCATGCTCGCTTTCTGAATACATCAACCACTAACATCATCAATCAATCCATTACCACCCATCACCAACTAATTTTCTATGCCACCCTTAAGAAGTAGCCAAACAGTCCCACAACAACAACTATTAGCAATAGGGATGATTTGCTACACCAACTATTTGGTACCCATCAACACCCAGTTTCCTTCTCAAGTAGGAGCACAACCAACATATGTTAGGAAGAATGTACAATCCCAAAACATGGCCCCAATATTTCCATGATCACCTCTCCAGAAATAGTCACCACAATAGGAGTATACCTTGCACCTATACAAAATTATCCAACAGGTCATCAATCTCATACCTATCCACCTCAACATCAACTGCAATAGCAATAGCTTACACAAAAAATGTAGCAAAATCCCATCCAAACCATAGTTCAATTCACATTTCACCCACCACAATACCCCAATCAGAATTATCAATATTCACCAACCCAATCTAAAACATACCCTGGACTAGGGGCACCAAGGTTGGGGGCACCAACAATAACACTTATTAACCTAGGGTGGGAAGAGATGAATTTTCTAAAAGCACTCAGAGATGGGGACAAAATCTGAGACTTCCAAATTTGAAGATTACTATCTATATCCATTTGATAGAGCGATAACAATGACATCATTTCCTAAACATTTTGAGGTCCCTAAGTTTGATAAATTTAGTGGGAAAGTAGATCTAGTCACACATGTCAAGGAATTTTTTATGCACTTCCATGAAGTGTCTTACAATGATGTGTTTCTCAAGTTCCTCTTTCCTAAAATCTTGGGGGGGTTGCTCTTGAATGGTTCTATCGAATCCCCTATGGCACCATTAAATCTTTTGCTAAACTATTAGAAGCCTTTGTAGCCCAATATGCTCACCTAGTTGAGACTAGGTTATCTATAGTTGACCTAGTTTGTGCTAAACAAAAATGGGGAGAAATCCTTGTTGATTACTTGAAAAGATGGAAAACTCTCACAACACAAATCTCTTGTACTATCCTAGAGCATCACCTTGTTAAAATGTTCATTAACAATGCATATCCTAGTCTTGTGCATCACATGGCTATGAATTTCCTCCAAACATAAAAGGATATAAAAGAGAAGGGCATGGGTCTTGAACAAGGCCTTATCAAGGATGGAGTCATTAATATTTACAAAGAAAACACCCCACAATAAGGATAATACAATGACAAACCCTGGTATTGCAACAAGAGAAAAAAAATAGTTACCGATGGAGCCATAGACCCCTGACACATTCATATAGTTAGAGTAGCATCTGATACACCACACATGATTTATTAACAACAATCCTATCAACAACCACAATCAGCCTATCAATAAAGTACATACAAACAATCCTATCAATGGCCTCCATTATAGAATAATCAACACAATACCCAAGCATCCAATCCTCAAAATCAAACTAATGTCATGACCATCTTAGCTAGACTAAGACCATGCATTCAAAGACAATCATGAGTATATACCCCTTTAGTTGAAACCCTTGATGTCATTTTTGAAAAATTATCCAAAGACAACCTTATCTAACATCCATAGACTCAACCATTAAATCACAATCAATCAAGGGCACCTTGGTATAGGGAAAACGAGTTCTACAAATTTCATCATGTTAAAGGGCATCCCACCCTCAAGTGTATGCAACTCAAATATATTGTGCAAGATCTCATCAATCAAAAGGAAATCATGGTGAGGGCACAAGTGTTACAAGCTAGAGTTGTTACACCAAAAGATCAACCTATCAATGTCTGGTACAATCACTAGACTTATAAAACATAGGAGGTGGTTGAGCCATGTCATGAATCTCAAAGGGAAATATTGGTAGTTAGTCCAACAATCCCCTCTTAGCATTAGTTGAGGAAATTCAAACCTATGACCAAGCTTTGATACCACTTGTTACAATCTAGAGTTTTTGTTGCATCGAAATATAGACTTATTAATGCCTGATACAATCACTAGACTTATAGAACACAAGAAGTGGTTAAGCAATCTAATGAATCTCAAAGGGAAACATTGGCAATTAGTCCAACAATAACCCTTTCCAAAAACGGGGTTATTAATCTACCAAAATACATTTCCTCCACACAATAGAAATGTGGGAAAAGCCTCTATAAACAATCCCACCACCAACAAACCAAACAATGTTCAAACTAAATAAGGTGATAATCATGATAAAGTATAGAACTATATGACAACATACGTAGACTATGGTAATTTTTTCAATTGGATATCTCAAATAGATCCTTTTATAAATGTGATAAATAGCAAATGCCCAGATAACTAATGTAGAGTTACCATAAGAAGAACTCTACTCAACATATTTGGACCATCTGCACCTACCTCATTAGGACCGTAGTATAATATCTTGGAACACCTTGGGAATATGCTAGCTCAAATCTCTATTCTAGATCTATTGCACCCTAGTCCACTTTATGAAGAAATCCCTAACAGTGTTCTTCATGAGTCACGCATCCCTAATGATATCAATGTCATATAATTTTGAAACTTGGTAGGCCATCTCTCGATATCATGCACATTTTTCTTTAAACTTCTGAACATCCTAATTGTTCAGGTAGATCATATCCTCCAACTCTGCATTGTCATCATGGTTTCTAACTTTTTTGTTAAAAGGGTCATGATAGATAATGGATCATGATTAATTCTATGTACTTTTAAATTCATCAAACAAGCAAGATACACTATGACAGATATCCTAAATGAGGTCATCATTATCAAAGCCTATGATAACTTGGAGTGAACCACCAAAGGAACTATCCTGCTACCCATCAAATTTGGCCCTGCCACTCAGGAGACAATATGTCATGTAGTTTATCTTAACCTACCCTTCAGCATCCTACTTGGTAGCCCATGGATTCATGCTATGAAGGTTTTTCCCTCCACTTATCATCATTTTTACAAATTTCTACATCATGGCACTAAGATATCCATCCATGCTAATCCTCAACCCTTTGCTTATGGTAATATGGTAAAAGCCTCATATGACAACCATTATCTAGGGATCAAGATTAGTAGTACCATGGCTACATCCTCCAGTACTTGATGCAATCTAGACATCATTTTAGCCTTCACTCTTTCCATGGTTATGATCAACTACCAAGGTTATATAGAATACAATCAATCTTTTAGATGCCTTTTCTATTTGTGCTCTACCTCTTGACCCACATACTCAAGGGATCCCAACCCATCAAGTACCAAAGCCAAACACAACTCCCTAGCTCACACAACTTGAGGCCACCACATTTATTGCCAACAAGATCCTTAATGAAGAGGAAATAACTCTTGATACTAGCACATGTCTATACAAAGATCCACCCTCAAAAAGAAAAGAACTACTTGAATATTTGAAGCAAAAATACCCACACTCATAGCACCTTTGTACCAAATAGTGGGATTATCAAGGAGTTGGCCTAGGTTGTGAAGAGTCAGGCATCAGACAACCTAAGGAAGCATACAAAGAGGAGAAAAAGAAAGGTCTAGGCTATAGACTCCCTACAACTAGGAGCACCACAAAATATGCTCATGCCTTTTTGAATATCTAAAATAATTTTGTAAAGGTCAAAGACATTCGTGAGGAATTTGAAAAGAAAGCCTATGATGATATTTTCCTTAATGAACTTATATTAGGAGCCTGTATGCTTTATCAACTATCCATGAACCTCACTGACCTACTCCTCACTCATCCTAAACTCATTGCTTTCACCCAAACCAAGTGTTATCCATCTTGACAAGTTCTATATGGAGTATGTGCTCCTCATATTCATGGGAGCTGATATACCACATAAAAAGCTAGCTCCACAATCAACTTATGTCTACAAGTTGGATCCAAAATGTAACTTTAGGGAGGAGGAAATATCTAGTCGCAAAAATCTTCAAAAGAAAGAAAAGAAAAAAAAAAAAAAAAAAGCATCAGATCATTCAAAAAATAAAATGAAAATAAAGGATGTATCTCATGGTGAAAACCTTTCTGAGGCACTTGAGGATGGAGATTTCATCCTTCCCCCATAAGATAATAGACCTATAGTATCATCAATCCTAACAAAGGACACTAGACTAGTCAACATCAATCTAATAAAGATACTATGGATCACATGCATTATAGCATCTTTTCCACCAAAACAAGTGGATCTTCACATTGAGGTGCTTTAAGAAAATATTGGTCACTTTGCATGGTCTTATCAAGACATATTTGCAAGAAATAGATCAACTAATGTAGTATAGAGAAATCATAAGAAAACTTTAGCAAATTATCACAAAAAAAAAGAAGGTATGTACATTTGTAAATTCATATGAACATGCATATTTATAATTTTATAATTAATATTCTAAATTTATTCATTTATATGCATGTAGGTTCTAACAAACAATCACAAGATGAGAAAATACATGTTGAATAATATTTGAGTCATGACAATCTAGGACATGTCAATCTAGGACATAGCAATCTAGGACATGAATTAATGGAAGTTGGAGAAAGGTTATGATTAGTTTCCCAAATTGGTATGGATGAATGCATAAGACTAGCCACAAGTATAAAGAAAAATATCACTCATAGACATTTAGATCATTTACTTACAATGGATGTAGATACATTGAAGTTACTTGCTGATATTAAATCATTAATTCTTTCCAAAAAAAGAGCTCTAAATAAAATAGTAAAAGAAATATAAAGTAAATTTGATGTTTTGGAAACACTTGAAAAAATTCAAGTACTTTCTCATGTTCTTTTACAGAAAAACTTGGAAGAGTCATTAAAATTTCTAGGTGTAGACACAACATCAAAAAAGAGAAAATTTTCTAACATGCAAAGTGATATTATTGATAATGTTAATAAAGGTTTCAGCTCTGTAGGGAAGAGAAATTGAAGTAAAGATAAGAGCACTACAAGAAGAGTTATGTTGCAATATATTATTGGTAGTAGTATACCCCAAAATAGACAAACATCTTCAATTTCATCACATATTGGTTTTAGTAGAAAAACCATATCAAAATATATTAAGAGGAGAATGGTTTTGGATGATAGCACTTTGGAAGGAAATTGGGCAATTATGTATAGAGCTCCTTATTGTAATAGGACTAATGATAGAATCAAAAATTTGGTGATACTATTTTGGAATGATAATACTCATCCTTCATCAAATACAAGAGATGTTTTTAGACATGGAGTTAGCGCTAACCATTATGAACATCATACAAAATATTGGTTGGACATAACATAATATGAAATATATGTCTCATTTTGTAGGTCAAATCTTGATATAAAGATTGGGCAGACATTATTTAAAAGATTGAAGCCATATTATGTTAGGAGAAACAAAGTGTTTGAAACTTGTTGTTATCGTTAACATATTGAATTTGATCTCCACTATCAAGTTTATAAAAAAATTATAGAAGAAACTTTTGGTTATAAAAATGCCACTCCTAGTAGATGAAGTGAGTTCATCTCATCTATTTTATGTGAAAAAATAGATGATCATGCTGGTCAAATTAACTGCATTAGAGGAACATGTGACATGTTCTAATTTGGCTCTTTTTCCTTTGAATAATGAAGATATTGATTTCACAAAAATGATAACTTGAAAGGGTCACAAGTATGTAATGAATGAAACTAAATCTTCGAAAGGATTGAAAAGATTAGAATATGTTGAAGAGGAGATGATTGTTGGAGCATTTATGGACAAATTTAAAAGTTTGATACAACAATATATTTGTCATTCTTTTGTTTTCAAAGTAGCAAGCACAACAATTTCAAACACTTAGAGATAACTTCCCAATTGGAATCATTTTATCAGTTGTTAGCTTTGCAGAAAACTATTTATTTTTTCATTAAAAGGTTATTCAATCTGACTATTATTTTATCAAATTAGCTTACAATTATGGTATAAGTGTGTTATCATCATCCATAGTTAGATTTGGGTGGTATTCACTAGATGGTTGAAGCATGAGACATCAAAAAAGAATATCACTTCTGCATAAGTGATGGTAAAGAACATAATATTCATCATGTAGAACATTTTTGCATATATCAAAGAAAAAGGCATAAGTATCAATAAACATTATGTTTGTTCATATGGGTGTGTTGCACAATTCAAATCATCTCAACCATTTTATGCACTTTATCGATATCATTTTAATGAAAACATAACACATGTATGAAGATTCTTTGAAAGTGGACATGGCAAAGGTGAATGTGTTGGTGTTGGAGCTTGTATCAAACTTGCTTTACAAAAGTATCAAATAAATTATAAGGGAGTTTGTATAAATAATGCACATGATGTTGTTGAATGGTGCAAGACACATTTTGCATCAAATGAGGTTAGGAAATCATCAAGAGTGAGTCAGATAGTACCATGTAGAGTCTTTTGGGAGATATCAGGTAAATGTACATGCACGTGTATATATTTTCTCTTATCTAATTTAAGTTATACACACATGACATGTGAATATATATTTATGTCCCAAATATTTTTTGTATATATTAAATATGTGTCTTCAAGTGTGGATAGAAAAACTATGCATGATTGCAAGAGGATAGAAAAAACATGATCCCCACATTCTATTATGAGTACTAATCATCACAATTGGACATTGTACATGAGAGACTATTCATGTTTTTGTTGTTATTACATTACTGAGAATTACAATGAATGCATCAATAAGGATCATGGATATTTAGGTCTATAGAGTTTGATGCCACTTTTTATTACTAATATAGATAATATAGATGAAGATGAAAACTTTGATGTCATTCCTTTGATTTCTACATATTATAACCATATATCTAGACTAGTTCGAATTGTTAAGTAAACTTTTTTTAAAATTATATATATCTATATCTATATCTATCTATCTATCTATCTATCCATATATATACATATATACATATATATATGTATATACACATATATATATAGATATATGTATATATGTATATATGTATGTATATATGTATATATGTATATATGTATGTATATATGTATATATGTATATATGTATGTATATATGTATATATGTATGTATATATGTATATATATACATATCTATTATATATATGTATGTATATATGTATATATGTATGTATATATGTATATATATACATATACATATATATAATAGATATATACATATATACATATATTTACATAATATATATACACATATACATATATATACATATATATATGTATAAATACATATATACATATACATACATATATACATATACATATATATATGTATATGTATATATATGTATATATGTATATGTATATATATATATGTATATATGTATATGTATATATATATATGTATATATGTATATATATATATATGCATGTATATATATACATAGATATATGTATGTATATATAGATACATATATATGTATGTATAAATAGATACATATATATGTATGTATATATATACATATATATATGTATGTACATATATATGAGTATATATACATATATACATATACATACATATATATGTATACGTATTTATCTATATATATGTATCTATATACATATATATACATATATATATGTATCTATATACATATATATATACATATATATATGTATCTATATACATATATATATATATATGTATATAGATACATATATATATGTGTGTACACACACACACACACACACACACACACACACACATATATATATAGATACATACATACATATATATATATATATATATATATATATATATATATATATATATATATATATATATATATATATATATATATATATATATATATATATATATATATATATATATATATATAAGTCACAAAGAAGTTTTAGAGGTCACAATATACAAGTATGATATTTAAATTATGTGTAGGCAAAGTCTTTATAGTTATTGTTGAGCCTAGAAATGTAGGAGTGAGTTACTATTTATTGTGTTGCACTATAGAAAGGATGAAGTTAATTGAAACTGAAGAAAGTGATGGAATGTTATTCCCTATAGGTACACATTAAATTAACTAAATTATGTGTATATATTATTAAATGATGAATTTATTTATTACATATACACATTAAATTAATATTTAAATGCATGATATGTAGGTTTAGGTGTTTTGGAGGGAACATGTCTCAGCCAACACAAATAAGTGAAACATGGAATTCGCTTTGTTGATTACCAACCTAATAATAAAGTGCTTCAATATAGTCACCATGTCATTGCTACATTCATTTCTCTGCATCCAATTAAACATAAAGGTGGATGTCACAAATGGAGGCTAGATACTAAGGACCAAGAGAGAATATGAAATTTTCTCCATGAGCATGTGGAACCACTTGGAACCACTTGACATATTTCATATTTGTAGAATTTTCTTAGATATTTCATATTTCTAGGACTTGCTACATTTAATAAATCATATTTCTAGCACTTGTTTCGATATTTCATATTTCATATTTCATTTAATCCATTTCATGTACAAGTATGTTCATTTCATGTAACTTAGGACAATTATATGTGTAGAAATGTGTACATTTTCTCATTTCATACATAACTTGTAGGACTTATATTGAGTGTATGTATGTGTTCATTTCATGTAACTAAGGACTTTTATGTGTATACATTATACATGAACAAGAATTCAATGCAACTTAGGACTTATATCAAATTTACATGAACTCATTTCATGTTACACATGTAGGACTTATATTGAATATTTACAATTTTATTTTATATAAGTTTAGGAGTTTATGTGTACAAATATGTTTTCATCAATCATGTACATCTAACCATAAAGTATATACATATATAACCTATCTAATCATAAATTTAATCAATCATGTATATGTCTAACCATAAACTAAATAGATGTATATCACATGGACCATAAACTAGAAACATGTATATCGCATTTAGATAATCATAAATTGAACCAATCATGTACATGTCTAACCATAAATTAAATACATGTATATCACATGGACCATAAACTATAAACATGTGTATCACATTTAAGTAGTCATAAATTGAACCAATCATGTACATATCTAATCATAAACTAAATACATATATATCACATGGACCATCATATTTACATGTCTAATTAGTGACATGTACTAAGGTGTCATCAGTAGAAACTCCATCTCCAATAGTATCAATCCTTTGAAATAGTGAGGAGTGCAAAGGACTAACATGTTGGGATGGAAGTGGTGTAGAGTCAGTAAACTGAAATAACATGTCCATCTATGATCATATCTTAGTGGGAACATGAATCTAACTTAAATCTCATAATTATTGATCAAGAATATCAAGTCCATTAGTAGAAATAGAAATAACTTTACCAATTCCTAAGGTCCCCCCAGGTGGAGCTACAAAATATTGTTGTGAATTTGAGTGCTTAGTGCTAAGTGCTAGACTATTGAGTGCTAGAGTGATGTGTAGAGTGCTCAATTCCAAAGTCCTATGTAGAGTGTTGTGTACTCTAGTGTATATGACCTGATGGAATGTCATGGGACACTCAAAATATAAGCCTTTGTGAAATAATCTTTGTGACACTATGTAAAGACATCCCCTATGTATCTATGATGTATGAATATCCCTATAAAAGATCATCTAGAAGATACAAGATCATCTCCATATGTTTGTGCTCTCCAATGAAGCCATGTATATCTCTTGAGGTAGGAATACATGCAACTCTATAGACCTCATCAGTGGGAAATGTAGTACTCAATGATACCTCAAAAAATGATTTGTGCTAAATAGATCTACTCAAAAGATAACTTCCCAGAGTGTTAGATGTAATTCTCCTAGAATCAGATGCAATGTGTGTTGTATGATCAATTGCTTCCCTTTGAGAAGTAATGACAGCTCTATTCACAGTAGTAACCATTACTGGACTCACTGTTGGGGTCCTACATCACACCAATGCACAATGATGAGGAACAACATGAGTCGACTCATAGTATGCATCATGATCACAAACTCTACCATATCCCTAACCATAATATCTTGAAATGTCTAAATAGTTGACGCAATGCTCCAAATAGAACTTCGCGTACAACTGTTGGGCAAGCTATATGTGCAACAACACATCTAGTAACCTAATATGCCCTAACCTTAGTCTTCCCCTCATAAAATGGGAAGAACTCTCATTTGATAATCTCCTTAGAAATTGAGATTTGAACCTAGCATAAGGATATGCCAACCAAGATCTCTGCTCTAAGCTTAGCCAAAGTCCTATCTATAGACTGTGATGCAAATGCAGTAAGTGATCTAAGTTTATCATTAATCTTCTCAAGACTAGTCAAAATCTACTGACATATACCTCTATATAGATGATCCTAAGATCTCTCAATAGTTGATCTCAGTCTAACAGTCTCTGTAGTTGCAAATTGGAATATAGTTGTCATATCAAGAAAGCAAGGGTGGATAGATGATACATCAATAGGTGGTCCCTATCCCTGTCCATGTCCCTAAGCTTGAGCTTGTCCCTATCCCTGAGCCTAAGCCTATCCCTATCCCTATCCTTGTCCCTAATCATGTTCCTATCCCTGACCCTCTCCCTATCTCTGATATTGAGGCTAAGGTTGATCGTCAAATGCCATCTATGGGTACAACATGTGCAAACTAAATGTTAACTTAATATTATAAGAACATAAGGGGTCAATAAGGGGATTCCATATAATTATAAGAACATGTATTCTAATAAGGTGTGTGATAGGTTTTATCATTACTCTAAGGTCATAAGGGGTCCTATTAAGTCTTGTTTAAGTATTTCTAAGGTATTAAGAGGTTATGTATAAGGTCTTAAGTCTTAAAAGTATTTCTAAGGTCTTAAGAGGTCATGTTTAAAGTAAGAAGAGAGAGAAAGTGATGAGAAAGAAAATAAGAAGAGGGAGAGAAAGTGAGATAAGAGAATGAGGAAAGAGAAAGTGAGAAGAGAGAGAAAGGGAAGAGAGAGAGTAAGGAGAGAGAATTCAAGGAGAAAGAAAGTGTAAGGAAAGAGAGAGATAAAGGAGAGAGAAAGTGACAAGAGAGAGAAAGCAAGAAGAGGGAGAGAGAGAGAGTGAGGAGAGAGCAAGTGAGAAGAGAGGGAAAGTAAGGAGAGGGAAAGTGGGGAGAGAGAGAAAGTAAAGAGAGAGAAGTGAGAGGAAAGAGAGGGAGAGAGAAAGAAGATAGAGAGAAAGTAAGAAGAGGGAGAGAAAGTGAGATGAGAGAGTGAGGATAGAGAAAGTGAGATGAGAGAGCTTGAGGAGAGAGAAAGTAAGCTGAGAGAAAGTGAAGAGAGGAGAGAGTTGAAGGAGAGAGAAAGTAAGAAGAGAGAAAAAGAGAAAGTAAGAAGAGGGAGAGAGTATGAGGAGAGAGAGAAAGTAGAATAAGAGAGTGAGGAGAGATAAAGTGAGAAGAGAGAGAAAATAATGAGGGAGAAAGTAATGAGAGAGAAAGTATAGAGAGAAGTGAGAGGAGAGAGAAAAAAAGTGAGATGAGAGAAACTAAGGAGAGAGAAAGTAAGAAGAGAGATAAAGGAGAGAGAAGTGAGAGGAGAGAGAATTCAAGGAGAGAGAAAGTGTGAGGACAGAGAGTTAAAGGAGAGAAAAAGTGATGAGAGAGAAAGTAAGAATAGGGAGAGAGAGTATGAGGAGAGAGAGAAAGTGAGATGAGAGAGTGGGGAGACAGAGAGTGAGAAGAGAGAAAGTAAGGAAAGAGAAGTGAGAGGAGAGAGAGATAGTAAAGGAGAGAGAAAGTGAGAAGTTAGAGAAGTAAGAAAAGGGAGAGACAGTGAGGAGAGAGAGAAACTGAGATGAGAGAGTAAGGAGAGAGAAATTGAGAAGAGAGAGAGAGAGGAAGTGAGGGGAGAGAGAGTGAAGAGAGAGAAAGTTAGGGGAGAGGGAGAGAGAGAGTGTGTGTGTTTCTAGATATTGAATTTTTTTTTTTATTCATCTAGAGTTTCAAATCATTTTTTGTTTTCTACATCTAATCATGTTTTTGTTTACTACATCTAATCGTATTTTGGTTTTTCTATATCTAATCATATTTTTGTTTTTATTGTTTATCTACCTAGCATTTTATATTTCTAAACATATTATTCTTCTATTGAGTACAATTTTAATAATATTTTCTAACATTTAAACCAAAATACAACATATAATCATAAAATTAATAAATGTATACTAAAAATAACAAAATACCCATAAAATAACTAAATACTCATAAAAAAAAACTAAATATTCATTAAAAAAATAACTAAATATTCATCAAAAACTACTAATCATTCATAAACATCAATTAATATTCATTAAAAATAACTAAATAATTAGTAAAAAGGCAAAAATGAAATACTAGTACTCTGAATGCTCGAAGGAGGTTTAAAATGGTGAACTAAAATGATGATGCAACTAAAGATGTCACGAAGTTCGCTCCAAGCCCTGCTATAAAATCGTCACTATAAAAATGAATAGTGAAATGGTAAAACAACTTTTAAAAAGCCATTTTTGGGTGATGACTAGGGTTAAGAGAGGCTTCAAGAGAAGCCTCATAGGCATCAAAAAAAATCTTGTAAGGCTTCGTTTGAAGCACTAGGCTTCACTCAAGGTCCTAATGAGTTTTTGGGTTGCTCGGGCTTCAAGCGAAGCCCATAGCTTTTGTTGAAGCCTTGTCCACATGGCTTTGAGTGAAACTATGTGGAGGTGTCAATTAAAGCTAGAGCTTTGTGTAAAGAAACTCAAAATATTTTTTCCCATTACTCATCCACTTTGTTCATGATGAAAGCTCAAGCTTCCATAAACTGATGTTTATAGAGAGATAGAAGTTGAATGCAAGAAACACACACATAATCCAAGATTTACTAAAATAGATCAAATTGAGAAAGGTGTTGAAGTTTCTCTACAAATTGAGTGAGATCACAAAGTTTAGAACTTAATCTTAAGACATGGATTCAATCAAAGCCTTATTGACTATACTACTTATACCCATTTTGATTAGGTTCCTCTTCTTCTACACATGCTTTGCACTTATCATGTCATAGGTTTAGGTTTTCATATAGTTTCTCATCCTACTTAAGCATTTTTAGATTTATCACCTTTAGGGCATGATTTCAAAATATAGCCCCATCCAAATACAAAAATCATAGATCCACCATCCTCCATCATCATCGGCATACTTAAGCATTTTGTGTCAACTTGTTGAGAATTGTCTACCCTACATCCTACATCCATCTAACTATCTTAATATTCCCTTAAACTAAACATTTTTTAGGTTAATCTATCTTTATAATTTGTGTCCCTCATCATCTTGAGAAAAAGGTTGGGCTCCACACTTGATCATCTCTTATATTCCAAAAGGTCACAAGGCTACCGTAGAGTTGACATCACTATCATATCTTAAGCTTACACAAAGGTAAAACATCCTCTCTTTTACTTTGACATCATATCACATATCCTTAGGCTTCGAAGATGACATATCATTAGAATTAGCATCCTTCCCATGTATCAATCATATGTCCTTGTGCATCCTAGAAAATCCAACCATCACAGTTGTATCCTTAAGAACATTTAGCAAAAAATATCCACCCATGTCTACTTACACTCATTGTCTTAAACATCTTGAATTTCATCCTTAGGAATATCATCCTTTCATGCTAGCTACCACACATTTTAGTAAGAAAAAATGGAAGAAGAAACGCATGGATCTTAGTCTTAGTGGTAGTTCAACTAGTGCACAACTATACCCAATGGTATCTATAATCACACATGATCTACCACCACAAAATCTGAAAGAGTCAGGTCCTTCACTAGACATAGATGCTTTCACGAACCAACTAGAACATGCAACTATAATTAACACCATCATAGAATGAAATAGAGAAACTATTATGGAAAATTTCCCAAGAGATAATGTTGGTGTCTTTCTTTTTGGGAGACCACCATCTCTAGATATTTCTAATCCTACTCATCCCTTATTTGGTAGGCTACCACCCCCTATTAGAAATAGGGAATACTAAGAGGGGGGATTAATTAGTATTCTAAAAAAATTTATCTCCAACTAGATATTATTTATTACTTTGAACCATGCATAAGAAAGTAAACTAGTAATGTTGACCAGTAATAATAACCATGCATAGAGAGAACTCATAACACCATATTTTGTTAACTAGGGAAACCCTAGCCAAAGGAAAAACCCAATGGGGATGATACCCACTAAATGATATACTAATATAAATGTTCCTAGGAGTCTATATAAGCATTCAGTACATAGGAGTCTCAGTAGGGGACTTTGGATCCCTTTTAGGAGATTCTAACCCTATTAGGAGTTGTAGTACAATGGATGAGAGAAGAGCTCATTGTCTAAACATGCACTTCCAATTACAAGAAGAGTTCACTACCCAAACAAGTAATTAATCCACAAGTATATAGATGTTGTATCTTCTTTCTAGGCTGATCTTTGACCTCGGCTTGATCTCAGACCATGAAAATAGGTTCTAAAAACTTTGCATATATCACTTCACAAAAAGTTTGCATATCACTTTTCACATTACAATTGCACACTAAATCTCACAATATACCCTTTGTATAAATACCATGCTTTTTTCAAAAATTTATTCTAGGTCAAATAGGACCACAATATACTTTTCCAACTTAGAGTAAACATTTGGGATGTTGGTCCTAAACGGTCGACTAATTATATTGTAAACAAAATAATTCCTTTATCTTTAATTCTACTATTTTGTTCACTCATAAAATGTGAATATCTTTTTTTTGTATTGTTGTACTAATGTCTAAGGTTATACACATCATCATCAATGTGTCTATTGATTCCATCTAACCTATATCTCTCAAATAACATCATATAAACTAGTTATACATCAAAACAATACACTATTGTAAACCAGTTTCATACTTAGACAATTTTCTGAGTACCAAAGGCTAGGTATCTTTATTTTTGAAGTTTTCTATAACATGTACATCATGTTCTACCATTAATGACAATAATTACATTACTACACAAAGCTAATTGTCAACAATCTCTCTCTTTGGCATTGATGGCAACAAAGTAAGGAAAATTGGCTAACTGACAAAACTTTATCAAAACTTATAATACTTAACATCTATTACATTACATATATTTCATATTATAGATGCTTCTTCTTTCGATATGATTACTACATACATAACTTACTACACAATTTTCTTCTACACTTCCCCCCCCTTTGACATCAATGACAAAGGTTGAAAAGTCAAAAACTATCAAAAAATTTATATCTTGCTGCCTCAAATTGCTATTATCTTCATACAATCATCAAAATTTGCCTTCAAAATATCCATACCTTTCTCCCATGTGTCCTTTTCTACTTCAATAGTAGTGAGGATTACACATAAGTCATATGATGCAATCTCAACTACATTAAGGTCAAAGTAGGTGAATTTTGCATAAGTGTCCTTTGCTTTGACACATTCTTCCAACTGTCTCTCAATGGTTGATATCTTCAGAGAATAGATTTTCTAAATTCAGATAGTCTTCTCAAAAATTTCTCTTTTTCAAGTTGCAATTTCCTAATGTTTGTGTGAACATCAGCAACTTGTCCTTCAAACTCATTTACTTTGCAAGAGGGTTGTTGTATTTGACTAGTTAGAGCTTCTAGCTCATTTAGCTTCCCTTGAATCTTACTATCCAAATTTTTGGTCAACTTATGAGATAAACCATATTTGATGTATAGTACCTTGCCAACTTGTTGACATCTTTGGAGTTCCTTGATATAAGTATCAAGACTCATAAAATCATTTTGAATATTCTTTTAATGGTGCTAAAGAGATTAGCATCATGTAAAATTTGAATCTTAGATTCAGCAACATTCAACATATTTGTAAACTCATCTTCAAATGATTTCACAACTGCTTGAGCTCTTTGAACAAGGTCTGGTTCTATATGTTTTCCTATGAGAGTGATGTGCAATTTGTCAATCACCTTCATTAATGCTCTCCATAGACTCTCTTTTTTTCTCAATCAATTTTTTCAAGGATGAGATCAAGTTAGATTGATCGTCATCATCACCTATACAATTAGCAAGAGATATAGGAGCAGATAAGATAGATGCTTTCACCTCATCTTCCTCTTGTTTCTTCTCTACTACCTTCTTTGATTTTCTCTCTTCTTTTTCCTTCTCTCTTTCTTTTCTTACTTTTCTTTCTTTTGTTTTTCTTATTCTCTCCTCTTTTCTTCTTCTCTTTGCTTCTTCTCCTCTTCAATCAATTTCAACTTGGCTTCTACAATCTTCCTTTTTTCTTCTTCCAACTATCTTTTCTCTTCCTCAATCAGTCTTAACTAATTCTAAATATCTTTGGAATGGGGCTTAGGCTGATCAAAACTTATGAAAGGATTATCATCAATGTTAACTATAACACTTGATTGATCAATTTTCATAGTATCACCACTTATTGATACTTTTGAAGTTTTCTCTATAGTATTAGGAGGTACCTCTACCTCAATCGTCATTTTATTGATAGCTAAAATAGTTTCACTTCTTGTTGCATTCTTATCACCTCCCATAAATAGAATAGACCTAATTTTTTTCTATAGATAGGGTGCTCGTTTACCCATAAATTTCTTTATTTATTCTTCATCTTCAGTCTTGCACATAGTTCCTATCATTGATTTCTAAAGTTCCATATCTTCTTCCCAAACTGGTGCCTTCTTTTCTCTAAGTCTATCATGTACTTTTTGATTGACAAAACCTTTAATGTCTTTAAGTTTAAAGTTATTAAGAATCATATATCTCATAGTAGAGATATCAATCTGTTCTTTCTCAATATCATTATACAAATCATAAAACTTATTCTTCTATACAAAGTTCCCTTCACTAACAATGGTTGTGTTAATCTTCTCTATCTTTGGTTTCTAGGTTTGTGTTGATTTACTTGTTGGTTTCTTGGAAATAATAACTTTCTCTAGTTGTTTGTCTTCTTCTTCCTCTACTTCTTCTTCATCACTAGAATCTTCAATTTTCAACAATGTCTTCTTTCCTTTCTTTGGTCTAGTAGCTTACTACTTAACTCTTTTTTATTGCCTTTTAGATCCACTTGGTTACTCAACTAATACAACAGCATGTGGGATGCTCTATTCTATAGGAGATTCTACAATAGATACACCAAATGCTTGGCCAACTGACAGAGGTGTCACATGCATTACCTTGTTCACTAGATTATTTTAATCCATAGATTGTTTGTCTAACTACCTATGATTCTTCTTCTGACATACCACCCTCAAATAGTGCTTTCTTTTTTATAGTTGCAATCTTCTTATGAGATGCTTTCTCTAATTATTCCTGGAAATTTGATTGAGTTAATTCTTGATATGTTCTAAATTTCTATGATGCTTGATCTATATCATATTTCAACATTAAATCAATATAACCAATAGCTACATCATCACTTAATTCATAACCTAAGGCCTCAAGAAATGTTTCCTGAGGTTCTATTTCTTTAATATAGGTTAGGTCTATATCTAACATAAAACATATATCATTCTTAAATTTTTCAATAATTGTAGGGGCAATTATGAATCTCTATTTCATCTCATTCTACAATGTCCTCATAATCAGATTTCTAATGTCCAAGATTGTCTATGCTAGATGACTTCTGCACACATTTTTATCTTGTCCATAGTGTATCTTTCACTACTTATAATATCAATAACTGATAGAAATGGAAATCTTTTAAGTATATGAAAGAAAATATGATTAATTAAAGACTAGAATCTAAATACACCATTTGTAGTTCTCATAATCTTCTCCAAATTCTCAAGAAGTTGTACTCTCAAAATCTCACATAAATTTACTTGCTCCTTCTCAATGCAAATCTTATAGGCTCTATAGATAAAACTTGCTAACAACTCATCACTCTTAGAACTTGCACAAATAAAATATGTACTAATTCTACTCAAGAATCTTACATCATGTTGTCTGATGGTGCTAGTCACTATTTCCTTACCATTGTAAACTACCTTAGTATAACTTTCAACCCTTTTCTTAACTAGTTTCTCTCAACAAAAGGTACATTGCCTTGTTTGCTAAGACTAGTAACCTCATGAATAAGGTTGGCAGAGATGTCAACTACATCTTCTCCCATCAAAATCTTTCCATTATGAATTCTACTTAATATAATATGAGTCCACTCTTTAGTATCAAGTTCTTGGTAAAAGTGATATCTGACTAAGTCTAAATCCTTTAGATGCTCATATCTGGGCTTAATAGTTATATCATGATTGAAAACAATTTCCATATCTTTGTTCATAAACTCACTTCTAATAGTTTCAAATTTACTACACAAGTAGCTTCCTACATCTTCTAAATAAAGTACGTTGTCTAGAGTAATTGATAAAGTTGAATTAGTGTTTTTCTCTAGGGTTTTCAAGGGAACAACCTTTAGTTTGGGTCTCTCAACATTCTCAGCATTCTGAACTATAGACATATCCATGATTATGCCAAATAGAATTTTATTGAAGAATTTATGTGTAGAAAATGATAAGATACATTTTTTTTTGAAGTAGGATTTTACTCAAAATCACTTTACCAATTTTCTTCTAAGTGCTCTAAGATTCCAGGATGATCACAATGTGGAAATAATCAAGTTTGTACTCTATTTATTCAATTGGAACTTGCATTAATTGTGTACTTCACTAACTCAAAAAAGTTGTTACTTTCGCTCTAAAATCAAATATCTACTCAAGTCATTTGTCTAATCTTCAAATGCTATCTAAGGTTCACCATAGCTTCCTTGCATCATTACAATGCTACACAAAACTTTGCTCCATGATATTTGTTGTAGAAACACAAATTTTATCTTTTGTCATAGAATAAACTTTCCCTTTAATGCTAGTAACTTTTATTTCCTTTGTAACTTTTTTATATAAACTCCAAATTGCAAGTGATCTTAACTACAATCCAAACTCATCAAGATACATCTTCTCTCAACCTCGATACTCATAGCTCAATCTTTAAATGAAGTTTCTAATTCTAGTGTTGTAAACAAGCTTAATTCAACTTGGTTGAATCAAACTCAATTACTAACTTTGATTTTCTTGTCTTAGCATCATCTAACTTTTTCACTAAAATATCTAATCCTTTTACAAATGCCTCATTAAGTTCTTCTCAAAGTTCATTGACTAAATTTGTTTGATCTTCATTGTCTTTCTTAGTTCTAGAGTTACTTTCATGATTCCTTCTATCATTTCCAAAGTTTCTTCCATTGTTACTTCTATTTCCAAAGTTTCTTCCATGATTCCTTCTATCATTTTTGAATTTCCTTCCATTATTGCTTTTGTCCATTCTACAATACTTGGTTGTATGTTTGAAGTTGTTTCATAACTAACATTCTTGGGTTTTGCTTCTAGGATTCTACTAATCAATAGGTTCTTGACAATTCTAAGTTATGTGTCCAAAGTTGTTACACTTATAACACATGATCTACTTTCTTTCTTCATAAGGTCTACTTTCTCTTGATGTCCTTTCATTAGATTTTCTTCTATCTGTAGGGTTAGTGTTTCTAGACATTCTAGTATTTCTTCTATTCATTATCATATTTAGGTGTTCTAAAATTAATTGCATTATGACTAATACCATGACAATTATGATAGTAAAATTATGTAACATAATTAAATAACTTATTCATACAATATCTTTTTATATCACCTATTTCATTACATGAAAAACACTTACCTCTAAATTCATACTTGGTTTCCTTAGGAGATTCCACTTTCTTAGGGTCGTCCAATTTCTTAGTTTCCTTCTCTTGTCCATTTTCTTTGGATTTATCAAAAGATTGATTGGATTTAATCTTATCTTCATATTTATATTTCTCTTTCATATTTGATTTTCTTTTAGGTTTCTTTGTAGACATGTTAAATAGATAACCAAGACCAATCTTATCATAGGCAGGTCTTTGTATTGGCATTGATTCATCAAGATTTTTTCTACTAGTATAAATATTTTCAAGTTGTAGCTTGCACAATAATTTTGTACTTATGAAGTTCTTCATGATCTTCTTTCAAAGTTTTAAATTCAGATATCATCTTTTCTAGATTTTCTCTAAGATCTAAATTTTTAGTCTACAAATCATATTCAACTTTGCTAGGATCATTCTTCTTATTAAACTTTAGATTGGTAATCTTTAATTGATTCTTCAAGATCTTGTACTTTTTTTTCACTTTTTAATATTCATCATCACCAGTTTTAGATTTAGTAGACTCGAGCTTGGATTTGAGATGTTCAATCTTGTCCTTCAATTTTCCAATGTATATTTTGGAGTCTCCATATCTATCTTTTAGCTTATCTCTTTCTTCAGTAAAGAGATCAATTTGTTCGAGTACCTCTTCAAGGTTCTTCATCAACTATTCCATATCTATAGGGATCTTACTCAATTGTTTAAACCTCTTCTGAGTAACTGTGCTCTAATACCAATTGTTAAAAATATGGAATACTGAGAGGGGGGGTGAATCAATATTCTACAAAATTTTGTCACCAATTGGATATTATTTATTACCTTAAACCATGCATAGAGAGAACTCATAACACCATATTTTGTTAACTAGAGAAATGCTAGCCAAGGGAAAACCCTAGTGGGGATGATACCCACTAGATAATGTACCAATATAAATGTTCCTTGTTAGAGGATGGATCCTATTAGGAGTCTATAAAAGTATTCATTACATAGGAGTCCATATTCAAAGACTTTAAATCCCTAATAGGAGATTCCAACCCTATTAGGAGTTATAGTACAATGGATGCAAGAAGAACTCATTGCCCAAACATGCACTTCCAATTTCATAAAGAGTTTTCTGCCCAAACAAGTAATTAATCCTCAAGTATATAGATGATGTACCTTCTTTCTTGGTTGATCCTTGGCCTTAGCTTGATCTCAGATCACAAAAATAGGTTCTCAAAAACTTTGCATATATCACTTCACAAAAAGTTCACATATCACTTTTCACATTACAATTCCACACTAAATCTTGCAAGATATCATTTGTATAAATACCATGATTTTTCAAAAATCACAGTTAGCTTGGCTAGGACCACAATATACTTTTCCAACCTAGAGTAAACATCTAGGATGTCAGCCCTAATTGGTCAAGTAAGTATTTTGTAAACAAATTAATTCCTTTACCTTCAATTCCATTGTTTTGTTCACTAATAAAATGTGAATATCACTTTTCCATATTGTTTATACAGATGTTTGATATTATACACATCATCATTAATATGTATACTAATTCCATCTAACCTCTCTCTCTTAGATATCATCATATAAACCAGTTATACATCAAAATAATACACTGATGCAAACTAGTTTCATACTTAGACAATTTTCTGAGTACCAAAGGTTAAGTATCTTTATTTCTAAGGTTTTCAACAACATGTATATCATGTTTTTCCATTAATGACAATAATTACATCTCTTTAAAAAACTATTTTTCAACACCCCCATTGGTCCATCTGATCCAAATGATCCCTTTTTCATCCCAAAAAGTGGACATCAACTGATGCAACCAGAACCCATGGATCCAAATATCCCATCAACCTAGCTTGGTGCTCTTATTCCATAAAGTAATAAACCCACCATCACACAATCACTAGTCCACACAACACCTTAGCAACCTGCCCCTTCCAGCATTGTTGCTGCCAATAATTCACAATTTGCATCCATTCCCTTCAATATCATAGGACCTTCCATCTCCCAAAGTGTTTCTCCCATTTCATCCATACACACTAGTAGTGCACCTGACTCATTTCACTGCAATGCCCAATTAGCATCACATTCCACTATAGGGATACCCCTAGCCAGACCTACCAACCCACCATTCATCACCTGTAATCCATTTGCATCTATTCCAAATACTACCACTCCATTCCCACTAGGTCCTTAGGATTTTTGGATAATCACAATGGCCAACCACTAGCTTCCGTTTTAGTACTTCACTCATTCCCACTTTCCAAACACATCAACCACTACCACCACCAATCAATCCATTACCACCCATCACCAACTACTTTTCTACGACACCCTTAGGAAGTAGCCAAATAATCTCATAACAAAAAGCACTAGCAATTGGAATTATTCCCTCCACCAACTATTTGGCACCCATTAGCACCCAATTTCCTTCTCAAGTAAGAGTGCAACCAACATATGTTAGGTGTATGCATGAATTTGTGGGCCTCTGAACCTCACACACACTTCAATGTGGTCCTTACCTACGGATTCATCCTAGAACAAACATAGGAGAGTTCATCCAAGAGGTCTGATAGTGCAACCTGTTGCCTTCTATCTAGAAGGATTTTGCCTATTTATTCTATCAGAATCAAGATGCAGGCAACCAGACCTTTCTAGAATGAAGGGTTTTAGAATGCAATTAAATCTAGATGATGTGCAATTAGTCTATATGAAAGATGCAAGTAATCTAGTAACACATAAAATAAATCAGACTATATGTGTTCATATTAAATATAAATGATATTAAATCTAAATAATAAAAAGCTTATGATAATAGCGAGCAAATGAGTGCACAATTTGACAAAAATTTGATACAAATCCTCTTCAACCTCTGTAATGAGGGAGTGAGAGCCGCTTAAATAGAATCTAGGAATGGATCAACGGTCAAGATGAACCTTGATGAACAGTTAAGATTAGTCAGAAGATTCAGTTAAGATGGAAACTTCCTTGTGTAGGTGAAGTTAACTATTTCAGATCTAAGTGTGATGAGTAGTTAATTGAACTTTTCATAAGTGTGAGAGCAAGTTAACTAGATTTATTCTAATTTCGAGAGGTAGTTCACTCAGAGTTTCCATTTTAAAACTAAAGAGAGGATTTTGAAGATACTATTTAATCTAATAAGTGATACATAATCTCATAAATGCCTTTTCTACTTAATTGAACAATCTAATTCAATTAATAAAAGTGGGCACAATTATTAAATTAAATATTTTAATTCCCTAGTACATTAACCTTTGGATATGGTTTAATTTAATTAAAGTATAAACACTTCAAATTAAATTAAATCTTAATCAAATAGGTTTAATGTGACTAATATGAGTCAACACTTAGGAATTAAATAGATGCCTTGATTAATGCAAATTTAGGGTTTTCTATATTTGACACCTAGTTCAAGTAGCGAAAATCAGAACTAGAATTGCCTAGTGACATAGGACTTTTAGAATTGACTGAACTAGACAGGAATTGGTAATCATGGCAATGAGCCAATTTTGGGGTATTACATTAGGAAAAATTTGTAATCCCAAAACATAGCCCCAATATTTCCACCAACACCTCTCCAGCAGTAAAAAACACCACAATAGTAGTATATCCAAGCACAAACAAAAAATTATCTAGTTGGGTAAAAATCTCTTACCAATCCACCTTAGCAACAACTATAATATCAATAGCTTACCCAAAAAATTTAGTAGTATATTCAATCACTACTCTAACAACCAATCAATCCCATCCAAACTATAGTTCAAGTCACATTTCACCCACCACAATACCCCAATCAGAACTATCCATATTCACCCAACCAATCTGAAACATACCCTACACGGGGGACATCGAGGCTAGGGGCACCAACATTAACACCTATCAACCTTGAGTGGGAAGAGATGAAGAATTCTCTCAAAGCACTCAAAGATAACACATAATCCAAGACTTTCAAATTTGAAGTTGTATTTCTATATCCATTTGATAGAGTGATAACAATGAGACCATTTCCCAAACATTTTGAGGTCCCTAAGTTTGATAAATTTTAAGGGAGAAATGAGATCCAGTCACACATGTTAAAGAATTTTTTATGCAATTCCAAGAAGTGGCTTACAATGATGTTTTTCTCATGAGCCTCTTTCCTAAAAGCTTGGTGGGGCTGCTCTTGAATGGTTATATCGGATAGCCTATGGTACCATTAAAACTTTTGTTGAACTATTAAAAGCCTTTGTAGCCCAATACAATCACCTAGTTGAGACTAAGATATCCATAGTTGACCTAGTTCATGCCAAACAAAAAGGAGTAAAAATCCTTGCAAATTACTTGCAAAGATGGAAAACTCTCACAACATGGATCTCTTGTAGTATCCCAGACCATCACCTCGTTGAAATGTTCATTAACAACACACATTCTAGTATTGTGCATCACATGGTTATGAATTGCCTCCAAACATATAAGGATATCAAAGAGAAGGGCATGGACCTTGATAAAGGACTTATCAAGGATGGAATCATTAAGATTTACAAATAAAACACTCCAGAATGAGGATAATACAATGACAAACCTCAGTATTGGAACAAGAACAAAAACATAGTTACTGACAAAGCCATAGACACCTGACATGTTCATGTAGTTGAAGCAGCATCTAACACACCAAACATGATTTATTAACAACAATCTTATAAACCACCACAACCAACCTATCAATAGAGCACATACCAACAATCCTATCAACAACCTTCATTACAGAACAATCAACACAATACCCAAGTATCCAATCCTCAAAATCAAACCAATGACATTACCATCTCTGTTGATTAAAGACCACACGTCTAAAGATAACCCCAAGTATATACCCCTTTGGGTGAAACCCTTGATATCATTTTTGAAAAATTAGCCAAGGACAACCTTATTTGACATCCACAGACTCAACCATTAAATCACAATCAATCAAGGTCAACTTTGTATAGAGAAAATAAGTTCTACAAATTTTATTTTGTTAAAGGACATCCCACCTTCAAGTATATGTAGCTCAAAGACTATGTGCAAGATCGCATCGATCAAAAGGAAATCAAGGTGGGGTACAAACCTCTCGAAATGCAAGGTTATTAATCTACTAAAACACATTTCCTCCATACACAAAAAATGTAGGCAAAGCCCCTATAAGTAATCCCACCACCAACAAACTAAATAATGTTCAAAATAAACAAGGTGATAATCATGATAAAATATAGAACTATATGACAGCATACCTAGACTATGGTAATTTGATAAGTGATAAGTATCAAAGGCCCATATAACTAATGTGTAGTTATCAAAAGAAGAAATCAGCTCAACATAGCTGGACAATCTGCACCTACCCCATTAGGACCATAGTATAATATCTTGGAACACCTTGGGAATATGCTAGCTCAAATCTCTATTATAGATATCTTGCACACTAGTCCACTTTTCAAAGAAATCCTTGACAGTGCTCTTCATGAGTCATGTGTTCCTATTGATGTCTATGCCATTCAATTTTGAAGATTGGTCGGCCATCTCTTGGCATCGTGCATATTTTCCTTTAAAACTTCTGACATCCCAGTTGTTGAGCTAGATCATATCCTCATGCTTTGCAACACTGTCATGGTTTATGACTTTTCTATCAAAAGGGTCATGATAGATAATGGATCAAACTTAAATCTATGTACTTTGAAATTTATCAAACAAGCAGGATACACTAAGGCAGATATCCTAAATGATGTCATCACTATCAAAGCCTATGACAACATGGAGTGGACCATCAGAGGAACTATCTTTCTACCTATCAGAGTTGGCCCTGCCACTCAGTAAATAATCTATCATATAGTTGATCTTAACCTACCCTTCAACATCCACCTTGGTGTCCTACGGATTCATGGTATGAAGGCATTTCCTCTACTTATCATTAGTGCATCAAATTTCTACATCATGGTACTGAGATAAGCATCCACGTTGATCATCAACCCTTTTCTTATTGTAATGTGGTAGAAGCCTCATATGAAAATCATTCTCCTAGGATCAAGATTGGCAATAACATGGCCAGCTTCTCTAGCACTTGCCATGATCTAGACATCATTTTGTCCTCGAGTAAAAGTACAAAGTTGTGTCACCTTTCAAGCTAACTTATCAGAATGATTGAATCTAAGTATTTATATCTAAAACTCAATTTTGTTCAAAAATATGATCTTGATAAATTTATTCTAGCTAAGTTATATATGGTCTCACACTTTTCCAATTGGAAATGTTTATTAAATGCATGTTTTATACTAGTTAGTATTAAATTACTAAAGAAATACAATTACTTCAGAAAACTATCATTTCAATAACTCTTACTATTTTTTATGATGTTTTTCTAATAACATATAAACACCATTTTATAAAGATCAAAGTCAAGAATATTCACATATAGAGTTCATAGTGTTTTAATTAGATATAGTATATTGTAATTAAAAAAAATATACACATACGTATTTTAACACTCAATAAGATGTTGATTTGGAGAAAGAAAAAAATATTAAATCAAATCAATAAAATTTTAAAATTATATGATGTTCTAGAGGAGAGAGTCCTCTTCTAGAATCTATAAGTTTTCTTTTGGTTGGAATAGAATTATTTTGAAAAAAGTGGTGGGAAATGAAAACTATCGATTTGAATAAGTTAATATTTGAATCATTATAAAAGAAAAAATATAGGTTTAAAGCCAATTTTTATTTTTGATTGTTCTAGGTACATATTTTATCTATGACATAATATGAGATCAAGGGAAATAAGTTTATTTCCATGTAGTTTTGTGGTGGGAACTAGACCCTTGATTTCTAGTGTTTTGCAGCAACTAAAAAGTTATCATTAAAAAATAGGAAAATATATCATTTCATATTCCAAATAATTACTAAAAATTATAATCCTAAACTTCATCCATTTCTACACATTTCATTAGTTTACTTCATTTTCAAATTCTAAATAATCATACCACTTTTATGTCATTGATGGTGAACAATTATATTTTTGTTAGCCTTTTCCTTTGTAAAATGGTGACACAAGTTTGTGCTTTTACCCCCTCCACTCTTTCCATGGTTAAGATCAACTACCAAGGTTCTAGAGAATATAGTCTTTCAGATGCCTTTGTTGTCGATGCTCTACCTTTTGACCCACATACTCAAGGGCGCCCAACCTATCAAGGACCAAAGCCAAACACAATTTCCATGCTCAAACAACTCAGGGCTACCATATTTATTACCAATGAGATCATTGATGGAGAGGAAATAACTCCTAATATTAGCACATGGTTGTACAAAGATCCAACCCCAAAGGGGAAAGAACTATTTGACTATTTTAAGCAAAAAAATCCACACTCACACTACCTTTCTACTAAACAATGGGATTATCAAGGATGTGACCTAGGTTATGAAGAGCTAGGCATCAAACAACCTATGGAAGAATACAAAGAGGAGAAAAAGAAAGGTCTAGGCTATAGACTCCCACTAGGGGTACCACAAAAGGTAGTCATGCCTTTTTGAATATCCAAAACAATCTTGTAGAGGTTGAAGGCATCCCTGAGGAAGTAAAAAAGAAAGCCTATGGTGATATGTTCCTTGATGAACTTATTGTGATGTGGAGACTACTCAAACTCGTAGGTTTATTTGACACAGTTTTCTCCCTATATTATTTCTACAAGGGTTTGACTGTAGCTCCCTAAAGCTAAAAATGCCTTTATATTGTAAAAGGCATCAACTACTATTTTCTTATTAGATGACTTGTTCTATCCCTAATTGTGTAAGTGTTAAAAAGCTTATAGAAAAAGCTTTAGGGTTAGGGATTTCATGATGTAATGGTGATATTGTAGCTTCTTGTGGTGGTATTGAGCTATAAGGGATTTTGGATTGTAATTAGGTTATAATCACTGGATCATAATAATATTGGACTTATTGTTGGTGGACGTAGCCCAAGGATTGGGTGAACCACATGAAATCTTGGTGTCTTATGTTTTCTTTTATGTGATCTACTATTTTTTTGGTATTGGTTATATTTGCATGTAACTATTATTTCTATCTGAGGTAGCTGATTGTCATTTATTTTTGGCTAGATTGTCATTGATTCTTTTTCTTTAAGTGATCCCTTGCAGGAAGGTCTCATGGTTAAGTGGGAGTCTCATAGTTGAGTGGGAGCAATGACAAACAAGGGTAAGCTAAGGGTTGAAAATTTTAATGAGTAGAACTTTTAGTTATGGAATATGTAAATGGAAGACTATATTTATCAGGAGGATTTATAGAAGCCATTGGAAGGAAAAACTAAGAATCATGGATCTATGACAAATGGTGATTGGGATCTTTTAGATAGAAAAGAACTTAGAAGAATTTGATTATGCTTGGCACCATCAATGGCATTTAATATTGCAAAAGTGAAGATGATGGAAGAGTTGATGGAACCCTAAAGAAATTATATGAAAATCTTTGTGCTTCAAATAAGGTATTTCTCATGAAGAATTTATTTAATATAAAAATGACAAAGGGTGGATCTGTTGGGGATTATTTAAATGAGTTTAATACTATTATTAGTTAATTATCTTCTATGGGTATTAATTTTGATGAAGAAATTAGGGCTCTCTTGATTTTGTGTTCTTTGCCTAAAAGCTAGAATGGCTTGGTAATGGCTATGAATAATTCTGTTTCTGGATCTACTACCCTAAAATATGATGATGTGATCAATGTTATTTTGATTGAGAAAACTCATAGGAAAACCTTAGGTGGATCTACATTAAGAAGTGCTTTGAATGTACAAAGTAGAGGTAGAATGACTGAGAGAGGAAATAATTTTGGAAATCATGGAAAATCAAGAGAAAATTCAAAGGGGAAGAGGTCTCAAACTAGAGAACCAAGAGATTTCTGGTATCGTGGGAAAATAGGGCATAAGAAGAAAGAATGTTGGACTTGAAAGAACATTGAAGGAGATAAACCATAAGGGAACAAGGAGGAAAATATGGTAAGTAACAAATCCAAAGAGGATACTTTGCTTCTATCTATAGAAAATGTTGATGATTCATGGGTTTTAGATTATGGTGCTTCATTTCATGCTACACCTCATAGAGGTTATTTCATTGATTATGTCCAAAGGGATTTTGGGCTTATTTATTTGGGAGATAATGAACCCTATCAGATTGTTGGAAAAGGAAAAGTTAAGATTAAGTTGTAGAATGGGAATCATTGACTACTACTTGAGGTAAGACATGTTCCAAGGTTGAGTAGGAATATAATTTCAGTAGGGTAACTCAGTGATAAGGATTGTGTAGTTACTTTTAATGATAAAACTTGGAAGGTTTCAAAAGGTTCCCTTGTAGTTGCAAAAGGTGTGAAAGTAGGAACCTTATATCTTTGTACAAGTTATATTTTTCCTTCTATTTGATTGTTTCAATGAAAAATGAATGTTTACGAATAGTTACTACAACTATGCAGGAAGGACAAATAGTTGTTGTATATTCTGATACAACGTTGTGGCACAATAGACTTAGGCACACAAGTGAGAAAGGTATGAAAGTACTTCATTCAAAGAAAGTTTTACTTGGTCTAAAATATGTTAATATGGATTTCTTTGAAAGTTGTATGTATGGAAAATAAAAGAGAGTGAGTTTTGTGAAGACTAGGAAGGAAACTAAAAGTGAGAAATTAGAGTTTGTGCACAGAGATGTATGGGGACCAATTCAAGTATCTTCCTTTGGTGGCTCTCATTATTATGTTACATTTATTGATGATGAAACTAGAAAATTATTGGTTTATATCCTTAGACATAAATCTGATGCCTTCTAAACTTTTAAGAAATGGAAATGCTTGATTGAAAATGAGACTGGTAAGAAACTAAAATATCTCAAATTTGATAACGGTGGTGAGTATTGTAGTCATGAATTTGAAAATTATTGCTCCACTAATGGTATTCGTAGATAGAAAATTGTTCCAAGGACTCCAAAAAAAATTGAGTGGTTGAACGCATGAATGAGACTATAATGGAGCATGCAAGAAGCATGAGGCTGCATACAGGGTTTCCCTTAAACATGTGGGTGGAGGCTATTAATACTAATGTATATTTGATTAACAGAGGTCCCTCTACTCATTTGGGTTGTGGTATTCCAAAGGAAGTATGGACTAGTAAGAAGATGAGTTACTCTTTTCTTAGAACCTTTGATTATAAAGTATTTGCTCATATAGATTCTAAAAATAGAACCAAGTTGGAAGCTAAGTCAAAGAAATGTGTATTTGTTGGATATGGTATTAATGAATTTAGTTATAAGCTTTGGGATTTTGAAAATCATAAAACTATAAGAAGCAAGAATGTCATATTCAATGAGAAAGTGTTGTACAAAGATCTATTATAATGACATGAGAAGAAAGAAAATGATTATGTAGTGTTGGATGATACTCTAAAAGCCAATATTCCATTGATTCCTCATGATGTGCAACAACCACAATAACAAATACCACACACCCCAATGAATGTTAGACAGTCAACAACAATGAGTAGACCTCTAGAAAGATTCTCTCCTTCCTTGTATTCTATTTTACTTACTAATGCTAGTGAACCTAAATATTATGATGCACTTGTGCAAGTGGATACAAAGATTCAATAGGGGTATGCAATGAAAGAAGAAATGGAATCTTTGCTGAAAAATAAGAAATGAGATTTATGCAAGTTGTCTGCATGTAAAAAGGCTTTATAGAATAAGTGGGTTTATAGGTTGAAAGAAGAGGATGGAGGTAAGAAAAGATTTAAATTGAGGTTAGTCGTAAAAGGATTTTCACAAAAAAAAGGCATTGATTTTGATGAGATGTTCTCTCCTGTTGTTAAAATAACTTCTATTTGCACTATTTTAAGTATTGTGGCTATTAAAGATTTTTATTTGGAGAAGCTTGATGTTAAAACAACCTCCCTTCATGGTGATTTGGATGAAGAGATGTATATGGCTCAACCATAGGGATTTGAGGTCAAAGGTAAGGAGAGCTTAGTGTGTAGATTGAAGAAAAGTTTATATGGCTTGAAGCAAGCACCTCAGCAACGGTATCTAAAATTTTATAGTTTTATGCATGAGCATGGATATAGCAGGTATCATTCAAATTATTATGTTTATTTTAAGAGGTTGGATAATGACAGCTACATTATTTTATGTTTATATGTTGATGATATGCTTGTAGCTGGGTCTAACATCGATCATATTAAGGGGCTAAAATGCTAGTTAGCACATGCATTTTCTATGAAGGATTTGGGGGTAGCAAATCAAATCCTTGTTATGGAGATTTGTAGAGATAGAAAGAATAGGAAATTGGCTTTATCTTAGGTTGATTATATTGAGAAGGTGTTGCAATGTTTCTCTATGGAGAATGCTAAAGTTGTAGCACACCTTTACCTGGTCATTTTAAGTTGACTAAGGAGATGTGTCCCAAGACATAAGAAGAGGAGGATAAAATTTCTAAGGTACCTTTTTCTTTATTTGTAAGAAGCTTGATGTATGTTATGGTATGTACTAGGCCAAATATTGCACATGCAGTGGGATTTGTTAGCAGGTATATGAGTCACCCAGGAATTGAACATCGAAATGTAATGAAATAGATTCTTAGATATTTGAGAGGCACATCTAGTAAGTGTTTACATTTTGAGGGTTCCACTACTGATTTACAGGGCTATGTTCACTCAAATTTGGTAGGGGATATTCATACTAGGCAGAGTACTATAGATTATGTATTTACTATTGGTGGGGTAGCCATGAGCTAGGTTTCTAGATTATAGAAGGTTAATGCTTTGTCCAATGCATAGGCTAAGTATTTTGCTACTACAGAGGTAGCCAAGGAGATGATATGGCTTCATTTCTTCATGGAAGAGTTGGGAAATCCATAGAGGGATAACTATTTGTTCATAGATAGCTAGAGTGTTATTCATCTTGCAAAGAATTTAGCTCTCCATTCAAAGACAAAACACATGCAGTTGTAGTACCATTTCATTTGATCAGGTTTTGAATGATGGGTAGTTAAAGTTGGAGAAGATACATACAAATGATAATCCAACATTTATGTTTACAAAGGTAGTGACATAGGAGAAGTTGAACTCCTATTCAACTTTAGTTGGTCTTCTTGACTTAATAGAATAAAAGAATAGTTGAGTCTAGGGTAGTTTGACATTCTAGTGGGAGCTACAAGTTTAGCAATGTTATGATCAGTCTCCAAGTTAGAGGTTATTGTTGTGGAGTCTAATTAGTCTTCAAGTGGGAGGTTTTTCTAATGTGGAGCCTAATTAGACTCAGAGGTTTATTTGGCATAGTTTTCTCCCCATATTATTTCTACGGGGGCCCAAGATAAGGTCTTGGGGGAGCACCCTAGGTGTGCTCCCTATCGCAATACAAGGTGGGGTCAAGGGGCAATGCCCCCATGGGGGTTGTCAAGGATAGTGCTCATGAAGCCAAAAATGCCCTTATAATGTAAAAGGTGTTGTCTATTATTTTCTTATTGGATGACTTCTTCTAGCCCTAATTGTGTAAGTGGTAAAAAGCTCATATAAAAAGGCTTAGGGTTAGGGATTTCATGATGTAATGGTGATATTGTAGCTTCTTGTGGTAGTATTGAACTATAAGGGATTACAGATTGTAATAAGGTTGTAATCACTGCATCATAATAATATTGGACTTGTTGGTGCACATAGGCCAGGGATTGGGTGAACCACATTAAATCTTGGTGTCTTGTGTTCTCTTTTATGCAATCTACTATTTTCTCATATTGGATATATTTGCATGTAATTGTTGTTTCTGTCTAAGGTTAATCTTAACAGAACTTATCTTAGGAGCCTCTATGCTCTATTAATTATCCATTAACCTCGTTTACCTACCCCTCTCTCATCCTAAAGTCATTGATTGGTCCCAACCAAGTGTTATCCTTGTTGACAAGTATTTTATGAGGCATGCACTCCTTTGATTCATGGGAGTTGAGACACCACATAAAAATTGACCTCCATAATTAGCTTATGTCTACAAGTTGGATCCAAATGGTTACTTTGGGGAGGAGGAAATATCCAGTCGTAAAATGATCAAAAGAAATATAACAAAAAGAAAAAAGAAAAGCAAAGCTATCCCCTACTGAAAACTCTTCTAGAACACCATCGGATCATTCAATAAATGAAATGCAAATAAAGGACATATCCAAACGTGAAAACCTTTCTGAGGCACCTAAGGATAGAGATTTCATCCTTCCGCTACAAGATCATAGGCTTGTAGTATTACCAATCCTAAAAAAGGACACTAGACCACTCAACATTAGTCTAATAGAGATACCAAGGATCACATAGATTGTAGCATCTTTGTCATTAAAACAAGCAGATCTTCTCATTGAGGTGCTTTGAGAAACTATTGGCGACTTTGTATTGTCTTATGAAGATATGCTAAGATTAGATCCTAAGTTAGTGGTACATCATTTGGCCATAGACACAAAGGTTAAACCAATCAAGCAAAAACTCTACAAGATGTCTCCCAAAGTTACTCTACTAATTAAAGTAGAGTTAGAAAGACTGCTAGATACAAAGATCATTTGTGCAATTTATTATTTAGATTAGGTCTCTAACATGACACATGTCACCAAGCCCCCTAGTGATATTAGGATTTGTGTAGATTTCAAAGATCTCAACAAGGCATGTCCTAAGGATGATTTCACTTTACCAAATATAGACATGATTGTTGATCTCACCATAGGCCATGAGCTCTTATCTCTCATTTATGGTTTCTTCAGTTACAATCAGATTTAGATAGTAGAAGCAGGTCAACATAAAACAACATTTACCACTCCTTGGGGAAAATTTTGTTGCAACATGATGTCATTTGGGTTAAATAATACTAGGGAAACCTATCAGTGAGCTATGACATTCATTTTCCATGATCTTATCTATAAAACTCTTGAAGAGTATGTCAATGGCATCTTGGTCAAATCTCTCAATGCCCTCAATTACTTAACTCATCTTGAGGAAGTGTTTAATCAGCTGGCCAAGTACCATCTCATGCTCAACCTGAAGAAACATGTCTTTGGCATTACATCTAGCAAGCTCCTAGGATTTATCATATCTAGGCATGGTATTGAGATTTACCCTCCAAAAGTCAAATACATTATGGATATCTCCTCTCAAGACACTCTGACAACTTCACTCCCTTTAAGAAAAGTTGCAATCAGTCAAATGATTCGTCTCATGACTAGTAGATAAGTGTCAACCCTTTACACATCTACTCAAAAAGGATCAAAATTTTACATGGGATTCTATTTTTTTTGAAAAAATTAAGAAATACTTGACTAACCCGCCTATCTTGGTTTTGTTAGTCGCTAGGAGACCATTAATATTGTATATATTATAGCTACCCCAACAGCACTAGGTACACTTCTAGCACAACTTGATGACAAAGAAAAAGAAAGAGTTATTTACTACATCAGCCACACTCTAGTTGGTTATGGGCCTAATTACACACCCATGGAAAAGGCTTGTTTAGTTGTGGTTTTTGCTACTCAAAAGCTCCGCCATTACATGTTGAGGCATACTATGCAACTTATCTCCTAAATACATCCCTTGAAATACATGTTATTACACATAGTATTCATAGGTTGCATAGTCAAATGGGTCATGCTTCTTAGCTAATTTGACATCAAATATGTTGATAGAAAGGAAATCAAAGGACAAGCTATTGCAGATCATTTGGCTGATGCACCCTTAGTCATTTGTCACCCTCTCATTATGGAGTTTCTAGATGAATATCTCTACTAATAGAGGAAAAACCATTGTGGAAGTTATAATTTGATGGATCTTATACATCTCATGGTTTTGGAGCAAGCATATTGTTGTTTACCCCTTAGGGTGACTATATTCCTAAGTCTTTCAAACTCTAGTTTTAGTGCACCAACAACATCTTAGAGTATGAAGCTCTTATTACAGGGCTCAAGATAGTAGTTGAGTGGAACATCACATAGCTACAAGTCTTTGGAGACTCATAGTTGATTATCAAGAAAGTCCTTGATGAGTACCAAACAAAAGATGATAAACTCAAACCCTACAAAGAATCAATTGATTAGTTGAAGCAACATTTTACTTAGACCTAATTCACTCAAGTACCAAGGTTGCAAAAAAAGGCTATAGACACCATGGATACTATTGGTTCACTCTTGGAAATTCCCTAAGAAGCTACACAATATGAATTCTTAGTTAAGCAGCTACATGAGCCTGTATATGAGAACAATGAATCAACATGGGTATGCATCTTGGTTGGTCCCCAATCCCTGTGGTACCATGAAATTTATGCTTACCTACAAAATGGTATCATATTTCTCCATCTCATAAAAAATCAAATGCCAAAACCTCATTTGTAGAGCATCCCACTACACTATTATAGCTAACACCCTATATCATTGAGGTTTTCATGATACTCTCTCAGTGTTTAGACTACAATGGCTCTCAAAGAAGTACACACCACACTTTTTAGTGCTCACACAAGCGATATAGTCCTAGCTAAACAAAAATACTTAGAGCTAGATATTATTGGCCTACTCTAGAACATGATGGTTGTGAATTTTTCAAAAGGTGTCTACCTTGTCAGCAACATGCAAATTTAATACAAGCTCCAGCTCAAAATATTCAACCCATTACACTACCATGGCCCTTTGCATGCTAGGGTTTTGACCTTTTTGGTGGTATTTTACCTCTATCTTCAAAAGGCCACAAAGGGATAATCCTTGCAACAGATTATTTCACCAAGTGGGTAGAAGAAGTCCCACTTTCCACTACCATAGGAGTTCAACTATCTAAATTCATCCTTTATCACATTATATGTCACTTCAATATCCCTGCTATAATTTTCACAAACCATAGAGGTAACTTTGAAATCCTCAATATGAAAGAATTGTGCAACTCCCTCCACAGTCATCACTATTTTTCTAGCCCTTACTTCCTACAAGGTAGTGGCCACATTGAGGCAACTAACAAAACCCTATTCAAAATCCTCAAGAAAGTTTCCAATGATTTTGTTCATGATTGGAATTTTCTAATCAACCCTACCTTATGGGATTACCGCACCTCATTTTGTACATCCACAGGAACAACCCCATACTCCTTGGTCTATGTTGCTAAAGTAGTCCTACCTATTGAAGTTGAACTCATGTCCCTGTGTATCTCTTTGCAAGGATAAATATCATATGAGGATTATAGATAGCAAGAATCACATAGCTACATCTACTTGATGAAAAAAGGCAATAGGCCTATGACCATCTCACAATCTATCAAAATTGCCTCAAGTGCAACTTCAACAAGAAGGTTCACCCATGAAAATTTGAAGTAGGTGACATGGTCCTCAAAGAAAATATGAAAGTCTAGATAGACAGAGAAAAGAAGGGAAAGTTTGAACCTACATGGCTTGGTATGTATGTTGTCATATCATCTTTTGGCTCAAGAGCATATCAGCTATCAACGCTTAAAGGTGAAACACTAAATGATCCCACTAAGATCATTCACCTCAAAAAGTTCTATGCTGAAAAACCTTGGTATATGCTACTAATCTCATGGAAAAAACCAAAAATATATATATAAATACCCAAAAAAGAAAAAGAAAAAGAAAAAGAAGCATCCAAATTAAGATGAAAACTTGGCAATTCAAGCACCTTGGATAGGTACCTTGGTGAAAACCTAGCAAATAGGTGTCATATTTACTTGGCCTTTTCATTATCTATTAGTGTTCTACATCTGTCTATCATCTCCCTATATGTCTCATTGCCCATTGATGAGGCATATTAATGTCTTAATTTCGATATAGTTTTCAGAGTTTGGACTTACTCTTTGTGCTTTGTCAAAAAAAATTCCAAAACATTTGTGTAAATATCTTGTGAACTTAATAGCTAGAACTTACTAAACCTATAGGTAGTGTATATGACATACTTTTCTTGATATTATACATAGAATGCAGTATTTCTTATAAATATCTTAAGATATGTTCTAATATCTGAATAAGAGTAGGAACGTTATCTTGCATATATGTTTTGGATGTTTCTAACTTTAAGGAAAATGAAGAGTGATGCAAAGGATGGTGATTACTACATTAAAGAAAGAGGATGATGGAGACCAATTATGGCAAAGAAAGCATAGTTTGATTCCTATGGATAAGTTGTGCCTGTAGAGGAGATATTGTTCCAGAAAATCTAGGAGAAACAACTTGTTATATTTCCTACAAGTTGTTATTTTGATGCTTAGTAATAAATGTACTATGTCATGGTTGATCTTCCACCTTCTTCTCTGGTGATGTTTGTTCAAGACTTATATGTCATGTTTTTAATAAGTATCCAATCCTCTATTTAATGGATTCAGATCATCTTAGCAAGCTAATGATAATAAAGAAAATTTTGGTTTAAAATTTAGAAGTTACTCTTTTTCTATTCTTCATGAATTATTCAGTTGATGTAATCTAAGAACGATTTTAATGAAAGAGTGATTTTGGAATACTTGTTGTGTTTATAGTTATTTGAAACCAACCAAAGGGGCCCACTTGGGAGGTGGAATAGATTTAGCTAGAGTGGATTCATTCTTTGTAATTTCTTGTTTTTAAGATATATTTATTGTATTAGTCCTACAACATTGTCACTATGAAAGTTCCTGTAGCACTTGCACAAAATGCTCATGGTGGATGTTTTGAGTTGTGAACTAGTTTAGGTTCATTTTCCAAAGCCTTATACAATTATCTGTTGTTAGTCCAAGTGTGTTTACTATTTTGTAATAGTAGTATGGATTTTTTTCATGCATTTTACTTTCTTGCAACATAGGTATTAAGACTCTTAAAGAAACTTAGTGCACATACTATGCTGACCCATTTCAAGTCTTATGTCTTTGGGTTGACAATTCAAGTGTATTTCATGATAGAATAGGTAGTCTTTAGAATAGATATAGTATCCTTGAGAAAGACAATGGTGTGATTAACTTCATTTATTATGAAACCATACATTTCTGAAATCATTATCAAGGATGGTGTCAAACTAGGAACCTTCATGAGTCCTTTATTTTCATATTAGGTTGTTAGCTAAAAACCACAAAGTTGTGAGCTTAATTAACAAGTCGCCAATTCAATTGCATGCATCAAAGAGGAAGAAAACAAGATGAATATGGTAGAATTTCTTCCATGAGAGTCTCTTAATTTGAATGAATAAATTGAAGAAGAAGTTGAGTTGCCTTTTGAGGATGCAAGCCCTAATTTTCCTGCAAGATATTCCTCTAGCGCAAAAACCTTGGACATAAGTAGCTTCAACCTTTTTTTGAAATTTTGGCTAGCTTTCTTGATAGTTCTGGTCCAAATCCACATGTTGTTAACAATATTGTAGCCAGCACTCCTTTTTAGAATCAACCCCATAATCAAATACCTCCAGTAATGGTACAACCTACTTTTACATTTCCTCTCCCAAGCCTCATAACCAATATTAATCTCAAAAATATGCCCACAGCTACTCTTCCAAATTTTTATGGCCTTGTAACTAAGGATCCTAATACTTTCTTGTTTGATTTTGACATACTCTATCATATCTTTGACTATAACGCTAACTCCCATAAGCTCAAGTTGTTTCTAGCAACACTGAAAGAATCAACCTTACAATGGTTTGTGGGCTTAGGAGCCAATGTAGGAGGTACCTGGGATAAAATGCAAACTCTATTTCTAGAGAAATACAAAGAGTATTACAAGGGGAATGATCCAAGAGGAGATGAAATCTTTAGAATATCTCAAAAGGAGGATAAAACATTGGAAGACTATGTTTCATGTTTCTTGTATGTACTGCAGAAGAACCCCTAGCATGTACCGATGGAGGATTCACAAAAACTAGTCCTCTTAAGAGGGGTAAACAATAATTGTTTAGAAGCACTAGACCTAATGGTTGGTGGTGATGTATATCAATCCTCTTGGGATGACCTTAAGAAAATTTGTCTTAACTACTCAAGGTCAACTATGAAGAAAGGTAGAGGACACCAATCCATAGATGCTAAAGGGATCAGTCAAGGTATTTCAAAGCTTGAGATATCTAATCTACTCTTAGATTTCAAGCAAGACATCATAAATCATGTTTCTACACATCTCAACACAATGACTACAAAGAAGAAGCGTGTAGAGGTTGAGGTATAGTTAGTTGAGTACTATCCACACTCTTGGAAGTAGAAGAAAGATTGTCAATGCAAATTGGTCACTAGTGTAGAGAACTAGCATCTTCCAACTAAGTACCTCAATATAGAAGGAGAGGATAAGCAAGTATTCTTCATTGCTCAATATCAACCATGGGCCCTATGTCAAGGTATGCCTCAAAACCCTTTATAAAATTCAAATCCATATGAAAATCAATGGCAAAACTATAGTGTCCAAGGCCCTCCACAATATAGTCAACCTAATTAGAATAGTGCTTGGAAAAATAATCCACAATAGCCTTAATGGCCTCAGTACTCCCAACCTTCCTAGCCTAACCAGAAAAATAATCAATGGAAAAATTAGTAGAACTAATGGCAACCACCCCAAGGGAATTGGCAATCTACAAACCAATGGCGAGGACCTTAGCAATGGCCTAACCAAAATCCTGGTAACCCAAAACTATCACCTCTAGTCCAACAACTTGCACTAATGCCACCACCTATAAGTTGTAGACCTCAAAAGCAAACTTGGTTGCCTACACAACCTTAGCCAAATCCAAATAACCAATAGCCACAACAACCCATGTATTCTATTGATGCTTAGCAATATCCTGCTTATGCTCTAAATGTTCCACTTATACATTCAAGATCTAGTACAACCCGACCAATGCCTAAATGGCCTCTCATAACTAAAATACTAGATATTCTTGTAGCATTAGAAGTAGCAACTTCTCTACCACAAATGGTTGACCCAACTAATGTAACTAGCTTAGCTCAAACTCAAATAGTAGTTGAACCTCCTTTTCTACAAAAGCTCATACAAAGTAAACCTACACAAATAGAGGAAACACCCTTTGACATCATTGATTAGCTAAAGAACATGCATGTCCAAATTCCTTTGTTCCAAGCTATTAAAGATGTTCCTATTTATAGTAAAGCCATTAGAGAAGCCTATCTTAAAAATCCTAGGAGAAATAAAAAGGACCCAACCATAGTCCATGTTGTAGGAAAATTGGCTAATATTATGTTAGGAAAATTGGTTATTCCTAAATATTTTGATCCAGGAAGTCTAGTTGTGAATGTGATTATAAATGGTCAGTTGATTAAAAATGTGTTGATTGATCTTGGCACTTCTATAAATATTATGACCAAGGATACTATGAAAAAGTTGAATATAGAATAATTAAGGACTACCCCATCAATTCTATAACTTACAAATAGTTCTACTATCACTCCTGATGGGATGATAGAAGACATAGTAGTAACCCTAGACTCTCTAGAGTACCTCGCAGATTTCATGGTTTTGTCCCTAGAAATCAACTTAGCTAGCTACCCTATCATTTTAGGATGGCCATGGTTAGCTACATCCGATTAAAATATAAGTTGTAGGTTAGGGAGTATGACCATATCAGATGGATAGGAAAAAAAGAAATTTGTCTTGTATCCTCCAGCACAACCCCAACTAGATTTAAGCACACTTGTGTGGCCAGATTTAGGGGATGGAGAGGAAGAGTTAAACTCTATAGCACAACTTATGATGTTATATAGATAATCTTTTCTAAAGCTACAGGAGGAGGATTTGGTAATTCAAATTATTCTTAATAATACTTGTGTGGTAGAAAAGGATGTATCTAACAGTTCTGCATTGGATCTAACTACATATGAGGAATGTAATGAGAATTATTTTCTGCCCAAGGAGCTAGACATTATCCATCAACTTTTATCATGTGAACTAGATACAAGACCAATCTCTAAAGTTGTTATGGTTGATCTCACAACTACTATTGAGTTGTCAAAAGGTCATAATCTCCATATCACTAACAAATTGCCTCCCAAATAGATGAAACAGTTAACAAAGCTTCTTCAAAAACATGAAAAATATTTTGCATGGGACTATGGAGATATGAAAGGGTTAAGTCCTACATTATGCACTCATAGAATATATATCAATGAAGGGTGTCTTTCACTCTATCAATCCTAGAGGAGGATTAATCCAACACTCAAAGAAAAGTTAAAACTGAATTGCAAAAGTTGCTTGATGTTATTTTTATATACCCTATACCTCATAGTAGATGGGTCTCACCTCTAGTTATATTACCTAGAAAGGGAGGGAAATGGTGGATTTTTCCAAATTATAGGGAATTGAATAAGGAAACCAAGAAGGATCGCTTTCCTTTACCCTTTATTGATTAAATTCTAGATACTCAGGTTGGTAAGAAATATTTTTCTTTTCTTGATGGGTACAATGGTTATAATTAGATAAGTATAGCTCTACAAGATCAGGATAAAACCACATTTACATGCCCATGGGGTATTTTTGCATATTGTGTCTTTCCATTTGGCCTATATAATGCTCTCGCGACATTTCAAAGAGTTGTAATCAGTATTTTTGTTGATATATCACATGATTGCATGAAAATATACATGGATGATTTCACAGTGTTAGGAGTCACCTTTGAAGAAGCCTTGATGAATCTTGAAAAGGCTCTTGTTTGATGCAAAGAACATAATCTATCACTCAATAGTGAGAAATGTTTCATGCTCATGCAGGAAGGAGTGGTGCTTGATCATTTTATGTCGGTTGCAAGGATACAAGTAGACTTGGCTAAGATAGAGGTAATTCTATCATTTCCAATACCTAAAAAACCAAAGGATGTAAGATCTTTTTTAGGTCATGCTAGCTATTATAGGTGTTTCATAAAAGATTTATGTAAAATAGCTAGTCCTTTGTATACACTATTGACTAAAGAAGCTAAATTCATTTGGACACCTGCATGTAATGAAACCTTCCTGTAGCTTAAGAAACTCCTCACCATAGCACCAATTTTGAAGGGACTAGATTGGTCTATTCCATTTCATATCCATACTAATGCATCAAACTATGTTGTAGGTGTTTTATTAGGACAAAAGCTTGTTAACCTTGAAAATGCAATCTACTATATTAGTAAAAGCCTCCATGGTCCTAAACTAAACTACACAGTAACTGAGAAAGAACTTTTAGCTATAGTTTATGCATTGAAAAAATTTAGACATTATATAACTGGATATCTTATTTTTGTTCATACTAACCACTCAGCTATAAAGTACTTAATGAACAACCTTGCAATAACTACTAGATTGGTAAGATGGCTCTTGTTGTTGCAAGAGTTTGATATTACCATTATTGATAAGCTAGGAAAGTCCAACATAGTTGTTGATTATTTGTCCAAACTACACATTGTTAATGAAGATCCAACTCCAGTTGAAGATAGCTTTCCAAATGAGTATTTTTTTCACATAGCAACTCATACACTGTGGTATGTAGACATAGCAAATGATCTTGCTGCACATAGAATTCCCCCACACTTCTCTCACAAAGACCAGAGGAAGCTTGTAGAGAAAAGTTTTCATTATTCACGGATAGATAACAATATCCTCTATATTGGACCAAATCAAATCATGAGGAGATGTGTCAAGGAGGATGAGATATATGGCATATTACATGCATGTGATGACGAACCATGTGGAGGCCATTTTGCAAGAGAAAAAACAACATTGAAGATACTTATAATTGGATATTATTGGACAACATTACATAAGGATGCAACAAATTATGCAACCAAGTGTGACAAATGCCAAAGGATGGGTTGGCCAACCAAGTCAAATGAGGTGTCACTCAATCTATGAATTGTTGTAACACCCTTTGACAAGTGTGGTATGGAGTTCATAGGTCCAATTGACCCACCATCAAATGGAAAATCCTACATCTTAGTATGCATGGATTATTTAACTAAATGGGTGGAAGTTAGGGCAATGAAAAATGCAAGAGATGAGAAAGTAGCTAAATTCTTATTTGAGGAAATATTCACATGCTATGGAGTTCCTAGAGAACTTGTCACAAATCAAGGCACCCAGTTCGCATCAAACTTGATCACTAAACTTATGAAAGAATATAGTATAAGGCACCAAAAATCTAGTCCTTATCACCCTCAATAAAATGGCAAGTAGAGATCACTAATAGAGAAATTGAGGCCATTCTAACCAAGATAGTGCAAATGCATAGTAAGGATTGGAGTAGTAGGTTAATTAAAGCTAGCTTGGCATACCAAACTACATCAAAGACAACAACTGAATTCACTCTATTTCAACTTGTATATGACAAAATAGCAATGTTTCCTATTGAATTTAAACATAAAACATTGCACACTGCTTTGGAATTGAACATCAATCTTCCTATAGCATATGAAGAGAGAGTTCTCCACTTGAACTCACTAGATAAAATGAGAAAGATAGCTTTGGAAAGAATAGAGATCATTTAGTAGTAGTGAAAGAAGTGTCATGACACATATATCAGTAATAAACAATTCCAAGTGGAAGATTGAGCTCTTCTATACGATTCTAATTTCAAAGAGAATCTGAGAAAGTTGCAAACGCAGTGGCTAGGGCCTTATGAAATTCAGTATGTATTCAACAATGGAGCAATCCAGCTGACAACCATTGATCTTGTCCAATTCAAATTGATTATAAATGGCCATAGATTGTGCCTCTATCATACACCATAGACCAAAGATGAGTTCCTATAGTAGTTCCAACCAAATAGTTTACCAACTCCTATGGACACAGTTCCTATGGTAGAGGGTGCAAACCTTCTTCCTGCAGCCATACCATGACAGACCATCAATGAGCTATCATAATAAAACCTCATTTAATCTAAGGTCCATTCTTTCATTCATTTTTCTTTTTCTGCATATCAACTCATCTCATTTCTTTATCTATCATCCACTCACACTCCACATCACCCACAAATTCTATTTTTACTTCTTTCAATAAAACATACTGTCAACACCTTTTCTGCGGTCACCAGACATTGCCACCTCATCAGTTTGCAAGAAAAGTACGCTCTAAAAATTTTAGGTACAAAATTTTTACTCTTTATTCATTTTCAATGCATAAGTTTTGATATTTATATATAATATTGCATTAAATGTAGTGTATAAGTCTTAATTCAGTTTCTCATTCCTATACCAAAATTTTTAAGTGTGGACACTTGTCAAAATTTAGTGGGGGGATGAGAAAGTGTATTAATTTCCAAATGTCATCTCCACATCACCTTATTCATGTCCATGTTATAGGTTGTACTTTGGTGGTGCTCTGATTTTAATTTTAAAATCTTTTTGTATTTGTCATACCTTTTCATTGCGATTTTGGGAAAGATCTCATGTGTTTGACATGATTGAAAAGGACTATGATTTATTACAAGAACACCTCCAATTTACCTTGATGTCCTTTATAATTAATTTCATCATTATTTTACATACCAAATATAACAAAGTCTTATTAAGAGAATAGGCTATGGGCATTTCTCAGAAAGATCAATTTGAAATTTTGAGAAGAGGGTATTTGCACAAGTGTTAAATGGGTAAAACTTATTCACGTGGTGAGAATAGAGAAATTTGAGGCTAGCCATTTTGAAGATAAGAGGATAGTTGTTGAGAAATGAGCCAATTGTTTATGGTATTCTAATTGCAGATATAGAAGCAATCTAATGATTTAATGTCTATAGATGTATTGGCTACTTCTTGCAGTTAATTGAGCTCAATGAAGAAGTAGCAATAGATTTTATGAGGTTATTTGATGAAGGGGAAGCCATAATATGAGGGAAAATAGTAATTGCTACTAAGGAGTGAATAGCAGAAGTCATAGAACTACCAGCTAATGGGGAGCATTATCCCAATAAACATGATGTCAGGTTGTTGTGGGCATAGTTTTCTTAGTTGGGTGACTCATATTATCAGGTATTAGACCTGAAAAAGTAGGTTTTCAAACTTGCATGCTCACCATTTTAAGCTACTCAATTGTGTAAGACATAATATTCAAGTTAATGTCCCTAATATCCTTTATAATATGTTGTCTATTACTGCTAAAGAAACTCAGAAAGAAATGCAAATTCTATTTCTCATCATGCCCTCATCAAAATTTTAGTTGAAAGGTCTCTTAGGGAATCTTCCCCTATATTGTGGGAAAAAATTGTTGAATTTAAAACCTTGTAACCTCAAGCCAACCCTGTTCCACAAAATTTAGGGAATGAAGAAGAAATTACAGAGCCTAGTTAGAATCTAGCTGAAATAGAAAAAGAACCTGCATTACCCTCTATTGATAAACTTGTTGAGCCTATTTCAAAGGGTGGCATACCTAGCCCTTCTAGAGATAAAGGCAAGCATAAGGTTGGTAAAGAGAACCCTAATCTTGAAAAGGAAGCCCAAAACACTTTTGTTAAAGTGAAAAGTGAAAAAGGTCTATTCCTATAGTGACCACTCCTATAATGTCTACCCTAGTAGCACCTAAACCAAAGTAGCCCACAAAATAGTAGAAGTTAAAGAGGTTAATGTGAGTTGAATCCCTTGAATGTGAGATCAAGTAACCCTAGTTTCCAATGAAAACCTAAATGTTTTGATCTCAAAATCTCATACAAAATTAGTGATTGAGAATATTCTAGATGACTCTCGTGTATGATTGGAACCCCAAATGTGGATGACCTTGGATTCATGACATGAAAGCAGTACCTTCTACATATCATCAATGCATCAAGTTCCCTTTTAATGTCACTAAGATAGTTTCCCCCTGCAACAACTCCATGTCTATCAACACATTATCTACTACTAAAACATTGGTTCCACATAATCAATCCTCTCATGAGCTGACACCATCCTTTACAGAGTGTGAATAAAAATTGAAAATGATGAGCCTTTGTATGGGTGAATACACTCTAGAACCTCCATTGCTACTCTAGTTATTTCCCCTCAGTCTTATGGGAAACCATCTACTAAAAAGAAGCCCTCTACTTGTGCCATGACCCTTTTTGGCACTTTTGTGTGGTCCTCAATTCCCTAGATGTAGAGAAAGAAGAACAAGAAATTAAAGATTGGATATATAGGGGAGAGGAAGATGAGGAGGATGTCACAGTCACCACTCCCATTTCTCCTAAAAGATATGGAAAAGGATACAAGATGCTTGCAAACATGGGCTATTAGGGCCACGAGTCCTTAACTAGTAATAAAAAGCTCTAGTTGAACTTTTAAGTCATACTCAAGGTCATGATGATTGAGATACTACTACCCTAGGATTTGGGTTAGAAGATGATTTACTAACATTTTCTCAAATTGAACCCATATCTAGTGAACCAGAGGATGATGATCCTCCCATTGTTGCTACCACTTTTCAAGATGAGGACTTATACCCATAACTTCTCTCCTTTGGGGAGAAGAAACATTTACCACCAATGATGATGATGAAACTTCCACCTCTAGACAACCAAAACAAGATGAATCTGACAATGAAGACTTGAATAGAGGATGGATTAAAAAAAATATTGCTAGATATTAGAGTAGAAACTCTCAAGAGTATGAATGGGAAAATTTATCAGACACCTCTTGTGAACTTGGGGTAGATGTCATTCACACTTATGCAACCCAACCAAATGTGGTATACGAGTCTAGTATAGGGTCCGATGAGTTTGGCTCACAAAATGTGTTAGTAGACCATGCTGGTCCCTCTAGGTCTATTCTTGATCTAGACTCCTTTACAACATTTACTATATGTTCAACCTTGCATGTCACCATAGATGACTCTTTCTGCATCAACAACCTTGAATCTTCTACCTCACTCTCATTGATTCATCCCAATCTCATAGATTGGTCCATTCAACATCAAAGACTAAAAATATAGTCTTTTCAAAATAACTATGAGATCACCTATTACCTAGAAATTCCATTGAAACTATCACTTCTTCCACTAGTGAACCCATGATTCATATGACAGAATCAGATATCAAGTACCTTAGTCATAAAATCAAAAGAGAAAATAAATGGTCAAATCATGAAAATCACATTGTGGTAGTATCTAAGCCTAAAAATAGTAAAAACAAAGATGTATCTAAGGGTGAAAACCTCTTTGAGGCACCTATGGATGAGGTACTTGGTAGTCTGCCAAGCTATTTTCAAGATAGATCATCAGTTCTCATTAAACCCACACAACCTATCATCTAGGGGATAGAGGAATATCCTAAAATCATTCATGTAGCTCAATCATTGTCAGCTAAAGAAATCAATTTCACATGGACATACTCAGATATGCCTGGGCTTGACACAGATCTTATCATGCATCAATTGTCTATTTTTCCTAATATCAAGCCTAGTAAACAAAAGTTGAGAAAGATGCATCCGCATGTAGCCTTGTTGGTGAAAATAGAATTGGAAAACTCTTGAGGCAAATTTTATCAGAGCTATTGACTATGTAGAATGGATTTCCAACATTGTACTTGTATCCAAACATGATAAAACTATCCGAGTTTGCACTATTTTCAGAGACCTTAACAAAGCATATCCCAAGGATGACTTCCTACTAACAAACATCGATATGATAGTGGACATGACTATGGGTTATGAAATGTACTCCCTCATGGATGAGTTTTTTGGGTATAATCAAATTAAGATAGCTCCAGATGATCAAGAGAAGATAGCCTTTACATGTGCATGGGGTACTTTCTATTGGAATGTCATGCCTCTTGGGCTCAAGAATGTTGGTGCTACCTATCAAAGAGTGATGAACGCCATATTCCATGATATGATGCATAAAAATATGGAAGACTATGTTGATAACACATTAGAAAAATCAAAAAAATGAGATACACATCTTGAAGACCTTAGTCTAATATTGGGATGTTTAGAATAATTTCAACTTAGGCTAAACCCAAAAAAGTGTGCCTTTGTTATCACTTCTAGAAAATTGCTTGGCTACATTATCTCAGCAAAAGGTATTGAGGTTGATCCTGAAAAGGTCCAAGCTATCATAGAGATGCCTCATTCAATAAATATCAGCCAACTTAGAAGTATACAAGGATGTCTACAATCCATAAGAAGATTTATTTATCAATTGGCTGATCTAAAGCTCAACCTTTTAACAAGAATTTGCATAAAGGCTCTACTCATATCTAGAACAACAAGTTTCAACAAAGTCTAGTCCAAATCAAAGGATACTTGGAAAAACCTCTAGTTTTGATGCTGCCTACTCTAGGAAAACATTTGATCTTGTATATCTCAGCTACAACTTCTTCTCTAGGAGCACTATTAGCCCAAAGTGATGAGACTAGTAAAGAATGGGTTATATATTATATCAATCAAACTTTGGTTTCTTATGAAATGAACTACACCAGCATTGAGAAAGCTTGTCTTGCAGTGGTCTTTGCTTCTCAAAAACTCTAACATTGGATGTTGGCACACAAAATTCACCTAGTTGCTAAAATTGATCCTTTGAAATATTTGTTGAGCAAAGCTGCTCTTACTATTCATCTAGCTAAATGGATGATGATCCTTTCAGAATTGGACATTCAGTATGTCAAACATAAAGCCATCAAAGGAAAAACTATAGCTAACCAATTGGTTGATTTTCCACTAGAGGATATAACACCCATACAAGTTGAATTTATAGATGCCTCAATTATGTACATCACTGAGAGAACTTGGAAAATATTCTTTGATGGTTCTCATACACAAAATGGAGCTAGAGTAGGTATCTTGTTTGTTTTCCCTCATGGATATATGATCCCAAAATCTTACAAACTCCTATTCCCCTATACAAGCAACATTGCATAATATAAGGCACTAATAAATGGGATCAAAATGGCTCTTGAATAGAGAATAACTTAATTGCATACCTATGGAGATTCCCAACTTGTTAGCAACCAAGTAAATAATGACTATCAAACGAAAGATGACAAGTTGATACCTTACAAAAGGTTGATAGATACTCTAAGGAACTACTTCACTTTTGTGACATTTTAGCAAATTCTTAAAGAAAAAAACAAGGTTGTTGATTCTATGGTCACTCTAGCATCTATCCTCCAACTACAAGAACATGAATCTCGATTTGAGTTCTTGGTGGAAGAACTACATCATCCCACCTATGATTCCTTAGATAAACAAGTGATCTATACTGTTGTAGGTCACCATTCCTCCATCTATGCAGCCATCTTCTCTTACTTGTGTAATCAAATTGTTCCTAAGAACCCCATGCACAACCAAAAATTTTAGTTCCTTCGTAACACCGAGCACATTACACTTTGGTCTCTGGTGACTTGTATAGGAAAGGTCTAGATGAAACATTGCTTAGGTGTTTAGAACTGAAAGAGTCTGAAAAAGCACTTGCTAAAGTCCATGATGGTATTTGTGGGGCACATTCTAATGGCCTTACACTTTCTTAAAAGTTTCTTAGGGTGGGTTATTACTGGCCAACTATGCAAGTTGATGTTGTTTATTATGCAAAGTCCTATCAGAAATGTCAACTTCATGGTAACTTAATTCATGCTCTTGGATGTGAGATGATTCCTTCTATGACATATTGGCCATTTCAACAATGGGCCTTCGACTTGGTAGGAAAAATTCACCCAAGTTCATCCAATGATCACAAATTCATCATTACAGTAACTAAGTATATGATCAAATGGGTTGAAGTTGTGCCACTATCTACTACTACAAGCAAACATGTTGCCCTATTTATACTAAACCACAGCATTTTTTAGTATGGTATTCCTTCCTTAGTTCAAGAATAAGGACCTCAAATAGCTATGTAAGAAATTTTGAATCAAACAACACTGGTCTTCTATTTACTGCCCTCAAGGGAATAGCCAAGCTGAGGCCTTTAACAAAACATTACTAAAAAATTTACGTCACACAATTCACAAGTCTAGGAGAGATTGGCACCTACATATAAATCTGGCACTCTAAACCTATAGAACCACCATTCATACTCCTACAAGGGCCACCCCCTTTTCTCTAGTCTATGGCTCTAAGGTCATTCTCCCATTAGAAGTAGAGATCCCCTCCTTGTGAGTCTCCTTACATGGGTTGATAATTGATGAAGACCATAGAGCTATGTGAATACAAGAATTAGAGACTCTTCATGAATAGCGTAAGGTAGCTTTTGATCACATGAGGGCTTATCAGAAGTGCATGTCTACTCAGTATAACAAGAAAGTTCACCCACATGAATTTCAAGCAGGTGACCTCATGCTTAGAGAGAATCCAAAAAATCAGCAACATAAAGAGCAGAAGGGAAAGTTTGAACCTAACTGGTTAGGCCCATAGGTTATCACAACAATATGTGGGTTTGGTGCTTATCAACTATCTACTCCTAAAAGTGAAGAACTTGCAGAACCTATCAATGTCCTACATTTGAAAAAGTTATATGCTTAGAGGTTCACTGCTTAGCCATCTTGTACAAATTGTATATAGTCCTAAAAAAATCCTAAAAAGCAAAAAATGTCCTCAAAAAATTATCATCTTAGTGAAACCTAGCAATAGCTACTTTGATGTATCACCCAAAAAAAAATAAAAATTCAAAAATAGAAAAAAAAATGAAAATGTCCTAAAAAAATTTGCCAAGGGGTGAAAACCTAGAAACAAGCGCTACTTGAGACCCTTGCACCTATGTCTATCAATCTCAATCACCCACTTTGCAACACATTTCCTAGCTTGGGATTATTTCTTGTTGGCATCTTGGGGGCATAGCTACTAAGCCTATTTAAGGTTTCCTTGTGCATTAGGGTTTCTTTGGAAACTCACAAAATAGTGTTTCTCAACACTACCCCCCAACTTGACATCAAGTGTTTCTCAACACTTTTCAAATAATTTACCTACAATCTCTGATGTTGCGATATATCTCACTATTAGAATCAAGTCTTCAAGAAATGGCCAAGTGACTCACACACATGCGCTTAAACACTTTAACGACTAAACTATGCTAATCTTTATTTTATTTGTGTAATGTCTATGTTGATTTCTTTGCTATATGTTCCTTCCCTAATAGTCTTTCAAGGATGTCCTAGATTAGAAGACTGGGGGCATGGGGCATGTTTTCTTCATTTTTTCTTGTGGGTATACTTTATTTTCCTATAGTGTTTAAAGCATTCATGTTTTTCCTATTTGATACTTTGGCTTATAAGCATATCATCCTTGACTATTTTGCAAGACCGCACTTGAGGGTTATCCTAGCCCTTATGCCTTGATACAGTTTTAATCTTGCTATACTAAAATTAGGGAATATAATCGTGTAGTCATTTTGACTTACATGTCTCTGATGTTTAGATTAGATTTGCACATACCTATATGATATCGATCATATTCATATCCTCATAGTTATACTAGTGATGGTTGTATGATCATGATGTCCCTAATAAATGCTCAATGATGAAATAAGAGTCTAAGTGCTATGTGTTTCTTGCCGGTAAACCGCTTTGCATATTAGCTTGCATTATAGGATCATTTTCTAATTTAGTTTTACACATATAGGGAGAGCTCTCTCTTCATCCTTTTTGTAGACATATCAGCTAACTATTTTCACATCTTTCTTTGCATTTTTCTTTATCATGTCTTTTCTTCTTCTTGATCTTTCGCATCATCTCTATTTTTTGATATCTTGTCATCAGAAGGGGTTAATCTAAACATCAGATTCAATATATCCATGTGTCACATATTTTTCAAAAACATAAGTTTATATCATACACATGAGAGCTAAAAATATCATACATGAGAGAGATACATGAGCATATACACATAAGTATCCAAACAATACATACATGAGAAAGAAATAGAAATTGAAACATCATGTGAAAACTATAATGTTGAAACTAGATATCCATCTCAAAAATACATGGATTACAATCAAAAATGTCAAAACTATCATAATCAACCTATGACTAGCTCGCACCCTCTCTAGCTGGTGGTGGCCCTTGGTGGTGGAGTCTGTCTCCTATCTAGCAGTTGTACCACACCCTCTGACCTGCTTGCCCACTTTGAGTAATTAGGAATTCCCTACCCTAGTGGCACCACACCCCTTAGGAAGCATAATAATATGCAACACATGCACCATGATGAGATGCCTCTTGCCTCGTTACATCTTGCTCCCTATGGAGCTCATCTTCTGAGCCCGCTCATCCATGAGGTGCTAATCTCATACTACAATTACAAGCTAAGCTACCTATAGCTCTGCCTCTAGAGCACAGATCCTCACATCCTGATCATTGTCTCCTCTTGTTGGCTACTCTACCTACACCTCTACCTATCTTGCTCATCATTTCCTCAGCGGAACCTCCTCCTCCTCCTCCTCCACCTCCCTCGCAGTCTGTGCCTGCATCCTCAGCCTCCTCGATCAAGAACCCTCTACCACCTCCATCCATCTAACACCCCTACCTCTGACTCTACCTCTGCCTCCACCTCCTCTATATCCCTTGTTTTGGATAGTGAATTGGTCTCTATAAACTAAGAAAATAGGTAACTGTGCCTCTCATATAAATATCTTAGGTCTTCCCCTACATCCACTATATCTGGTCAATAATCCCAAGGAAACTGCACTAGTGTCATTGTCTCTAGGACCACTATCTAATAATCTAGCATAGGAAACCATCCTTGTACCTCATCAGAGTGAAAGTGAGCATTGGTGGTGGTCTCCACTGATATCACCTAGCACTACGCAAACTGTCACCAAACCTAGCTAATCACAAATTGCTCCACAATCTTTGAATGCCTACCTACCAATGGCCTACTATATCTCATGTAATCTAACTCCCACACATTTGACCATCTATGGAAATTTTAGTAAGGCCACCATGTGAATGATGTCAACTCATCTAAAATACATCAATAATATGTAACGTCCCCACTATAAGTCCATGGGACAAATTATCTGTACCCAAAAATGTATGACTAGCCCCACTCCTATGGTTGTACCCATGGTCGAATCATAACAATTTGCTCCAAGGCCCAGATTTGCACCAATACTGCTCATCATGCCTAGGAGTGACCCTCATGATAGACTATCTCACGAAGCTCATAATACATATCTGCCAATATCGTTGGCCCCCATGCCATCCTACATAGTCGTGTGATCAAGTCTACCACCAATTGACCCCATCCCAGTGAGAAGCCCTTTTGACCCCTATCAGTCACTAAGGCCTGAGAAACTAGAGAATACAAAAAGCTTGGTAGTGGGTAATCTACAGCATACTCATCAATCAATCACTCCCAACTCAAATGGCAATCCAAGATAGTAACATCCTAAAACAACTATTTTATTACGACTCACCCCTCTATCGGGGTTTGATCATAGTACACCTGTGACATTCAACCAAACTTAGCATTAGTATCCCTCAAACAATATTAGAACTTACAAAGCATGAAAATAGCAATCAACCATACAACTTACTGAATCACAATAGCATGGTACTTGAAGAATCTAATATACATCCTCTAAAGTAATTGAGGCCTCTCCTATTGGTAGATGGAAGGTATTATGCTCATTATGCCATCACTCAACCAATGCAGTCAACAATCCATGGTTTTCCCATATGGTGCATTCATATGATCCACCATAAACCCATGGTAAATATAGTAGCATGCTCATCATCTCTCAAATGCTCCACAACATGAAACCCCACCACTTTGGGGGCTCTAATAAGAAGTGCTGGAAACACCTCCTACAAAAATAAAACATGTCAACATAGTACACAATCAAAAACATGATCGTAACACAAAAATTCAATGAAAAATGCTCAAAAACAATTTGTGCAATACTTTTTCCTACTTGCAAGCAATACAAAATGTTGGAAAGGTGTTGTACGATACTTTTTGTAAAGTGGTGTGATACAATTCTTCTATGCGATATTTTGCACTAGTGCAGGTGAAAAATGGGTATGTCCCATATGAAAAACTATAAAATAGGCATGCAATATATTTGTGTAACAAGAGGTATCGTACAATATTTTCTAAAGTACCCGTGTGATAATTTTAAAATATCATGCAATATTTTGCATTCGAACCTTCAAAGCATGTGAAAAAGACAACAAAAGCTCAAAAAAATGACAAAAAAGTAGCCACTTACTGGTGCCTCATAATGGTCTAGCCAGTTGTGCAATTGACTGCACTCAAAATAGTGTTAGTGAAGTGGAACGTTCACCAAGGCCATGAAGCTCTCTGAGCCACTCACAAGCTCTCACAAATCACAAAAAGACAAAATGATTTGAAAACAACACTTAGGCCCCTTTTATAGATTCCAACCTCATTTTGACCTAATTTTCAAACTCCTCAAAATTTTGTAAAAATTGCACCCTTGGCTAATTTTGATGTCCTAGATCCATTTTCGGGATTGAAATTGAAATTGAAATTTAAGTTTATCTTGATAGTCAAAATTATATTTTAAATTTCTACCTTCTTTTGAGTAGTTAGTTGACCTTTTGAGGTCTAATCTTTGAATCATCACTAGGGAATGCTCATTTCTTTATGTCTTCATCATTTCCATGCTTCATATCTACTCAAATTCACCCTCTCATGCCTAAAATCATTTTTGTATTCGATTTGGCCTCATTTTTATGTTGTATCCTTAGTGGTCAAATCTAGTCAAACTGGGACATTCTGTCATTCCTTAATAGTCACTATTTGGTTCTAATCATCTATCTATCATCTTAGATGCTACTATATCTTGATTTTCTCATATCATGCTTATTTTTGCATCCCCTTACCTCATTTTAATTTCAATCCTAAGGGGGCAAAAATACTCTATCATCACTTGTTATAACTATTTATTTCTTAGGAGCATTTGTTTGATCTTTTTCACTTGCTCTTAATATATTTTCTCTACTAAGTGTTAGCATTCTTCTTAAATTCTAACATCATCTTTCTCCTAATGTTCAATACTATTGCTATTAGGTTGTACATTCAAGATGTGTTAACTCTTTCTGCATTTCATTCTTTGAAATTAGATGTCTATATCTATCACTACCTACTTGGCTTCTATTTTATTTTACGTAATGTGTTCCTAGATCAATTGCACATTAGTCAAAGAGGGGCAAATGTAATCACCTAAAAATGGTCATTTAGACTATTAGCCCCCTTCTCAGCATTTTGGCTAAATTCAATTAATCAATTGCCTAGACCAAATTACTAATAATCAATTAATTTGATCATAACCTATAGTTTGACTATGCCATCCTAAGTTCATTATTTAATTAAAAGAACATGTCCCCTTTTAATTAAATAAAAGACCCCATTCTTCTAACCCACTTAAAGTGCACACATACAATCCTTTTCTTATTTTTAAATTAAAAGAAAAAGGTTTTGTGACTTTTGTCTTATATGACAAGTCAACTTATATTCTATTGGTTGACTTGTGTGCACATGGATCACTCCTCTCTTTGAATTCCACCATTGATCATCCATAATCTTCATATTGATCTTTACCATCCATGTGACTTTAAAAGAGAGAGAGCTTTCCCCCTCAAAGGATCCACACTCTTGAGTATTGTTATGCTATAAGTTTTTCTATCCAAATTCTTAAGAGCTCTTTCTAGAGAACTTCTATTTCTTGTCTACATATTCTCATCCATGGCATTTTTAGCATATGGCATTCTAGCATAGTTGCATGTTAATCTAGTTTCTTTACAATAGCTTAGCTCACATAGTAATTAGTTGGACTTGTAATACTTGCATATTGTTTAGAGTAGTTGCATCTTGCATTCTCATTTTAGCTTAGTTGCATCTTGTATTGCATCATTGTGGAATTCCTTGTGGACATTTGCACCTTTGCATCTTGTCTTTGGAACCTCCCATTGTATGGTTTTCTAGAAAGAAGTGTATTCCTAAGGCTCAATTGAGAGCTACTTTACTTGAAACACACTCTCTTGCACTCCATGGATAGGGAGCTCCAAGCTAGCATCCAAGCATTTCAAATTCAATGGAATCTGTTGGATAGAAGGGTTTGAAGATGGACACTTTTGAGTGTACACAGACTAACCTATGGGAAACTGAAACCAAAGATCAGGGAGAAAGTGTTCATAGAAAGAGAAAAGGTTTATAGAGATTACCAGACACTTCCAAAATTTACACAGCAAAGAGCTATTGTAAGGGTTAGGAATCAATGGAATTGACTGCCAGAAGCTTTCAAAAAGGAAAACCATATAGCCCTATAAATTATGAGGCAGTTGTTAATAGGGTGGGTGCCCAAGTATATACAACTGGGAAGACAAATTAGAAAGGACCTATGGATGCCATTGACTTTTTAGCCTCCTACCCTTCTTTGTCCTCTTCATGGTAATGATGCTACTAGACCAAGTCCATTGGTTGAGGACCACATGGGTGAACATTGGAAGTGCACCGGAAGATTCTTCTACACTTTGAAAAGTGGGAAGGAAGGGAAAACTATAGTGGGAGACTTTAGAGCTATAGCAAGGAATTATAATGCTTGAGAAAAAGCATTTGAATAGTGGGGGGCAGATGATGAGGCATATTAATGTCTTAATTTTGATGTAGTTTTATAGTTTGGACTTAATATTTGTGCTTTGTCAAAAACATTTCCAAAACATTTGTGTAAATATGTTGTGAAATTATGGCAGAGATAGCTAGAACTTACTAAACCTATGGGTAGTGTATATGACATACTTTTCTTAATATTATACATGGAATGTAGTATTTCATATAAATATCTTAAGTTATGTTCTAATATATGAATAAAAGTAGGAATTTTATCTTGCATATATATTCTAGATGTTTCTAACTTTCAGGAAAATGAAGAGCAACACAAAGGGTGGTGATTACTTCATTAAAGAAAGAGGATGATGGAGACCAATCGTGGCAAGGAAAGCATAGTTTAGTACCTATGGATAAGCCACACCTACAGAGGAGTTATTGTTATAGAAAATCTAGGAGACACAACTTGTTATATTTCCTACAAGTTGTTAGTATGTTTCTTAGTAATAAATGTACCATGTCATGATTGATCTTTCACCTTCTTTTCTAGCAATGTTTGTTCAAGACTTTTATGTCATGTTTTAAATAAATATCCAATCCTCTATATAATGGATTCAAATCATCTTAGTAAGCTAATGAGAATAAAGACAATGCTGGTTTAAAATTTAGAAGTTACACTTTTTCTAATCTTCATGAATGATTTTGTTGATGTAATCCAAGAAGGATTTTAATGAAAGAGAAACTTTGGAATCCTTGTTGTGTTCTAATTTATTTGAAAATAACCAAGGGGGGCCACTTGGGAGGTGGAACAAATTTAGGTAGAGTAGATTCATTGTTTTCAATTTCCTATTTTCAAGATAGATTTATTGTATTAGTCCTACAACATTGTTATTGTGAAAGTTCCTCCAGCACTTGCAGAAAATGATCATGGTGGATGTTTTGAATTTTTAACTAGTTTAGGTTTATTTTCCAAAGCTTTCTATAGTTATCTATTGTTAGTCCAAGTGTGTTTACTATTTTGGAACAGTAGTATAGAATATTTTCATGCATTTTACTTTCCTACAGCATATGTGTTAAGACTCTAATTATGAAACCATACAACCATCCTCCCATTTCCCCAAAGTATTCCAACAATCCCATCACCACACTATCACCATCATTATCTCCTTCCCTAATCTTGGATATTGAATCAAAGTAGTTTATTTTATCATGTTCACATTCCATTTGTATCATATCCATGTATCCTATCAATTTTATCCTAACTCATGTATCATATCTTGTGTATCATATCCATGTATCCTACCACATGTATTATATTTGATGTATCATACCTTTGCATATTATCACCTATATCATATCTTTGCATACCCATGTATCATCTCTATGTATCATACCCCTATATTATAAATTTGTGTCCCATATCATCTTTTTCCTACTATGTCCTCATCCTGAGCTTTTTCCATTATACATAAAATTGCTCACTTGTCATACTAAGTACCCCATCCCTCTACACTTTGGTATAGTAGTCCTTGTAAATACCTTCTTCAATTTTTCATATATATCCTTGTAGTTAGTCCCTCACTTAGTCCCATTGTATATCTCTCATTTTTTTATGCCAGTTCATGCTTGGTCACAATTTGTTGTTTTCTTCGATAAGTACTTTCGTGAATCATTATGTGAGATCTCTTGTGATCACAAAATTATCCCCAGAAAGTTATAGTTTCCAAATTTATCCTAGCCCCAAATACTACCAATAGGCCCTTGCAAGATACATCCTTGCTCATGTCTGATCTTGGTCTATCAGTATCCAATCCTACCGATCTCTTTGGAAAAAGGTTACTTTTTATGGATTTATTCTTTCTTTCAATATTGGATTTCACTTTTTGGTTCTTAAAATATCTTTCCAAGCAATTTGGTTGTTCCCTCCTCAAGGTCACCATGATCTTTTCTATCATGGTGCATTGTGAATGGGGAAATCAGAGTGTGAGGTTTTGATTAGATATTTTTTTTCTTTTGATTTAGTTAGATGTGATCCTTGCATGTTTCAAACATATGATTATTTCTGATCACATGGTGCAAATGGGAAATATCGTTTGCTTGTGGATTACCCAATATTGTTTCCACTCTAATTCCTTCAGGATTCATGTGTGATGTTGGGGCAATCCTTGCATGTTTGTTTCAAGTTAATCCTATGTAATATTTGTGAATAGACCTTGATGTTCTTGGTAACCTTGGGATATCCCCAATATTCCTATATCGAACTACATGGTGGTACTTCTTTTTGAACTACCCCACCATCAAGCTTCAAGCATAATTTCATCCCCCCATTATCTTTATTTTTCCTTAAAAAAGACAAAAAATCTCCCTCATCTCACTTTACCACATCTGTACTACCACTCCTAAACATTCCTATATTATCATACACATCTATCCTACATATCTTATAGTTCCTATTTCCTGCACCATGCCCTACTTTCCTATCCCATTCCACTCCACCACACGGGTCCAATATAGCATCTATCCCTTTTCCATTTTTCCTAATCCCCTAGCTCATTAACTCTCCCTAGATCTCCTATCTCCCACTACCTATGTTCAAAGTTGTGCACATTCATCCCCCAACCACCCGAGGCTATGGTCAATTTTTGATATGCTACACATCCATCCTACCAATCCCCCTACTCCCACATTTGCTTCCCTATCATTATACTTGCATTCACATCACATCCATTCATCTCTTACCTCATTATCATGATCTCCCTAAGTTATATTATTATTTGCATCATTATACATTTTAGATTCTTTTTAAGTTCATTTTAGTTATCCATTTTGCATTGTCATAGTATTTAGGTTCATTTTAGTTATCCATATTTCATCATCATAGTCCTTAGGTTCATTTTAGTTGTCTATTTTGCATTATCATAGTCCTTAGGTTCATTTTAGTTATCCATTTTGCATCATCATAGTCCTTAGGTGCATTTTTAGTTATCCATTTTGCATCATCATAGTCCTTTGATTTATTTTAGTTATTCATTTTGCATCATCATAGTCCTTAGGTGCATTTTAGTTACCTTGTTGCATCATCATAGTCCTTAGGTGCATTTTTAGTCCTTAGGTGCATTTTTAGTTATCCATTTTGCATCATCATAGCTTTTATCTTCATTTTAGTTATCCATTTTGCATCATCATAGTACTTCGGTTCATTTTAGTTATCCATTATGCATCATCATAGTCCTTAGGTACATTTTAGCTTTCCTTTTGTATCATCATTTTCCTTAGGTGTATTTTTAGTTATCCATTTTGCATCATTATTGTCCTTAGGTTCATTTTCATTATCCATTTTACATCATCATAGTTTTTAGGTTCATTTTAGTTATCCATTTTGGATCATCATAGCTTTTAGGTTCTTTTTTTAGTTGTCATTTTGCATCATCTTAATCTTTTCATTTTTTAGATTCCTTTGTTTCATGCATACCATTCATTTCATAAAAAAAATTACATCCTACATCACAAAACATCCTGCATATCATGCATCTCATAGATTTCATATAAAGCATCTAATCATGCATCACAACATGTCAGTAATATCATACATCTCATATAAAGAATCCAATCTTGTGTCACAAAATGTTAATAACATCATCCATTATCATCCATATCATAAACAAAACCACATCCTACATCACAAAGCATCAATGCAATCATGCATCTCATATATCTCATAAACAAAATCAAATCTTGCATCACAAAGTGTCCATAATATCATGCATATCATCTCACATAAAGCACAACATCCTACATCACATGTCAATCCATCTCATACATATAGCCACATACATTTCATAAAAGCATATGACACAATAAAATCTCAAAGGCACAATACTCATTACACACATATCCAGACTACTCATCATCTATATATCATATCCTCTAAAGAATAAAGAATACACCACCCAACCTTGACAAAATACAAAAATGTCCATCATAGTCCAAACTAATATCCATATAGTACATATACATCAATAAAAATACATCTGGATATCTGCCTTGAAAAATACATCTCTATCCAAACTATTTCAAAAATCACAAGAACTGTAGCATATCATTGCTCATGTGTATCCTCATCCATCGCTTCTTCTCTATGAGACTCATAGGGGTCCCTCTCCACACCTAGCACCACTACACCTAGCACCACTAATGGTGGTGGTGGTGGCCTCATCCTCCCTCCTCCTCCTCACATCCTTAAGCTATCCCCCTCATCTCTCCTCCGATATGTCCCCCTCTCCCACCTCTGGCTATGCCTTGGTTTATGGCTCTATCCTATCCACTGAGACCCACCAGTCCTCTTAGAGTCTCCAATGCTCCACCCAATCTCCCCACCACCTTACATACATGTATGTGTGCCAATTGTACTCGACAATGTTAGCTGCCTATAGTGCTCAATCTAATATGTTGCCACAACTACATTGTATCTCCCCTTGTAGAAACCTACCCTCTCCCATAGATCCTCCACCTCCACCTCCCCCCTTAGTCACCTCGGCTCCTCCAACCCTTCCCCTACCACCATCTGTGCCCTCAACATTGCCACCTCCACCACCAGTGTGTCCCTCTCCTCCTGCACTATATCCACTCTCCCCTAGAGTCTATCCCTCTTTGACTCCATCACCTCCAACCTCCCCTCAAATTACCTTGACTCTAACCATAATCCCCTCAGTTCAATCTCTACTTGGTCCAACTACCCCTAAGTCACATCCAACTCTCATCAAAATTGATCTTTCTCAACCCTGAGTTGGTCCCTCTCCTATTATGTATCCCACAACAACTAGCTCATAACCTAGTGTGCCTACTGCAAGGATGCATATATCCCTACTAATCCTACATCTCCTTCACCCATAGATGATCCTCCTCCTCTTCCCCCAACTAGCCCTTGGGCCCTCTCTTCTCCCTCCTATTGTAGCCTATCTAAATGTGGCCTCACCTCCTCCTATCTCCCCTCCTTGTATCTCTCCTCCTGCCCATTGTCTCAAGCCCCTCACCTCATATCCCCCTCTCCTCACTGCTAGGGAAATCTCCCCTACCACCACAACCACCCTGGTCACCTATGCCCTCCCAGTTGGCCTTAAATATTAGAACTAATCCCTATAGCCTTGAGTAGACCCTACATCTGTAACCCCATCGAACTAGTTTGAATCCTATGGTGCCAAATCTCACCATGCCTAAAATAAACCCTCCTCTATGAAGGTGGCCTAAACAGTGTTATTGACTCTCTCGTCACTCTCTAGTACCTAAATACATCATTAGGCACATCCTATGGCCATCCAAATTGCCTCAACATCCTACCTATCTAATACTGCTTGGCTATGTACTCCCATAGACCAAAAACAAAGCATGATGAAATAGTATACAATAGTTGTTATCTCTCCTTTGCCCATGGCCCAAGACCCATGTATATCCTCCATGTCACTTCCTAGGTCTCTTTGATCTAGACTTGTTGATAGTCCACCTCCTCAATATGGTGGTATGTTAATGACTCTCCCTAGATGTATACCACTGGCTCCTCTAGTTGCTTGTCTCTCTGCCCAATTGGTCTAAAAACTTCAATATGCTCCCAAGCCCAAACCTATAGCATGGTCAGAAAGCTCACACTCCTCCCCTAATGATGCATGCACCTTGATATACAATTTGATGTAGGTCCATCTATAAATCTACCAACATTAGTGAGCCCCATGCAATTAAGATCCCCACATCTATGATCTAAATAATCATCAAAATTAGTGCTAATGTCACTCCAATATCGACACTATCTTGGGAAATATACCCTGACACTAGCCTACACACATAGAAGTATATTCATTGATCTATGGCTACCTGATCCAAGTTCTCATCCAATGCAAACTGCCCCCTCTAGAGCCAAAACTAGACTCCATGCCCTACCAAGCACTATATAGCCCTCTCTCTCATGACTCCTCTCGTGGCCATAACTATTGTACCTTGCACGAATAGCTACAAAATTCTATAAATGTCCTCCAAAGTCATGGTCATCTCACCTTTTAGGAGATGAATGTGTTGGAAGTAATAGTTCACCAATATAACTAAGGGGGGGTGTGAATCAATTATATATCAAAGTTAAACAATTCTTACTTTATCAACCAAAGTAAATAGAAATCATAAAGAAATGCGCATACACACATACACTAAAGATGTTGACTAGGGAAACCCTTGATCAGAGGGAAAACCCCAGTGGGAATGATGCCCATAGAATAATGTACTAATCTGAATATTCCTTGTTAGAAGATAGACCTTATTAGGAATCTGTTACAATGCTTAGTATAGAGAGTCCCTGTTAGGAGACTTTGAATCCCTATTAGGAGATTCCAACCCTGTTAGGAGTTGAAGAAGGCAGTTGAACCCACTCTCCAAATAGCTTCAAAATCATATCAACAAACCCACTATCCAATTGATCTCAGTACTATTCCTTTTAGAATAATAGATGTGAAACAATCTCCTTTCTCTTCCTCTATCTAGTATGTTGTACTCCTTCACCTTCATACCATGAAAATAGATTTGGAACTCATTAGTAGCCCTTAAGGTCACTTACACACATTAGCAGGTTATTTTTCTCTTCTACTTCACAATTCACAAGTCCTCTCTACTTCTTGATCACATACCCTTCATCTCTAGAACTCAAAAAACATCTGTCCTTTATACTATACTTGATTATTAATCATTTGAGTCAACTCCATATAATTGACATTCATTAGAGTTGGCTCCATATTTAATTAAATGAAATATACATTTAATTAATGTTGTTAGCTCATAGTTGTTTCCAAACTTCCATACATGCGACTTTTATACCTACGCACTTGCTGACATCATAAGTGGTCAGTGTACTTCCTCTAGTTAACTTTGCAACCCTTCATTCCAAGCACAATATGTTATATTGATCATACAACAGAAATCATTTTCCCAATACTCTATTTTCTTGTGGTTCTCAATAAATCATCAATATCTTTCGTACAATGTCGATTCAAGTTCTGCACACTTGACCACATGTCAAATACATGTTGTAGTATATGTTGTTGACTGCACATGGACAGATATGCAATGTGATGTCCTCAATACATAAATCTCATTCTGCTGCTCTATCAATTTTACTATGTTGCCATCAATGACAAACACAATCATAACACAATTTTGTGATGTTTTCTCATAGCATCAACATTCATGCTAACAATCTCCCCCTTTGGCATTGATGGCAACATAGATGCAAAACATCTAGTTCCAAGAATACCAATCAATCAAATCCTTCAACACTACTCCCCCATAGTGCAAGTTCTCTTTAGTGTCTTACATATCACTCTCTTTCCCTTTCTAATGAAATATTTTTCATATCAATCTTTCCCCCATTGAGATCAATGTCAAAGGTAGTATAAAATTTGAACACATAACAACCTATTAGCATGCCCACAAGTTAGTATGTTGCTTTACAATGTTTGCATATAACTAAATAACACAAGTACCTAAAGATATTGTCATATACTAATTACCTATTACCAAGAGTCCTTGACTGACTCTGTTAATCATAGATACTCCCCCATTGAGGAAGCATCAACATTCAGTCAAGTCTAACAATGGTGATGTGTACCCTAGACTGATGCACTTCTATATCTTTTACTCTGAGCTAGGTAGGGACATAACCCCAAGCACACCTCTCAGGTACTCAAATGTATCCTTTGGTAAGGCCTTTGTGAAAATGTCTACAATTTTTTCCTTAGTGTTGATGTATTCCAATCTGATTTCATTTTTTGCAACTTTTTCTTTCAGCACATGATATTTTATAGCAATGTGCTTAGTCTTAGAATGTAAAATAGGATTCTTAGACATGTTGACTATACTTGTGTTATAACAGTAAATAATAATAGGTTCTGTGAATGTGATTCCAATATCCTTCATCATCTGCTTCATCCATATGACTTGATTATAGTTGTTTGCTACTACTACATACTCTGCCACTGCAATACTTTGTGAGGTACAATTTTTCTTCTTGCTGAGCCAAGAAACTAATCTTTCTCCAAAGGAAGATGCTCCTCCACTAATACTTTTATTGCCATCCTTGTCTCCTGCCCGATCAAGATCTATATAGGTACAGAGAATAAAGTCACTATTTGTGTCATACTAAATACCATAATTTGATGTTCCTTTCAGATATTTGAATATTTGTTTTACTACTGCATAGTGATATTCCTTAGGATCAGCTTGAAATCTTGCCACAATTCCAATTGCATTGGTTATATCTGGTATGTTATGTGTCAGATGACTGCAATCTTCCAATCATAGATATGTACTTCTTTTGTTCAATAGTAGGCATCTCATCTTTGCTAGATAATTTATGACTAGTTACCATAGGAGTTCCAACAGGTTTACAACTTTCTAAACCAAATCTTTTTAGTAAATCCTTTAAATACTTGGTTTGAGAAATAAAGATACCTTCTTTGTTCTAAACAATCTGCAATCTCAAGAAAAATTTCATTTCACCTATCATGCTCATTTCAAACTCATTCTTCACGTCTTCTAAGAATTTGTTACTGGCTTCATCATTTCCACCAAAGATGATGTCATCAACAAATACAATAATTATTAGAAAACCATCTTCTATTTTCTTTAAGTACAAGTTACCATTTTTTGTTCCTTTAGCAAATCCAAGCTTTGCTAAGTATTTGTCCAACCTTGCATACCAAGTTATTGGTGCTTGTTTTAATCCATACATTGCTTTCTTTAGTCTGCAAACCATATCCTTTTCTTTTGTTAAAGAAAAATCCTCTGGTTGCTCAATTTAAACTTCTTCAAGTTCTCTATTTAAGAATGTTGACTTAACATCCATCTGGTATACCTTAAAATTCGTGTTTGTTGCATATGCTAGGAACATTTTGATTGCTTCCATTCTTGCTATATGTGCATATATCCTTCTTGTTGAGAGTAACCTTTGTATACAAGTCTTGCATTGTTTCTTATTACTTCTCCTTATTCATTCATTTTATTTATGAATACCCATTTAGTGCCAATTACATATTTGTCCTTGGGTCTAGGAACCAATTCCCATGTGTCATTTTTTATTATCTGTAGGAGTTCTTCCTCCATTGCTTTTATCTAGTGATCATCTTTGATTGCTTCATTTGCACTTCTTGGTTCTACTTGAGATATCAAACATAGTTCTTCATTAATTCTACTCCTTGTCATCACTCCCTAATATCTGATTTACAGGATGATTTCTTATCAAGTTCTTATTTGGAGTAGGAGTTGCTACTTCAATTATTATTTTTGGTACTATGCTCTATTCTTCTCTCCCATCTTCAATTTGCATGTTATTATGCAAGTCGTTGCTAGTCTTGAAAAATAACTCATTACTTTTGTCAGCCATTCCAAAGTAATCATCTCCATCAGAGTTATAGTCCACTATCTTTTCCTTGGTACCAAACTTTTCATCAATTTTAACATTTGCATATTCTACTATAGTTTTTGTTCTATACTTGAAACATCTGTAAGTTTTACTTTTCAACGAATAACCAAGAAACATACCTTCATCACTCCTTGGATCAAATTTACCAATATCATTATCTCTTCTAATGTAAGATTTGCTTCCAAATATCTTGAAGTATTGACGGCTTCTCTCCAAAAGATCTTTAGTACATCATTCTCAAATAACATAGCTCTTGTTGCTTCAGCAATTGATTTGTTTCTTCTTTCAACAATCCCATTCTGCTCAAGTGTATGGGGTGAGGATAGTTGTCTCCTAATGCCATGTTCTTCACAATAGATATTGAATTCTCTAGAGGTGAATTCTCCCCCTTTGTCTAATCTTAAGCTCTTGATCTTAACTCCAGATTCATTTTCCACCTTGTTCTTAAATATCCTAAATTTCTCAAATGCTTCTGATTTTTCTTTAAGAAAAGCTACCCACATCATTCTAGTGAAATCATCAACAAAAATCATGAAGGACCTTTCTCCATAGAATCCTCTTGTTCTTGCAGGACCACTCAGATATGTATGTACCAGTTCTAGCTTTTGTGTAGTAAAAAACTGCTTGCTAGGAAATAAGACTCTTCTTTGCTTAGCCAAAATGCATTCCTTACAAATAGTGTCAATGGGCTTAAAAATTTTGAGCGAATCTCTCACATCAAGTGTATTACTAGCCTTCACAATGTTATCAAAGTTAATTAGACAAAATCCTCTATGTCATAACCATTATTGTCAATCCTTGCTACTAAACATGTTATTTTAGTGGAGTTTAACTGAAATACATTACCTCTAGTTTCTATGCCAATATCAAATATTTTTCCTTCCTTGTTTTTGATAATGCATGTATCATTACCAAATTGCAGTTGATAGCCTTTGCCCATAAGTTGTCCAACACTCAATAAGTTATGCTTAAGTCCATCAACAAAATAAACATCATTAGTATATATTTTACCATTAAGTGTTATAGATCCAATTCCTGTAATATGATAGGTTGCATTATTCCCTACCTTGACAATTCCTCCATCATAGCTTCTGAATTTGACAAACTTGCTCATATCACTAGTCATGTGATGTGAAAAACCACTATCAATGATCTAGTCTTTCTTTTCAACTTGTGAAATTAGCACACTTTCCTTTCTGATTTCTCTATCAACATCATCCTCTTTTATAGCTATAAATCCTAATTCATCTTCACTTTTTCTTTGATCAGATTTTTCTTCATCTTCTTCTTCATTAGCATATAAGCAATTTCTAGATCTTCTAGATTTGAATCTACCCTGAATCTTCCTTTCTCTTTTAGGACACTTAGATGCATAATGACCATATTCATTACAAGTCCAAAATTTAAAGATATTCTTACCATATTTTTCTCTTTCCATAAGAAGAGTCACTCCTTGGATCTTTTCTTCAATGGTTTTGATGCTACTAGCAATGTCTCCCTATGTTTTTGTGCTCCTTGCTAAACTAGGTTTGATGTTTAATGCATTGAATGTTGTCTCAAATTTTGCCAATTCTATAGATTATTTCAGATCAAATTTTGCAACTTCCAATCTACCAAGCAATGTCTCTTTGGTGAAATTAGTAATGCAAGGTATCATCAGTTGACTCATTTGTGCTACTGACTTGAAAGGTGGTGTCAGACTTTTCAAGATCTTTCATATCACTTCATCATCAAATTTTTTTCAATCAAGATATATGATTCCTCCAACAATCTCAGATATTATTCCAACATAGCTTCTCATAGATTCATCTTCCATCATTCTAGCATCTTGAAATGCGCAAATACAAATTTTACAATCTAACTCTTTTTGCATGTGTATTAGCTTCTAAAGTTTTCCAAATTTCATGAGATGTTTTAAGTAGTTTTACTTGACTATACTCACTTTCAGGTAATGCTGATAGTATTGCTTCTCTTGCCCTTATGTTGCACATAAATACTTCTCTCTATTCTTCGGTGCGGGTTTCAAGATTGTCTTCTTCTGTAATGTTTTTGGATGTCTTGGTCACAAGCCAATATCCTGGTCCCATGCACAAGAGGTGAGTCTTCATTTTATCCTTCTAGCTATCATAGTTTGTGCCTTCAAACCTAGGACTTTCCTTTCTGAACATATTCACCATGGATCTCCCAAAGTTGTTTAAACTTTCTTTCAAGGACCTGATGCTCTGATACCAATTGCTAGAAGTAATAGTTCACCAATATAACTAAGAGGAGGGGTGAATCAGTTATTTATCAAAGTTAAACAATTCTTACTTTATCAACCTAAGTAAACAACAATCATAAGGAAATGTGCATACACACGTACACCAGATATGTTGATTAGGGAAACTCTTGATCAGAGGGAAAATCTTGATAGGAATGATGCCCACATAATAATGTACTAATTTGAATATTCCTTGTTAGAAGATAGACCCTATTAGGAGTCTATTACAATGCTTAGTATAGAGAGTCCATGTTAGGAGACTTATAATCCCTATTAGGAGATTCCACCCCTATTACGAGTTGAAGAAGGTAGCTAAACCCATTGTCTAAATAGCTTCAGGATTAGATCAACGAAGCCACTGTCCAATTGATCTCGGTACTATTCCTTTCAGAATAATTGATGTGGAACAACCTCTTTTCTTTTCCTTTATCCATTATGTTGGACTCCTTCACCTTCAAACCATGCAAACATATCTAGAACTCATTAGTAACCCTTAAGGTCACCTACACACATTAGCAAATTACTCTACTCTTCTACTTCACAATTTGCAAGTCCTATCTACTTCTCGATCACATACCCTTAGTCTCTAAAACTTGAAAAACATCTTTCCTTTATACCATACTCAATTATTAATCATTTCAGTCAGCTCCATATTTAATTAAATGAAATACACATTTAATCAATGTTGTCGGCTCATAGTTGTTTCCAAACTTCCACACATGCAACTTTCATACCTGTGCACTTGCTGATGTCATTAGTGGTTAGTGTACTTCCTCCAACTAACTATGCAACCCTTCATTCCAAGAACAATATGTTATATTGATCATACAATAGAAACTATTTTTCCAATACTCTATTTTCTTGTGGTTCTCAGTAAATCATCAATATCTTCTATATAATTTCAACTCAAGTTCTACGCACTTGACCACATGTCAAATACATACTATAGTATATGATGTTAATTACACATGGGCGGATAGACAATGTGATGTCCTCAATACATAAATCTTAGTCTGCTACTCTATCGATTTTACTATGTTTTCATCAATGACAAACATAGTCATAACACAATTCTGTGATGTTTTCTCATAGCATCAACATTCATGCTAACATAATGTTCCTGTCTCTTTATATTAGTGCTCACACAACACTATCACCATTACGATGTACGTACATGTATGTGACAATCTATCTGGATAACCCAGCCTAATTTCATCAATCCTTACCCAATCCACTAGTGTGTACTACTCCCCAACATAGAGAACAATGACTCATGATACTATTGCCTCCAGTGACCACTACATCTAGCAAACAACACTTATGTCAATTCTACTTTCCTTTAAACCCTCTCTACCTATGTTTCATCACCCTCCCTTTTTACCCCTCAAATCTATCTTATGACTACATTCCTGCCAATGGGACTGTGTTCCTATGACCTATCTAGTCCTCATGTTCCCACGGCTAAAAATTTTAACAAGAATGTCACTCGTCTTCTCCTCCCACTCAAACCCTATATCACCTTCCAACAAGTGGGATTGCATTGCCACAAACACCTCTCAATCTTGTGTTCTTGCAGTTGTAGACCATAGCAAAAATGTGTCTCCCATTTCCCCCTCCTATGTCAACCATACCCTCATTCCCATGCTTCCTTTCCCTATGCCACCCTTACTAGAAAGACTACATTCCCACTAATGGGAGCACTTTCCCATGATCCAAATCGCTATCCCACAACAACTATAAGGCAGGACCGCTAACCTATGAGAGATGTAAACCAGATTCACTTTCCCATGAAAATGGCTTACAACCCTCTTTTTACCCCTTTTCTCTTGGCCCTTTGGTGGGATCATGATCATGTTGATCCCTAGCACAATCCTGTTGGACCCGTGCTTGCAAGAATGCCTTTTCAAAATTTTGGGAATGTTATAACTAAGAATACAAAATCACACAAAGAAAATTTTTAATGCCTACCAATCAGTCTAGTGTCTAGTGTGCTCATACTCATTGTACCATATTTGTCCAATGCTCTAGTCATCGCTATACAGTCATCACATCATCCAAATTAGAGCTCAAAAATATCAATATATAGATGTAAATATGAGAGCAATTACTCCTTCCCCCCCTAGACCCTTTTATAGGGCCCCTGTGGTGCCCTACTTCGCTCTTTGACCCCTTTAGCCCCCCTTTTTTCCTTTGACCATGTTATTATTGTAATGTTAACCCTTTTTTAGTCCCTTTGTGTCTTCCTACTCCTCCCATCTTGTTGTACCTTTTCAAGAAGTCATTGAGCCTCGCCTTCTCTCCCTGCCACCTTCTTGAAGGGGGCATCACATAGTCTAGTCTCTCCTCTTCTACTCGAGACTGGGGTAACCCTACTGCCTTAAAAAATCTTCTCTGTATTATTTATGTTCAAAGTTCTTTGAAATAGTGTTAGATTTGGAAATGATGCTCCATATCAAATCAAAGGAAAAGGTTCTATTAAACTTACAGATAGGCAAGGTAGGTTGCAAAGTAGAATTTGGAAGCAAAATTGCCAAAATCTATGACACTAATAGAAATCTGATAGGAAAAGGTGAAAAAACTAGGAGTAATTTGTTTTACCTAGATATGGAAGATGCAACCTATCTTATTGTTAAACTTGATGATGTGTGGTTATGGCATAAAAGGTTGTGTCATGTTAACTTTGACAATTTGATTAGCATCAGCAAAAAGAAGAAAGTTAGAGGTTTGCCAAAGCTAAAGAAGCCTGAAAATACAATGTACAAACAATGTCAACTAGGAAAGATGACTAAGTCGAGTTTCAAAAGAAAAACCTACACTTTCAAAGAAGTACTAGAGTTAGTACATACTAACTTATGTGGCCCAATAGAAGTACAAATACATAATGCTATTTGTAGATGACTATTCCAGGATGATGACTGTCATGTTCTTAAAGCAAAAATCTGATGCATTTCAAATGTTTAAGTGGTATTTGGCCAGAGTTGAGAAGAAAACATGTAAGAGCCTAAAGTACCTAAGGTTAGAAAGAGGAGGAGAATTTACATCAAAAGAATTTGAAATGTTCTGAAATGAAAAAGGAATTAAAAGGAAAACATCAACACCAAGAACTCCACCACAGAATGGCATTGCAGAAAGAAGGAATAGATCAGTAATAGATTGTGTAAGAGCATTGATGATAGATAAAAATGTTGCTCTAAAGTATTGGAGAGAAGCTATAAGTACTATTTTTTACACCCTGAATCAAGTCCAAGTCAAGGAAGGAACAAATGCAACACTTTTTGAACTATGGTATGGTCGCTCACCTACTGTAAAACATTTCAAAGTATTTGGTTGTAAATGCTATATTCTTAATGATACTAGAAATGGCAAGTTTGATGCAAAGAGTGATGAAGGCATATTCCTTGGATATTCCACTAGAAGAAAAGCATATAAGTGTTTGAATACTAACACTAACAAGATTGTGGAGAGTGCAAATGTAAATTTTGATGAGCATGCAAAAGTCCAAGTTGATGAATCCAGGAAACCAAAAGATTATAGATATTTTTATACTTCTATGAAGGAACACCAATTGAAGATGAAGTTTCCAATCAAGTTGGGAATTAACAAAAAAATTTAGGATCAACTGAGTCACAACCAGTGAATGCTAAGTTGCATTCAGAAGCTGAGTTGTAGAATGAAGAAAATGCACATTCTAATTCTAAAAATAGTACACATGGAAGAGATGATGAAATACCAGAAGGAGAAGAGCAAAGTGACTCTAAAACTAAAGGATCAAATATGGAAAGAATGACAGAACCAAGACTAGCCAAGTATGTGAGAAGACATCACCCTACAGAACAAATCATTGGTGACAAGGATGCAAGACCAATGACAAGGAATAGACTAAGGAATGAATCATGTTTGTTGAGAAATATTGAACCCAAAATAGTGAAAGATGCATTACAAGATGATAATTGGCATAAAGCTATGAAAGAGGAGATAGATCAGATTGAGAAGAACAAAACCTACACCCCAGTTCCTAGACTAGCTGATAAGAATGTTATTGGTACCAAATGGGTCTTTAAGAAAAAACTTGATGAGAATGGTGAGATAAAAAGAAACAAAGACAAACTAGTTTGCAAAGGTTATTCACAAGAAGAAGGACTGGACTATGGGGAAACATTTTCCCCTGTTGCAAGAATGGAAGGAGTAAGAACACTACTTGCATATGCTACTTACAAAGGTTTCAAAGTCTACCAGATGGATGTAAAGTTTACTTTTCTATATGGTATATTGGGAGAGGAAGTTTACATAGAGCAACCAAAGGGATTTGTTGATGACAACAACAAGGATATGATTTGCAAACTACATAAAGCACTCTATGGTTTGAAACAAGCACCTAGAGCATGGTATGAGAGACTGCATAAATACCTTGTGAAGATAGGATTTGAGAGAATAGATGACAAAAAAAACCTATACATCAAGGCAAAAAAAGGTAAAGACATTTTGACATCTGAAATCTTTGTTGATGATATAATATTTGGAGGAAAAGATTTTGCTGATCAAATGAAACATGGGTTTGAGATGTCAATGTTTGGAGAAACCAAATTCTTTGTTGGATTGCAAGTACATCAACTAAAGCATAGATTATTTGTGACCCAATCAAAATACATCAAGGAGATACTCAAGACATTTGGATTAGAAGATTCAAAATCAGTTAATACACCAATGGTAATAGGACATAAGTTATCAAAGAATGATGAGTCAATTGAAGTGAATCAGACTATGTATAGATCAATGATTAAAAAGTTGCAGTATATTGTACATAGTAGACTAAACATTGCACTAACTATTGGAATAGTGGCAAATTTTTTTGCTAATCCAAGAGAAAATCATCTAATGGCAGTAAATAGAATACTAAGGTACCTAAAAGGAATTCATGACTTTGGTTTGTACTACAAAAGAAGTGAAAAGTTTGAGTTGAGAGCCTACACTGATGCAGATTGGGGAGGTAATATTGATGACAAAAAGAGCACCAATGGAGGAGCACTTTTCTTAGGGAAAAGATTGATTACTTGGACTAGCAAAAAGCAAAGTTGTACCTCACAGTCCACAACAAAAGCTGAATATGTTGTAGCTGCTATCAACTACACCAATATTGTATGGATCAAACATCTATTGCAAGGCATGAAGGAAGAGGTAAATGAACTTGTAATACTTTATTGTGATAATACAAGTGTCATCAACATATCAAAGAATCCTATAATGCATGCCAAAACAAAGCATATTGCAATCAAGTATCATTATGTAAGAGAATTGGTGGAAGACAAGCAAGTAAGGATGGAATATGTCAGTTCAAAGGAATAGATTGCTAACATATTTACAAAGTCATTACCTAAATATGCTTTTGAGTATCTTAGAGGTAAGCTAGGGGTAATACCCCTAGTCAAGGCTACTTAAGATAAAGCAAGACTGCCCTGCATCAAATGAGTGTATTGTTGGCATATTACAAATTGATGCAAAGGATGTTTACTTTAGGATCATGCTTGAAGTAATTAAAAGTGTTGTAGTTCCAAATCAATCATAAGCAAGGTTATAGAGGGAGAAATTAGAGTACCTGCAAATGCTACACTTGCATGTTAAGATGTTAAAACAATATGTCTTTGGCATTGTTGTCAAAGAGGGAGAAGAATGAAGAAACTGATCAACAGTTAAGGGAGAAGAATGAAGAAGTTTATCAAATCTACAAGATCAAATGGACAAAGGGAGAAGTAGCTAATACTAGAATAGCAAAAGATGATCAATGCATATAGAGGGAGAGGATAGTTTATCGGCAAAAGACTTTAGAGGGAGTCATAAGCTAGTTTATGTTGCTAATAGAATGAATAGTTTTGAATATAGTTTTCTTTTTGGCATTTGATTTACTATTTTAACCTAGTTAGCATTTTGTCAAGTTGGTTGATCAGTTTGGTTTGCCATCAATGCAAAAGAGGGAGATTGTTGGAAATCTGATTGAAAAGATCATTGTAAGAAGAAGATTGGTTGAAAAAGGGAGATTGTTGAAAATGAATACTATCAAAGAGGGAGATTGTTGCAAAGAAGGAAGATTGTTGTTAAAAGAATGTTTTCAATCATTGTTTTGTCATTGATGTCAAACCTGTATTTTCTGGAATGGAAATTGCTTATAAGATCCAAGTACTATCACTTAGTTGATTGATGAAGAGGATTTAATCAACAAGATATAACAAGAGTACCTAAGGGAAAGGTTGAGTTATGGTTTTGTAATGAAGTGCAAGGATTAGTTAAGACAATGGTTAAATGATGTATTGATAACATACTTGAAGATACAGAGGCTGGCCACACTTAGAAACAATGGAGGAATAAGTTGCAGCAAGGTTGACTACAAAGCTTAACTAAGTTCATTAGTGAGTGCCGAGCAAGTTAGTTAGAGCCAAGAAAATTTTCAATTAGTGTTGAGAAAATACAAAATCTAGTGTGTGTCGAGTGATACAGAAGGAGGCGAGTGTGTTCAGGTGCCAAGCAAAGTAACAGGTGTCGAGCATTAGAAAAACTTAGTGGATGCTAAGTGAATCCATAGTAGGTGTCGAGCATCAATAAAATGTAGTTAATGCCAAGTAACATAGTACGTGTTGAGCACTAGAATTTCAATAGTGTTGAGTTGCTGCATTATTGGAAAAGTCAAAGATTTGCCAAATCATTGTCGACAAGTTTGTTTCCTTGAATTTTGTGAACCAGTTGGAGGATAAGGATGATGAGATGGTGGCACAAAATTCTATGTAAACCATTTTAAAGTGAATTCAAGAGGATTCTTCATGATGTTTCTAGAAGAAACAAAATATGGGTTAGATTTAATGAATCTTACCTACTCCATTCAAACTAAAATTAAAGGAGGAAAGAATTGAGCGGGAAAAGCAGTTCCAGCCTTCTATTTAAGGAGTCACAGACCAAGAAGCTAGAGTTGTTGAAGTGCCAAATTGTGAAGTGGTTGAAAGATGTCAAGGAGAAGACATCAAGAGGTGAAGGAAGAATAGAGCACTGAGACTCTGCTTTGATAAGTGGTTAGAAGGAAGATTACACTGGTACATCAAGCATGAAGACTCAAGGACATAAAGCCTGACAGGAGGGTAAGCTGTCAAGAGTTGCAAAGACTGAAAGCCAAGCAAATTGTGAAGAGTTGAATTGTGATCTAAAATCTACAAGATAAGTTATGAACTGTAATCAGGTCAAAACCCCTTATTGTTACTCTCTAGCAGTTGTATCAATTAGGGTAAAAATCCTATGGACTTAAGTTGGTTTAACAACGATTTGTAAATCTTTTAATATGGTGGAATTCCAAGTGAATTTTCAAAAGTCCTCTAACTAGGCCCACTTCTAACAGGGTGGTTAAATCCTTTAACTAGGTCACATTTAACAGTGTGTTGTAGCCTTTAATAGGGTAGGCCTTTCACAAGGCATCACTTTAGAAGAGTAAGAATTGAGTAGCATGTTATTGGTGGTTTTTCTGAAATTGGGCTTCCATGTAAATCACTGTGTTATGTGTTGATCTTTTCATGTGTTATGCTTGCATGTTGATTTACAATAACTTGCTAAGTAGGAAAGTTCAAGCTTGGATGAAAGAACAGTTTTAAAGGCTCACTTTACTTGATGAAAAGTTTTAATTGGACATTTGGACCTTGAATAACTGATTCAACTCCCCCCCCCCCCCCCCCCTCTTAGTTATTATAAAGCATTTCTAACATTTAATGCCTCTTACATCCCTCTTCCACACTCCTCCTCCCTCATAACTCCCTTTGATCACCCATTTTGACCCACTTCCTCTATTTAATTCCCTTGTGACACTTGTCACAAGGCTATGGCTTTGAAGACGCACAATCCATGTACTTCCCCTTTCTTGGATCCTAGCCCTTCCTCATCAAACATCCATCCTATTAGATACAATCATTCAATTGTATGTTGTCTTTGATGTTACACAACATGTCATATCTTTACCAATCAATATTTTTCAAGCTCACTTGGGTGATGAAGATAGTTTCCAATATGTGTAGAGCATTTTAGATTTTTCCAAGTTTAGAAGACAGTGTCTACCCATCTGGGTGGGCTAAAAAATAATTTTCTTATTTTGGATCATTGAGTTTAATGAATTTATTTATCAATTCTAGCCCACTGAGGAGATGAATTATAATTGTTTGAAGTTGTATTCAAGCTGCCTTAATAATGGATATGATATAAGTATAAGGTCAAGTCAAGGATTGAAAGTGTGTGAATAAAATTGAAGATAAGAAGATGCTTAGAGGAAGCAAATTGGAAGGATAAGAAGAATATCCTTAATGAGTTGCAAAAGATACATCAGATTAGGAAGCCAGAATTGAGATCTAAAATCAAAAAAGATAATTTTGCATCAATAATCAGGTCGTTCATTATTACTTTCTAACCATGGTAGTAATGAACTAAATCTCATAACAGAGTTGGCTTAACAACTATTTGTAAATCTGCTAACAAGGTGGCATTTCTACTTGAAGTTTCTTGAAGACCTCTAACAAGGCCACTCCTAATAGGGTGATTAAATCATTTAATAGGGTCACACCTAACAATATGCTTTGTAACCTTTAACAGGGTTGGCTCCTAATAGGGCTCACTTTAGAAGAGTAAAAAATAGTAACTAGTTGCAATTGGTGGTTTTTCCCAAATTGAATTTCCACGTTAAATCTTGGTGTTTCTTGTGTTCATGTTATTTCTTTCATGTGTGTGCAACTAAGTTAATTAAGATTAATCAAACTAAATATCTTAAGATCTACATATTTAGTTATTATTGAGTTATTGTTGATATTTAGTGCTTACTGAGTTACAACATTTTGCTAGTGTTAAATGAGTGTTTGTGTGTTTACTGAGTTACAATTGTAAATTAGTTTTAGCAGAGTTTATATTTTAAATTGTATTGACATCTAAGGGATCTGGGACTTGTTTTTGTAGAAACTAATTCACCCCTCCCCTCTTAGTTACTCCTCTTATATTTCCAACAATTGGTATCAAAGCTTTTGGTGCTTGGAGAGAAGGTTTCAAGGACCTAAGCTAAAGATTAGGATGTCTTCCAAAAGATAGATTCCCAAGTTGAATAGAGATAACTTCCAGGCATGGCAGGAACTTATGAGGAAGCATTTGGCAACCATTAGTGATTCAGATTTGAAATATCTAGACAATTAGTACAAGGCTCCTACTGGAATATTGATAGTGGAATGAATTGTTGAAAAGAAGAATCATAACGTAATGATGATTGACATTTATTCTTCACTTAATTATGTTAAATTTGATGAGGTCAAAGATTGCGGTACTACTCATGAAATGTGGGTCAAGCTAAAAGATATCTATGGAGGTGATGATAATATGAGGAGAGACAAAGCAAAAAGTCTTAGAGGCCAGTTTGATTAGATAAAAATGAGAGAGGATGAAAACATCAAAAATAATGTTGAAAGAATCAAAGCAAGTGTAAGTGCAATCAGAGCCTTTGGAGGAGACATTGATAATACAATAGTTGTAAGAAAGGTACTCAAAACCCTTCTTCCTATTTATGTGATTAGAGTGTCAACTATTCAAGAGATGAGATGTGATCCTAATAACAATATAAACTTGGATGCACTAGTGGGAAGGTTGATAGTATTTGAACTAGATAACAATGATAATTATGTTCCTAGTTTTAGCAATCTTGAATTTTCATTTCAAGCCAAGTTGTCACTCAAGAAGAAAGTTGCAAAGTCTTAAGACAAACAATCTAAAAGTGAAGAAGAAGATAGTTCCAACAGTGATCTTGAAGTCATTGAAGCCATGCTTGCAAAAAGATATCCTAAAGGCAAAGGAAAGTACAAAGGAAAGATTCCTCTAATCTATTTTTCTTATGAAAAAATTTGTCACATTGTTGCAAGGTGTCCAAATAGAGAAGGCAAAGAAGAAAACAAGAATATCAAGTACAAAGGTAAGCAAGAATTCAAAAGCTACAATGACTACAAAGAAAAAGGTAAGAAGTCATGTTTCATGGCTAAAGATTCTGATAGTAATTATAATGATGAAATGGTTTACATTGTTGTAAAAGATGATGAAGATGATGAAAATGATAAAATGGCACTTATTTCTAATGTTAGTAAAAATGATACATGGATTATTGATAGTGATTTTTCTCACCATATGACTGGTGAAAAAATAAAGTTTGAACATATGAAACACTATGATGGTGGGAGTGTTAGATTTGGAAATAATGAACCTTGTTATATAAAAGGAAAAGGTTGTATTACATTAACCAAGGAACTTAGATGTGACAATGCTTATTGGGTTGAAGGATTAAAATATAATGTACTTAGTGTGGCATAGTTGAACAAAATTGGATTCAAGGTGGAATTCATGAATGAGAAGGCCAAGTTGCTAGATGGAAAAGGAAATCTAGTTGGTTCTAGTAATCAAACAAAAGGTAACCTATTCTACCAAGATCTAAGTGAAAGTTCATGTTTCATTGCTCAAGTAGAGGAAAGCTAGTTATGGCATAAAAGGTTGTGTCATGTGAACTACGATAAATTAGTCAAGGTAAGAAAAAATAAAAGAGAGAGGTATTTCTAGTTTGAGAAAACCTCATATGGGCATGTGCAAAAATTGTCAAATTGGAAAGATGGGAAAGACTAGTTTCAAAGCAAGAACTATCATTCTGAAGAAATCTTGGAGCTGGTTCAGATAGACCTATGTGGACCTATTGGCATAGAAAGATACATTGGAGATAAGAATTTAATTTAATTTGTTGATGATTATTCTAGAATGATAACAATGATGTATTTGATAGATAATTCTGAAGATTTTCAAAAGTTCAAGTGGTATTTGGAAAGAGTTGAGAAAGAGATAGGAAAGAAACTAAAATGTCTAAGGTTAGATAGAGGAGGAGGATTCATCTCAAATTAATTCAATGAATTATACACTAAGAAAGGAATCAAAAGACAAGTATCAACCCCTAGTACACCTCAGCAGAATGGCATAGCAGAAAGAAGGAACAAATCTATCATAGATTGTGCAAGAACCCTGATGATAGAAAAGAATGTTGCAATCAAATATTGGAAAGAAGTAATTAGTACAATAGTTCATACCTTAAACAAAGTACAACTGGAGAAAGTCTCAAATCAAACACCTTATGAACTATGGTATGGCTAAAAAGCCAATGTAAGTTACTTTGAAAATTATTTGGTAGCAAATTTTATATCTTGAAGGAGACTAAGAAAGGTAAATTTGATGTCAAGAGTGATGAAGGCATATTCCTAGGGTACTCTTGTAGAAGTAAAACATATAATTGTTTGAATCTGACTACTCATAAGATCATAGAAAATGCACATGTGAAGATTGATGAATTTGCAAAAAAGAGTGAAGAAGAGAGCATCAAAGAACCTAAAGATTATAGAAATTGTGTTTACTTTGAACCTAATACATTACCCAATCCAATTAGAAGTCAACAGACTTCACCTTCCAAGTCCTCAAAATCTCTTGAAGCACACAACTTGCATCCAGTGCAACCTAAGTCATAGTCAAAAGCTACCAAGTTGCAGCCAGTACAACTCGAGTCAGAATTTGAAGGACCCAAGTCACAAATAGTTGGTCTCAAGCATGATGCAAAAGATCATGGTGAGGCAAGTGGATCAAGCTCTAAATCCAAAATACCTATACTAGCCAGATATGTCAGAAGGAACCATGCACCTAAGAAGATCATTAGAGATAACTTAGAAGGTATAGTGACAAGATGTAAATTGAAAGGTACATGTCTGCTTACTGAATTTGAGCCAAGAAATGTTAAAGCTGCATTGGATAATGAAAATTGGATTAAAGCTATGAATTAAGAGATTTAGAAAATTGAAAGGAATAAGACTTGGACTCTTGTTCCTAGATCTAAGGATAAAAATGTGATTGGCACAAAATGGGTATTTAGAAATAAGTTGAATGAAGATAGAAAAGTTTCAAGAAACAAAGCAAGGTTAGTATGCAAAGGTTATTCTCCAGAAGAAGGTATTGACTATAGTGAAATTGTTTCTCCTATTGCAAGATTAGAATGTGTTAGAACTTCACTTGCCTATGTTGTACATAAAGGATTCAAGGTATATCATATGGATGTAAAATTTGCATTCTTGAATGAAATTCTAGAAGAAGAAGTCTATATAGAACAACCTGAAGGTTTTGTTCATCCTAGAAAAAGGGATATGGTTTGTAAGCTACACAAAGAATTATATGGTCTCAAATAAGCTCCTAGAGCATGGTATGAAAGATTACATAATTATTTGATAAAGAATGGTTTTCAAAGGACTAATGATAATAGAAGTCTATACATCAAAGAAGGACCAAATAAAAATATTGTATTGGTAGAGATATTTGTGGATGACACATTATTTACTAGAAATGATGATTTGTGTAAATCTTTTTCAAAGGAAATAAGAAAGGAATTTGAGATGTTTATGTTTGCTGAGATCAAATTCTTTGTTGGTGTAGAAATTCAACAAAAGAAAGATGATATTTGCATTACTCAATCAAAGTATATCAAGGAGATACTAAAGAAATTTGGAATGGAATATTCAAGACTAGTTGGGACACCTATGTCTACTGGACATAAGCTTTCCAAAAATGATGATTCCAAGGAGGTAGATCAAATTACATATAGATCAATGATTGGAAAACTTCAATATGTAGTGCATACAAGGCCTAATATTGCATCAAAAGTTGATATTGTGGCAAGATTTTCAGCTAATCCTAAACAAAATCATATGATGGAAATAAAGAGAATCATGAGGTGTCTGAAAGATGTTGAAGATTATGGACTATGGTACAAGAAAGGAGGAAACTTTGATTTCAAATCCTTTATTGATGTTGATTGGGTAGGAAGTGTTGATGGCAAGAAAAGTACTACTGGTGGAGAATTCTTTCTTGGAAAGAGGCTAGTATCTTGGACAAGCAAGAAGCGAAATTGCATTTCTTAGACAACATCAAAGGCATAATATGTTGTTACAATAGTTAATTGCTCCAATATTGTTTGGTTCAAAAAACTATTGGTAGGTATGAAGATGGAGATCAATGATCTAGTGGTTATCTTTTGTGATAACATTAGTACAATTAACATATCCAAAAATCTAGTTATGCATACCAAGACAAAACACATTGTAATGAAATATCATTTTCTAAGAGAATTGGTGCAAGACAAGGAAGTAAGATTGGAATATGTGAATACTAAAGAAAAAATTACAAACATATTCACCAAGTCATTACCTAAGGATGCATTCTTGTATCTTAGAAGTAAGCTAGGGATCATTCCCCTATCTGAAGCTTGCTAAATGAAGTTTAGTGATGCGTCAACTAGAGGATGTTGAAGATCAATCAAGTTGATGCAGTAATGAAAGGGTAGATTACATATGAATACATACTTAAGGCACATTGGAAACTATATTTTTTATGGTCTTTGGCATAAGATGTCAATGAGGGAGAGCTTGATGTCATAATTCTAGGGAGAGTTTGATGTCATAATGCTATGGAGAGTTTGATGTTTATCTTGTGAAAATTTTAATGTCATATATCAGAGTTTGACAGGCTAAAAATGTCAAAGAGGGAGAACTTCATTGAAGTTTTTTGAAGAAGAAAAACTTGGTCAGAAATTTCCAGAACTGATATTAAAGAGGGAGAGTTTTCTATCAGAAGAAGATGTTGCAGTCAGAGTATTCAAAGTTTGCCAACAATAGAAAGGGAAATTGAAGTCAGAGGGAATTCAAACTAATAGAGGGAGTTCTCATGGATGGGAATCAGAATGAAACTAAGGATATTATCCTTACTTTTATTTTGTTGTGAAATTTCATTGTATTATGACATGTTGTATTGCCATCAATGCCAAAGAAGGATATTTTTGGATGTAATCATTCAATTGTATGTCGTCAATGATGTTACAAAAAATGCCATACCTTTACCAATCAGTATTTTTTGAGCTCCCTCAGGATATGTAGACAGTTTCTAGTGTCCATTGAGCATTCCAAAGTTTGCCAAGTTTAGAAGATAGTGTCTACCAAGTTCACTCTGGCACTGAAGAGAAGTTCATAGAAGTTGAGTGTTAACTTAACTCACTTAATTAATAAAGGAAAGTTGGCAAGGACCTAGTGTTAACTAAGCTCACTTGGTTCTAGAGGAAGTTTACAAAGATGCAATGTTAACTAAGCTCACTTGATTAACACATGAAAATCATTTTAGAGTTAGTGTCTATTGAGTTGGGTCGACTAACAAAGGATTTTCTTATTTTGGCCTATTGAGTTTAATGAATTTGTTTATTAGATCTAGCCGACTAAGGGGGTGAATTATAATTATTTTAAGCTATATTCAACCTAATTTGATAATGGATATGATATAAGTATAAGGTCAAGTTGAGGATTGAAAGTGTGTGAACAAGATTGAAGATAAGAAGATTCTTAGAGGAAGCGAATTGGAAGGATAAGTAGAATATCCTTGATGAACTACAAAGATACATCAAATCAGGAAGGATCAAGTATTAAAGCTAGAATTGAGATCTAAAATTAGCAAAGATAAGTTTGCATCGATAATTAGGTCATATCATTGTTACTCTCTAACCATTGTAGTAGTGAACTAAATCTCTTAACAAAGTTGGCTAACAGCTATTTGTAAATCCTCTAACAAGGTGGCATTTCTACTTGAAGTATCTTGAAGACCTCTAAAAAAGGCCACTCCTAATGAGGTCATTAAATCCTTTAACAGGTTCACACCTAACAGTGTGTTTTGTAACCTTTAATAGGGTTGGCTCCTAACAAGGCTCACTTCAAAAGAATGAAAAATAGTAACTAGTTATAATTGGTGGTTTTTCCCAAATTGGGTCTCCACATTAAATCTTGGTGTTTCTTGTGTTCATGCAATTTATTTCATGTAATTCAACTAAGTTAATTAAGGTTAATCACACTAAATATCTAAAGGTTTTCATATTCAGTTATTATTGAGTTACAGTTGATATTTAGTGCTTATCGAGTTACAACATTGTGTTAGTGTTAACCGAGTGCTTGTGTGCTTACTAAGTTACAACAATAAATTAGTTTTAGCAGAGTTTATGTTTTGAATTGTATTGACATCTAAGGGATCTAGGATTTATTTTTGTAGTAGTTGTTTCACCCCTCCCCTCTTAGTTACTCCTCTTATATTTCCAACACATCCTTGCATCTTGGTCATTCATCTCACTACCCCTTAGCCTATAAATTGGATCCTTTCCCCCTCACAAATCATCCACTTTTCATGAAAACCTATAATGCTCCATCAACCACCAAAGTTATCCATTGCATTTGTACCATGTCAAAACCCATTTACACCTCCATTATTAAATCTTTCATCCATCTCCATGCTTGATCAAAAACCCATCACTTAAAGCTTGAGAACACTTGAGCATACATCCATCATCGCCTAGACACATTAAAGTATCAAGGTTGGCTCATCATTCTTGGTTTGTATTCCTTTATAGTGTTTCATTTTTCTTATCATGTGTATTATTTTTTAATATAGTTTTTGAATGTTACATTAGTTTTGATGTTCTTTACAGACTAATTTCATAGCATACACCCATGACTCTCAGATCATCTCATGGCTTCTCTCTTCCTATCTTCTTCTTCTTTTATTGTTTTAAGTCATGTAAAAGCTTGTGCACTCATTAATTGATATAAACAAGGGTGCAGACCTACTTAGCACCTTTTAGAGAGTCATTTTTTATGTAACTAGTTTTATTTTATTAGTTTTTAGCATGAGTTTTCATTAGAAGAGCTCTCACTCCTAACACAAAAGGAGTATAGGATTTCTTTTAAATACCTGGATGTAATCTATACTCTAGGATAATATTTTGATGCAATGATATATGTTATTGGCACTCTCATTCTGAGTGTAGTAAATCTTGTTAGAGAGTGTTATTTTTTGTGAATGCATGTTCATGAATGACAATGGAGCTAATGGTTTTTTTGTGTTGTTATAATTGTGAAATCTTTTAATTTTGGTGTTTGCCTTATGTTATCAAATTCTGATGTTGTGACAAATTAGAGAAATGATCACTATTGTTCTAACATAGTGTTTTGTCTTGTGCGAGCATACTTTTTGTGGCTTCATGATTTGATGAAATGTGAAACATCTTTCAATTTTTTATTGAAGTTCCCATCAATGATTGTATGGTACAACATATTTGAGGAAGCACTGCTCCTAATTTCATTGGTTTCCTACCAGATCCTTTTGATAATTTAATTCACAGATATGTTGTCACTTTGGTTTATGTCCATTAGGAATTTCCCTTTAAGTAATTTACTTTAATCTCTCGTTACTCAATCTTCCTTATTTTCTTTTCAAAACACTTAGTTAAAACAAGAATTTATATAGTTGCATTGATTAGAATTTCGTTCATCATAAAATAAAAAATATAAAAAAATATTGGTTTTGTGGTTACATTTCAGAAAAGTTGTACAGATTGGTAGATACCAGAAAAGGCCTCCTTGTGAACATTCACATTTATCTTCAATTGAGTTATCCAACAAGCTGAAAAATAACCATTTGGAAACATGGAGATGGTCATTGATTAGCTTTTCAAGAGAGAAATTAGAGAGAATTCATGTCATTAGCATTGTGCAAAATGACTACTCAATAGAAGTGGCCCTAGAAGGAGGTTTTGAAAACCATTCTTCTCAAAAAACCAAGATATTGTTTGACAGTTTTGCAAATTTGGAAGTTATGCAATTTTTAAAGTTTGTTACTGTTAGAAGGTGTGCTTTTTGAAAGTGTACTTTTTAGAGGTGTGCTTTTTGAAGGTTTTCTTTTTGAAGATGCACTTTTTTGGAGGTGCACTTTTTGAAGGTGCACTTTTTGGAGGTGCACTTTTCAGAGTAAACACAAACTAAAAGATCCCAACCAATCGCCTCCCTTTCACTAAGAATTGAGCTTTTCACTCGACAAGCAAGAGTTTTTGGGACATCATTTTTGCAAGCCTTGCAGAGATACCTAGGCTCCACCTACTCACATTGCAAATTACATCATCATCATCCACTCTACATTCTAATTCACCCATTCCCATCAATATGCACTATTTCTTTCTTCAATGCCCAAAGTTCACCTTTGAACCTAACTAGTCCATTACATGACTTGCCCAAAAATCCAAAAACATTTTTCCCATAGCTCATCTATGGAGAACCGCAAACAATAGAAGATCATATTAAAATTTTCAAGGAATTTTGTAATTGAAACCAAATTTAGTATATGGACATGATTTGTCACCTTTTCCCTTACACTTTTGCGGAAACAACATTCAATTGCTACCTCAATCAGCCACAAACATTGATAAGAGATTGGAAATCTTTTGAGAACAAGTTTCTGGCACAATTTGAGGTCTATATTGATCCAACTATCTTACATCATTAGTTTGTCTCAAATAAGAGAGACCCCTATGAGACTATTTCATAGCTTAACCATCGCTTCTATAGGATGTATCAAAGAATAGAATTTCCTTACACTATACCAAAAGAGGTTTCCATCCAGATCTATTTGGAAACAATAGATTCATTAACTTCTATTTTTCTAAGAAGACTCCCACCCAGATACATTGATACCATTTAGAAGTCTTCAAATATGTTGTTACATTCACAAAGTAGGTAGATCCCCATGGCAGAGGGAACTTTGTGTCTTCCTTCACTTTGAATAATATAGTAGCCATACCACCATTTCTAGCAAGAGAATATACTATGCCCATCAAATTCCCCTATTAAATCCAATACCTTTACTACCATAGGTTACTATTGCTCCAATGCCAATATTTACATATTCAGAGTATGAGCCCCAAAAGACCATATTCTTTGAGCAAAATACTTCTCCACCTAGTAAATTTGAGAACAATATGGCTAGTGAGTTTGAGGCCATGAAGAATATAATACCTTTTTATCTAATGAACTCATTAGAATAAAATTAAATTCTTCAAGAAACCAAGGCAATCGTCCAAGACAACTTTCTACCCAAAACAATTATTCTCACAATCAGAGCAGAAATTATGGCCCCTATGCTAACATCAATAATGTGAATAATGGTATAATGGGTATGAGCCCACGTAAAAATGGATATGGGTACAATGATGTTTCAGATCAGCCTCCCCAAATCATGGAGGAACAACCTTTGCAATTTAGTGTGATAGCGTTTGAATCATATGATAAATCTGTAGGAGGACAAAATGATGAAGATGATCAAGAGGAGTTTGTGTTCCCATTCAATGAAGAGAAACAACATGGACACTCTCGGATACATGTTTATTACAATAATAATATGAACAAACAAATTTTGAAAAGTGGAGAAGAATCTCGAATGGATGGTCTCTCTATGGTTAGATCCTACACTCCAATGCATTATGAGGCCCCAACCAACACTACCCTAAAAGTTTAGAAGGAATTATATTAAAGGATGAGGTTTTGAAAGGTTTTATGGATAACATAACAAGAAATTTGAAGTATCTTAGAGAAGACTAGAATACGAACATCCTTTTGCTTCCTAACTATTGTCGCCTCCATCAAAGGATTCATTCAAAGTTGAAATATGCTAGTTTCCAAGATGCAGTATCTAATGTGTTAGCACAGATAGATCAACTTGTTGAAATTGTCAAAAGTAAATAAATTGTTTCAAGTTTTGATGTTGCAATAAGTGGGGATATCATAGGAAATTTTGAGGATGCAAAAATTTTTGAATTTCCAAAACTCCATGGAGTTGCAAAAATTCTCAAAGTTGCAAAAAAAGATGGAAATACAGAAGATCTTGAGGTTGGTGAGATTTTTGAATCAAGAAGCCATCAAGAAGAAGATACCAATGCTTCCTACTATGATATTGATCCCACATTGGATAATGATAAGATACCTACCTCAAAATAACATGTTTCATTAGAACAGATGGATATAGTGCTTAATTTGGTCTCAAGCTTGATTGAGGAAATGTCTATTTATAGGTATTCTATGCATATATCAAACTATACAATAATAAACTCATACAGAGTTCATCCCTTTGGGTTCCATTTAGAAGTAAGTTGTCATGATTTCTTGTTAGTTTGAGAGATTGCGGTGGAGGGTAAGCATGATGTTAGGATTAACCTCAAACATAAATAAAAATTACATGAAAATATAACCAATATTAGAAAATAATAGATCACATAGAAGAGAACACATGACACAAAGATATAATATGGTTCACTAAATTTCCTGGGCTACATCCACCAACAATAAGTCCAATATTATTATTATCTAGAGATTACATTCCACAATCCCTTACAACTCAATACCACTGCAAGAAGCTACAATATCAGCATACATTATAAAATCCCTAATCCTAAGCCATTTTATACAAGCTTTTGCCACTTACAAAATTAGGGCTAGGACAAGTCATCCAATAGAAAAATAGCAGCTGACTCCTTTTACAATAGTGAGTCATTTTTTTCTTTGGTGGAACTACCCCCCAAAAACCCCATGTGAGCATTGCCCCTCAACCTCACCCTGTACTACGATAGGGAGCGCACCTGGAGCACTGCCCCTTGACCCCATCTTGGGGGAACTACACCCAAACCACCATAGAAATAATCTAGGGGGATACTGCACCAAATAAACCTTGGAGTTTGATTAGGCTCCACATCATAACACATGATTTTGACCATTCTTCTAGGGATATGAGGGAGAAAGCACCTTGATTATTGATATTAATGAACCTTGTAATTCGAAAGGAATGCTTATGATTGAGTTTGCTAGTCCCAAGGATCCTAAAAGTTACAATTCATGGTTTAAGGCTAATGATGGTGATAATAAGGACCATAAAAACAATATTTTATCTTTTGGGTCTTGTTTTGATAGTTATATTACATCGTTGATGCTACTATTTCCATGTGCATGTGGAGTTGTGTACCATGAGATAAGACCACTAGAAGGAGAAATTACAATGTGTGAGTGTAACTCTATGGTGGGGAACTTGCTATATTAGGTGATATCTTTCCATTATCCCTCTCAGTTTGATGATTTTTAGTTTGAATATGGTGTTAAAGGTAAGAAAGTGTACTTCTGGATTAATCATAACCATGGAAAGTTACCACAACTTATGATTTTGTGTGATTTGTACCCAGAATTTGAACCAAGATTGCCCAAATTTTATTTTCTAAGTATAAAGATAAGTCGACATTTTTTAGAACTATATGGGTTGGGTTATTACTATTGCACATAATGAGAAATATACTAAAAACCACCCCATGGTCTTATTATTTAGGTCTTTTTGTATATAAGTTTTTATTTTTGTTTTTTTTAGTCTTTTTAGTTAGGTGTTAGTTTTCTCTGTGTCGAGTCTATTTTATTTGGGTTTTTTAAAATCTTTTTACTTCTTTTCCTTTTTTAGTCTTTGAGTTAGGGAGTCATTGTTTTTTCTCAGGGTTGTTCCCAACATGTGAGCCATCCCAACTGGCCTCAATTTCTAGAAGAAGTGTTTCTTTATCAAAGCATTTAGATAAATTTGTTTCTTGTATGGACTAAATACAGATGTTGCTCATATATAAAGAGTACTTTTGGCCTTAAAATTGGATTATAGATTGATTGCTCTCAGCACTTTAAAAATTTAAATAATTGGTCATCTAGGTTGCTTTCAACCCAGGAGGATAGTGGCTAAGGGATATTCCAAAAATTTCTAAGTTGAATAGAGGATTTCTCCAGGGGCTTGTCAAAATCACTTGTTGGCATGTGAGTTTCCCAAATTTCATTACAAGAGGAACACATGAGTAATTAGATTGGAAAAGGTCCATAAGAAAGGAACACCAACATCTTGACCACATAGTCTAACCGTTGTCAAGAGAAAATAAAAAATAAAAAATGGTGTCATCAAATAGGACTCCAAAACTTGGTATGAACCAAAATAAGGTGATCAATGAGATTTAGCACAATATAATCATTGGTTCACTTCAAATGAAAAATATTTTCAAGGAAGAATCAAGTGGAAACACATGAGCCCCATAAAGTTGACAAGAAGCAGCATGCTCATGCATTATCATCTACAAAGGCAAAATACAAGGTAGTTGTATTAGCTAGTCAAGAGGCTTTGTGGCTTTGACAGTTGATGATAGAGTTTGGATTTCCTCCTAATAGTCCCACCTTTCTATGGTGTGACAATCAGAGTGCTATAGACATTTCCCATAACCCGGTTGAGCATCAATGAACCAAGCACATTGAGCTTCACATGCACTTCATCAAGCATCTAATTCAGGATAGCACTTTGAGCTTGGAGTACATTCCCACTAATGATCAGGTTGTGAACATCTTCACTAAACCTTTTGCATCCTTGCGGTACCTTCAACTATGTTCTATGCTTGGGGTGAAGGAAGCTTTCCTTGGGGGGTCTCAGTGATGAGTCCTGCCTTCCTTCTTTTCTTGCTATCTCTTTTTGGAGTAGAGTTTTTCCCATTGGGTGTTCTTTATTTCTCCATTTCATAAAGATTTGGTTGTGATTGGGTACCTCATTAGGCCTTGTTACTAGGACCCAAGTTTGCTTTCTACATTACTTGTAGTTTCCTTGCTCTTTCTACATTGTTTATAACTTCATTGTTGCTCATCTTAAGGGAGGTGTTAGAGTAAAGTGTTAATTTAGTTTCATTTATTAAATTACCTTTACTCCCTTCTTAAGATTTCACTTTATGCACTTTTTTATTCACATTTAATAATTAGTTAGTAATTATTAAATGTTGTTTACCTTTTAGGTTTTCTATCTCCTTCTATAAGGATTGATCTTTTGTAATTATCTCTCATCTTTTTCATTTTTAAGAATACAATTTGCATATTTTCAGAGAAAAACCATTTCCTCTTCTTATCTTTTTCTTCTCTGTGACAAGTTTTTACATGCATATATTCTTAGGGATTTATGGATCTATATTGCTCAAATCCTTCAAAAATAAGTGTGGATATCATAGGAAATTTTGAGGATGCAAAAAAATTGAAGTTCCAAATTGCCATGGATTTGCAAAAATTCTCAAAGTTGCAACAAAATGATGGAAATGCAAAAGATCTCAAGGTTGGTGAGATTTTTGAATCAAGAAGTCGTCAAGAAGAAGATACCAATGCTTCCTACTGTGATATTGATCCCCCATTAGATAATGATAAGAGACTTCCCTCAAAACAAGATATGTCATTAGAAGAGATGGATAGAGTGCTTAATTTGGTCTTGAGCTTGACTAAGGAAATTTTTATTTATGGGTATTATGCATATATGAAACTATGCAATAACAAATTCATGCAAATTTCATCCCTTTGGGTTCCATTCATAAGTAAGTTGTCCTGATTTCTTGTTAGTTTGGGAGATCGCAATGGAGGGTAAGAATGATTTTTACCATACTTCTTTGGGATATGAGGGAGAAAACACATTGATTAATGATATTAATGAACTCTATAATTTGAAAGGAAGGCTTATGATTGAGTTTTCTAGTCCCAAGTATCCTAAAGGTGACAATTCATGGTTTAAGGCTAATGATAGTGATAATAAGGACCATAAACACAATATTCTATATATTGGATCTTGTTTTGATAATTATATTATATCGTTGACACTACTATTTCCATGTGTGCTTGGAGTTGTGTACCATGAGATAAGACCACCAGCAGGAGAAATTACAATGTGTGAGTGTACCTCTATGGTGGGGGACTCCCTAGATCAATTGATATCTTTGCATTATTTCTCTTAGTTTGATGATTTTTTGTTTAAATATGATGCTAAAGGTAAGAAAATGTGTTTTTGGATTAATCATAACCATGGAAAGTTACCACAAATTTTGATTTTGTGTGATCTGTACCCATAATTTGAACCAAGATTGTCCAAATTTTATTTTTCTGAGTACAAAGCCAAGTCAACATTTTTTGGAACTATGCACATAATGAGAAATCTACTGAAAACCACCCCATGGTCTTATTATTGAGGGTTTTCTATATATAAGTTTTTGTTTTTTTTTTTTTTTAAGTCTTTTTAGTTAGGTGTTAATTTTCTCTATGTCGAGTCTATTTTGTTTGGGTTTCTTTACATCATTTTGCTTCTTTTTCTTTTTTAGTCTTTGAGTTAGGGAGTCACTGTATTTTCTCAAGGTCATTCCCAACATTTGGTCCATCCCAACTAGCCTTGATTTCTAGAAGAGGTGTTTCTTTGTCAAAGCATTTGGATAACTTTGTTTCTTGTATGGACTAAATACAGATGTTGCTCATAGATAAAGAGGAATTTTGGCCTTAAAATTGGATTCTAGATTGATTTCTCTCAGCACTTTACAAATTTAAGTAATTGGTCATCTAGGTTTCTTTCAACCTAGGTGGACAATGGCTAAGGGATAATCCAAAACTTTTCGGTTTGAATAGAGGATTTCTCCAGCGGCTTATCAAAATCACGTGTTGGCATGTCAGTTTCACAAAGTTCATTAAAAAAGGAACACACGAGTAAATAGATTGGAAAATGTACATAAGAAAGGAACACCAACATCTTGACCACATAGTCTAATCGTTGTCAAGAGAAAATAAAAAATAAAAAAATGATGTCATCAAATAGGACTCCAAAACTTGGTATGAACCAAAATAAGGTGATCAATGAGAGCTAGCACAATATAATCGTTGGCTCACTTCAAACAAACAAAAGTTTCAAGGAAGAATCAAGTGGAAACACACAAGCTCCACAAAGTTGACAAATGGATTACTACAAATACAAAAGATAAGTAATTGATGACTCACTACCGAATGGTTTCTCACATTTGGTCATATATTGATTGAAAATTTGTTGATGGGGATTTCTCAAACTCTCACCAATCAGTGAAAGATTATTTTTTATGTTGTTGCACACTTGTGGTGCTTGGAACTTAGGAGCATCAAGGGAATTAAGACACTGAACACACACTAAGCATGAAAATTGAAAAGTTCAAGTTTCTTGTTTGAAGTTCTCAAAAGCCACTAGTGACATTTAGAATCAAGTTGCAAAGTTGATACGTGTTCAAAAATTGCTTGCTGATAAAGAAATCTCTTTTTCATTTCTTTCTTAAATGTTGGGCTAGCCCCTTGAAATAGAGGGATCCCAAGATATCTACTTGGTAAATGCCCTAATTTCATACCAAAGACTCAACATATGAGCCCTTGCACAACTTTGTCTATATAAAAAAAGGACACTTCAAATTTAGACCATTTTATAAATTGTCTAGACACATCATGAGCTGATTTAATAACATTAGCTTCTCTCATTGTGGCCTCCCCCATTGAATATATGTCATCACCAAATTGTAAGTGAATGTTAGGGTCAATACATCTAGCAATATGTATACCTTTCCATGAGCCATTGAGTCCACATCTAGCAATATTTATACCTTTCCATGAGCCATTGAGTCTTGCAAATTACGCACAACTTTTAAAATATCCACAAAGTCATGTTAGCACATTCATTCTATTTACAATTGCATGTAATTAATTATTGTAAATTGTGACAATATTAATAACTATTACCTTGATATTAAGTAGTCTAAATTAAATTTATTTATATGCATCTATTTCTATATAAAAGAAAGCTTAACCTAAATTAAAGAATATTTGTTTTTATTTTGAATATATTAAATTTTAATTATAATAACACTTAGTTTTTATAGGTGAATCTAGAAGATATAAGGCTTACTTATAGAGAGCAAGTCCCTAGATATTAGAAACACTTGACATTAATGTATAAAGAAATATTATTTTGTTCATAATTATTGTAAAAGATAATATTTTTATGTTCATGATAGTGATTGAAACATGGTGATGAGGAAAAACTTGTGTACCTATAAAAATAAGAGGGAGGGAGAGATAGAAGAAAATTAGATAAATATTGTAAACAACCTAATTCTATGTTTAAATTTGACTAAAGTAGACAAATGGTAGTTAAAAAATTAAAATAAGTAAATAAGTCACTATTTTAACTTTTTTTTAAATCATACATTTATACTATTTTAATAACAAAAAAATTAAACCTAGATATCTACAAAGTGCATTTTAGTTTTTGAGGATTCAAAAATTTAAGAAGCATAAAATGGCTATACTAGACAAAAGTAAACCAACAACTATTAAAATGGTACAAAAGGATATCACTATCACTATCACAAAAATAAATTAGACATTTGACACCCAAAAAGGAAAAGAGGTTAGGATATTTTGAGAATTAACAATAAAATGGATAAATTTATAGTGTAAAAAATAATTTTTACACTATGATGTATGACCTTTCATCTCTCTTGATAATGGAAGAGATATATTGTATCCTTTGTTTTTCCATTTGTGAACATCATCATTTTCTAATGAAATGTACAAAGCAACACGTTCTTCTCGACTACAAAAATGACAAAATAGACAAAATAAAAAAGACAAAGTAAAGTGTATGCTTCTTTAAGATGTACATTTTACTATTAATACAACTCCATGTTTCTATGTTCTTTCATTACTATTTTTTTGAGTCTTAGTGCATTTATTTGTATTTACAATTTCATATTTAATAACTAATAGAGATTGCCACAATATCAATAACCAAGATCAATATTAATTACACAAAATCAATCATGCATAGGTTTATCCAGTATTTTAAATTAGCTTCAAACTAAATGAAAAATAAGATTTGTTTTAATTATAATTTCACAATTAAATAGGGATACAAATTATGGTAATATCATTATTATGTTGTTTAAATACTTGTACCTATATGTATAAATTATATTAAATTAAAGTAATTAGAATTTAATTTCTTTAGAAAAGTATTTGGTTGGTATATTGAGCACTTGATTGAACTATTCACATACATAAATTATAGTTGAATTTGGTAGATATAAGACTTAAAATTAGTGAGAAATTTTTTAAATATTAGAAATGCAACTAGACAATATTGTATAGATTTTTTTTGTGTTATTAATAATAAATATATAAGATAATGAATACAAACTTTCTTGAATTTAATAGTGGGATGACTACAATCTATTGCTTGAGAGGAAAAGGGAGAAAGAGAACATAAATTAAATGCAAAAAGGGAAAGGGAGGTGATGCACCAAGATAGAACATGGTTACAATCTCTGCATGTAGATGCACATGACATTGATAAAAGACACCAAAAGTCATAGATCTTAACTCTAATTCACCCTTCAAAGAGTTCATGTGTAGGTTTGAACAAATGAAATGTTGCAAGGAAAGAACTATTCACATTACAACATTCATGAGCATATTAACACAACATGCATATTTAAAAGATGGAATAGAAACATTCAACACAAGGAAAAACAAGAAATTTACAATCACAAAGCATAATGTTGGTGTAAAAGAACCCTAGAAGAACATAGAAGAACTCAAAAAATATATTTACAACTACCTTTTAAAGAGTTTAGGCATAACTCTAATTTAAGTATGGAGTTCAAACCCCAATCAAGGTGGAGTTGAGTTATAAAGGAAGTAATAACTAAAGAGTTAGAATGAAATTTGACCATGAAGTGCGATCTATTGGAAATGACAAGAAGAGAAAAAAGAAATGCATCCAACTGTAAGAGGTCAAATCCCCAAATATTTGATCATTACATGCATTAAAGAGGTGTGGAGTGCAATGGTGTCTTACAAACAGGGCCCAAGAAGTCACTCAATAGTGAAGAACAAGCCCTAATAACGTGTCATGGCCGTAAGAAGCTGATTCATGCCGTTGAAGAAAAAATACGAGGAGGGATAATACGACGTGTTATCTGCCACAAATTACAAAGTTGACCATGGGGGGATTTGATTTCCCCAAGAACAAAGGTTGGTCGTTGATATAGATCTTCCCTTCAAAATGGATGACCTAGATGTAGCAAGAATCTCCCCAACAAGAGATTAAGTCACCACCATTGATCAAGATGAGCTTTATTTCTAATAGACGGCTGAGATGTAGTGAGGAGATCCCAAAGATGCACCAAATCTAACAGTTGTTGCATATTCACCACGGGCTAAGATAGAGATGTGAAAATGCGAGAGTTGTCAGATCAAGGTGATCTCAACAAAGAGGGAAACAAATAGCATGAAATATGGGACCCTGCCATGTAGCACAATTCTGGGCTTTGGAGCCTCACACAAACACTACACTATGAATAAATGTCAAAATGAAGACACATGGTAGCATCTCGTGTTCTTGTGAGGATGGGTAGATGTCACTCAAAAACATGAGAGTCATTAGATCTAGGTGACCCAGCAAAATGGAAAAAAGATAATGTAGGAAGTGGGACCCTCCGCCACATGGTGCAATTTTGAGTTTTGGAGCATCGAAGAAATAATGCAATGTGAAGAAACGTCAAAATGGAGACACGTGGTAGAATGATGTTGGATGATGTGCCAAGCAAACCACTATTGCAAACAACATAGACTGATTGCCCAAAGATACATGGCAACATCTCACACTTTCAGGAGGATGGGTAGATCACAATGAGAGCCATTGATCTTGCAACATGTGAACAAAATGGCACAAATAGATAACATGCATGTTAACCACAACCAAATGTGCATGTTAAGGCCACAACAAAGAAAACAACCCATTAAAGATCTCTTAGATCAGTTATCAATGATGGGCTGAATGGGGGGCAAAAATGGCCAACAATACCCAAGACTCAACATATGAACCCTTGCACAACTTTTTCTATATAAAAAAAGGACACTTTAGATTTAGACCACTTTATAAATTGCCTAGACACCTTGGCATAGTTATCAAGAGTTGATTTAATAACATTAGCTTCTCTCACTATGGCCTCCCCCATTGAATATATGTCATCAACAAATTGTAGGTGAGTGCTAGGGTCTAAAACCTATAGCAATATTTATACCTTTCCATGAGCCATTGAATCCTGCAACTTACATAAAACTTTTTGATGATCCCCAAAGATCATTTAAGCACATTTATTCTATTTACAATTGCATGTATTTAGTTATTGTAAATTGTGACAATATTAATAACTATCATCTTGATATTAGTTAGTCTAAATTAAATAAATTTATATGCATCTATTACTATAAAATAATTAAGCTTAGCCTAAATTAAAGAAGATTTGTTTTTCTTTTGAATATATTAAATTTTTTTTATAATAACATTTAGTTTCTATAAGTGAATCTAGAAAATATAAGGCTGAATTATAGAGAGCAAGTCTCTAGATATTAGAAACACTTGACATTAATGTATAGAGAAATATTATGTTGAACTCATAGTCATCATAAAAGATAATATTTTTATGTTCATGATAGTGATCGAAAACATGGCAATGAGGAAAAACTTATACACTTATAAAAATAAGAGGGAGGGAGAGGTAGAAGAAAATGAGATAAAAATAGTAAACAACCTAATTCTATGTTTTAATTTGACTAAAGTAGACAAATGGTAGTTGAAAAATTAAAATAAGTAAATAAGTCATTATTTTGACTATTAAATTTTTTCTACAATTATACTATTTTAATAAAAAAATCAAAACTACGTAGATATCTACAAAGTGCATTTTAGTTTTTGAGGATTCAAAAATTTATGAAGCATAAAATGGCTATACTAGATAAAAGTAAACAAAAAATAATTAAAATGGTACAAGACAAGATTACTATCACTATCACAAAAACAAATAAGACACTTGACATCCAAAAAGGAAAAGAGGCTAGGATATTTTGAGAATCAACAATAAAATGGATAAATTTATAGTGTAAAAAATAATTTTGACACTAGGATGTATGACCTTTCATCTCTCTTTGATAATGGAAGAGACATATTGTATCCTTTGTTTTTCCATTTGTGAACATCATCATTTTCTAATGAAATGTACAAAGCAACACGTTCTTCTCCACTTCAAAAATGACAAAATAGACAAAGTAAAGTGTATGCTTCTTTAAGATGTTTATTTTACTATTAATACAACTCCATGTTTCTATGTTCTTTCATTACTATTTTTGAGTCTTAGTACATTTATTTGTATTTACAATTTCATGTTTAATAACTAACATAGATTGCCACAATATTAATAACCAACATCAATATTAATTACACAAAATTAATTGTACAACAATTAAATAGGGATATAAATTATCTCAATATCATTATTAAGTAGTTTAAACACTTGTGTCTATATGTATAAATTATATTAAATTACCTTAAATTGAACTAGAACTAGAATTTAATTTCTTTAGAAAAGTATTTGGTTGGTATATTGAGCACTTGTTTGAACTACTCACATAAATCAATTATAGTTGAATTTGGTAGATATAAGACTTGAAATTGGGGAGTGAATTTTTAAATATTAGAAATGCAACTAGACAATATTGTATTGAATTTTTTTGTGTTATTAATAATCAATATATAAGATAATATGTTAAATTCTATATAATGAATGCATTTTTTTTTAATTTAATAGTGGGATGACTTAAGCATAATTGTTTAGGATGATACTTAAATGCACATAAACTTATGATTTTTAGATTAAATTCACTTACAACATTAAATTTGCCCACTTCAATTGAAGAACAATAGGATTTTTAAAATCAATTATATAAGAATATTTTTAGATAATCAAATAATCGAATTTAGAATCAACATTTTGCACTCTCAAAACATAGTAAAGAATGTGTAGAAATAAAAAAGAAATATCACCAAATAATTAACAAAACAAAATGATGAGACTTACTTTATTTACTAGAGTTTCATGTGGTAGATCCATTTTCTTCCAATTCATAGAGATGTTGGAAGGTGTGCCTTACAAACATCACTGGTTATATTAACAAGATTCACTGCAATATACAAAAGACTACATGGTTTTTAGAATCTAAAACAATAATGTTAAAAAAACAAAACAACGTATTATTTAAATAAAATCTTATATTCAATAAAATAAATGAATAGAATAATTAGGGAAACCAATCTAAAAGCATTGATGCTGAAACATTGATACTAAAAATTCGCCATACCCACATTTAAAAACAATTTTAATCAGTACCAATCATGCTGATATATGAATTTCCTAACAATGTTTCAATATCCATAACGAATGCATTAAATAACCATTCTCGTTACCCAACAATTATTACTAATTCCATGGAAGAACTTCAAACATGGACGCCTCCAACACACCTGGTTGGCTGTGTTGACTGAAAGAGATGATCTGTGAGTAGTGCCTCGGGGCTTCGGTAGAAGAAAAAGTAAACAAAACAAAGTATAGAATTATATTAGGTAGCGCACAGATTTGATGGCAGGAGGCTTTTCATTACAAAATCTGCAAAGAAGACAAAGAAATGAATAAAGAAATGAAGAAATGAAACACGAAGAGATAGAGATAGGAATTTTTCAATATCAAGTCGATACGAGGAAACTGCCAAAAAAAGAGGAGCATAAGAACAAGAGCCTTCAAGAACCGTAGCTTTCAAAACCTAATATCATCCACCCAAAAGCATAAAAATCAATTTCTTTAATCATATAGGAGCTCCTGAAAAAGGGAGGTCAAAGGGAGAAGGTAAATAAGGAAAACACCCCAATTAATATCAAAACTATTTGATTTTTAAATTTTGTGACCCAGCGAGTCGTTTGCGGCGCCGTTTGGGCTGGCGGCCGACGAGAAAGCTCATGCAAGAATCCGGGCAGCGCAGCGGGGGTGCCCGGATTTGATCTCGCCTTTCCCATCAAAGGGAAAGCGTGTCCGTACACTGACCGCCGGCGGCGAGTGACGTTAGCGGGCCATCATTTGTCCATACTCGCGTCTCCCTAAAATTTTACCTTCTTTTATCCCAAAGTCAATGTAATTCCGTTAACCGGAAGTAGAAGTCGGCGACCACAGGATGAATTTTTTATGAGTCTTGAACCAGTGGATTGATAATTGATAGTCTTCACACGTGGCAGTTGACCTGGCATTCCCGAAGCCCTCGGATGGGGGTGCACATACAGTTGGAAGTGGGTATCAGAGAAATTGATGTTTCGGTGGATAATCTTCACACGTGGCGGCTGACTTGGCAAGAGGGGAGCCGTTGGATGGGGAATCGCACATAGAGTTGGAAGTGGGTATCAGGGAAATTGATGTTTTGAATGGATTTTGTAGTGGGGTTTGGGATGGCAACGCGGGTGTTTTTTATTCGAATTTAATGGACCTAGAAGGTGGGATTTGGAGGAATTCGGATGGAGTTCTGGTGGATTTGGCAGATATTTTTTAAATTCTGGTTTTGTGGGGCTTGGAATTATAAAGCTAGGTGGGATTTGATGAGAGATAGCTGGGATTATTCCAAGGTGGGTAAGAATATAAACAGTGATGAATGACCAGGCACTGAACAGCGCAGTTCCTTGATGTACACGGATTTGATGTGCTTTTCTGACCGCAGGCTCTTCGCTCTCTCCACTTCACATACATTCACACAAATCAATGATATAGAGAAACCAGGGGGCTCTACACATTCGAAGAGGGAAAACTTATATCTTGATTGAAATTGTGTTTTTACTTTCATTCATTCATTTTAGGATTGAGGAGTGAGTGAACATATCTTTTTTGTCTCTTGCTGAGCCCTGGTGATCTATATGATCTTTTTCAGTGGAGAAGGGAAAAGAGAAAAAGGAAAACAAGTGCTGTATACAGTGTAGTACGAGTGGCTAGGCCGGTCAGTAGTAGTAATAGTACTTACTTTGGGCAGAGGCAGACTATATAGTATGATCATAAATGAGAACTAGGCTTAGGCCTGTTTCATGCCCATCATATGATCATGCAGGGCAGGAGGCAATCCAAATAATCCTTTATCGATCTTAGCAGCTACAGCCCCACAAACTCCTTTCTGTTCCCCTTGTGACCTAATTTTTGCATTCATTCACTTACTTTCTAGTTTCTACCATTACTGACAACACACATATTCACGCACGCACGCATTCTCTCTCTTAGGCTTTACAGATACATATCATAGGAGGAGCTTTTAATAGGCCCTTTACCCTCCTTTAATGATAATGATATACACACATACTCTTCCGACACCCAGCAAGTCTGTCTATGGTGATGTTTTTTTTACACATGTACACACCAGGCTAAGGGAATCCATTTCAGACTGGCACTAGGATTCATCCGTATTCACCGTTTGATCTCTGCCTCTCCATACATCCCATCCCGTCCCGTTTCCCCACCTCTCCATATAAGAAGTCAACACAACAACAACAACCCACATATCAGTTTTTTGCAAGGGCTAAGTGGGCATCTGCTGAATTGGGCTGCCTTGGCCTATATATATAAGTGGAGGAGAGTTGAAACAAACCATTTGGTTTTTTTTGTTTTCTCGTGAGCAGAGAATTCAACAATGGAGGCACTCAACTTTAGTTACAGCCATGAAAAGGGAGATTCGCAACTGCCTCCTGGATTCAGGTTTCATCCCACCGATGAAGAGCTTATTACACATTATCTCATGAGGAAGGTTTTGGATAGCAGTTTCACTGGAAGAGCCATTGCGGAAGTGGACCTTAACAAGTGTGAGCCTTGGGACCTCCCTGGTATGTTCAATTCCCTCCTTTCTTGTTCACTACGTTTAGAATCCTGGGTATGATCTCAAATCATGATATTTGCATACTGAATGCTGAGTGTAACTATTCATTTCATGCCTTCATCCGCACACAATGTCTTTCTAGTTTGTTTCTTTCTATTCACACGACCATTTCACTTCACATGATCATCTCAAAATTGCGTCAATCTTGTAAGCTCCCACCTGTTTCCTCTCGCTTGATCGTCTCATAACATGTTTCTCTAGGCTCGCAACAGCATTTCCATGCACCCATTTCTTATCGTAGCATGATATATATTGTGTGTATATCTACATCCTACACTATAACCCTTGTTTGATACACAATTTGTGTCAGTGTAATCTCGCACACCCATTTCTTATCATATCATCATCTATATTGTCTGTATGTACTTAACCCTTGTTGGATGCACACAAATTGTGCCTGCACAATCTCGAACACACATTTTCTCACATATTATCATATAAATTGTGTGTATATACTTATATACTCTAGTATAACCCTGGTTTTGATATTGCTGTATGAGTCATTTGTTCTATCAGCTCGGGTGCACAAGATGAGGGTCTTCAATAAACTATGTACGTCATGAAACTTAAATGCTTCGTGTTTAATGGCCTTGTAGTACTAAATACTCTCAAGGATCTAGGCATGAACATTACCTCATTCTAGTGTGGGGGAACGGGCCATTTCATGGGAATTCTGAGCATATATTCCAGGAATATATTCTGGTTCAACGTCTTTCACGTGAGAGATACTATCCAGGCCTAATTGTTAGAAATATTATAGTGTTTTTCTTCTTGGCATGCCCCTCACACGCTTCACAACATTCGATTATCGGCTCTTGTGTTTGTTAGCATTCATTGACGTATATCTTGTTTCTGACACTATCTTTTCTTCACACAAGTTTGCAGATCACACAATCTTTTTCGGTGGATTCTGTTGGACAGATACTCAATGTTTATGTGTTTTGGGATGCAGAAAAAGCGAAGATGGGAGAGAAGGAATGGTACTTCTTCAGTCTGAGAGATCGCAAGTATCCCACCGGGCTGAGGACCAACAGAGCTACGGAGGCAGGCTACTGGAAAGCCACTGGCAAGGACCGCGAGATCTTCGGTGCAAGATCTTCTGCTCTTGTTGGAATGAAGAAAACACTTGTGTTCTACAGAGGCCGAGCTCCAAAGGGTGAGAAAAGCAACTGGGTCATGCATGAATACCGCCTTGAGGGCAAGTTCTCCTACCATCAACTACCCAAGACTTCCAAGGTATACTTCTAAAACTATGATCGATCTCTACTTGGGTTTTGATACATGATCATTGTCTACTTGGGTTTTCAGATGTATTTATTACAGAAAACACACACACATGTGATGGATATGCCTAAAAACACAAGCATATTCATCTGGATAAAATAAGCTTAAGGTGCAGTGTTGCTGTTTTCAATTATAGAATGATGCATGTTTTCTGGTTATCAACACATAGATGTTTCACATTAGGATATATCTTGATCGGCTTATTCCTTTTAGGGTTTTGAGGTGGGGAATGGTAGGTTTGTGATATGTATTTGTTGATTGAATCTGGTTATAAATTCACTATTCACTTCTTTAGTGCCATCCCATCTTAATGATGGATCATACAGTATGATATGAATATGGATTATGGAGTATGATATGAATATGATCTGAAACTTCATGTTGAAAAACTATAAACTTAAGTTAGCCCTCTTTCTAATGTAATGTCCTTTGAATGTGTGCAAAATTAATCATCTTTTACGACATGTGACAGCACACCCTCTTTCACTATTCGTCAAACCATGTGTATTTGAAGCTCTCTTTTAGACTAACTTAAGTGCTGGAATGCCGTTGCTTTCTTTAAGGTTCATGAGTGGCATGTGATTCTTGCCTATCCCGTCAATTTCAATTGCCGTGTGGTATGTTCTTTGCTTGTTGCCGATTTGAAACAGTTTACTATTCGGTCATATGTTACAGAAGTCCTATGTTCTTTGTTTGTTGTCGTTTTGAAGCAGTTTATTCATCCAAACCTATGTTATAAAAGTCCTATGTTCTTTGTTTGTTAAAGTTTTGAAACAGTTTATTCATTCAGACCTATGTTATAAAAGTCATATATTCATTGTTTGTCAACGTTTTGAAACAGTTTATTCATTGAGTCCCATGTTACGAAAGTCACATGTACATTGTTTCTTAACGTTTTGGAACAGTTTATTCATTCAGTCCCATGTTACAAAAGTCGTGTGTTCATTATTTGTTAACGTTTTGAAACAGTCTATTCATTCAGTCCCATGTTACAGAAGTGGTTATCGTTTAATCGACAGTCAGTTGCTGCATGAAGTGGTTGTTGATGTTTGAGCCATTCCATTTTGGTCTTTTAAAGGCCCGTAGATGTGTTACCTTTGAGAGTTGAATATGGGTATTTGGTTTGCTGTCTCAGCTCGGTTGGCAGTGTAGTGTATGCCAAACGAGTTTATATAGATCATCTTCCTACAGTAATGCACGAGTTGCCTTCATTTTGGATGTTTATGGTCTATAAAAGACCTAGGGTTTTATGCAGGTGTATTGATAACCAAGTTCTCATTTAAGTTTTTGTCTATATTAGTGCCCGATTTCCATGCTTTTGTCAGGTTATATGGGTGAGAGGCCTTCAAATGACCAGTGTTTTATAGGGTTATAAGAACCGATAACTAAGGTTTTGTAGAAATTTATTTAAGGAGTCTTATGTTTCTTGTTTGCATTCCATGCGTGTACCTGGTTTGCCGGGATGTGATCTAGCTTCTTCATGATATCTGGACATATATATATAGCTTATCAAAACCTGAAACGATGTACCTTCATATGCGTAAGATCTGCATTACTATTCTGTCAACTGGGTAAATGTTGCATAATCGTGTCTTGGTACTTGGGATATATAACTTATTGTATAAACTCTATGCTTAGGATTGTACCGCCTGTGACTTGTACTGTTAATACTAGCTTGCCGATATTTGTGCCTCTCTGGGTTCATGGAAGGTTAATACATTATGCTTTTTATGGCCAAGACTGAGTTTTTTCTTTCTGTTTTCTGAGTTCATTGTATGTGTGGAATACGGTATTATGCAGGATGAGTGGGTGGTGTGTCGTATTTTTCAGAAGAGTGCAGGGAGCAAAAAGAGTGCTTCATCCTTCATCAGAAGCTCCTATATTGACGTTGGATCACCTTCGCTGCCTCCACTATCAGTTGTAAATGATGAGAGTGGGTCTCTGGAGAGCGAAGGATCTGCAAGGGAGCCCGTGCCCTGCTTCTCCACTGCACCATATAATAGTAGCAGCAGCAGTGCTTTCAGGGCTCCTAATGGCTTGCAGCACCAGAGGACATCTGCAGACTCCACCGACATGTCCGATATTGCAAGCATCATCAAGGGTTCAACTTTCATGCAAAACCTTGTTATGAATGATCCAAGGATCACCATGAACAACAATGGCTTCAATACCAGGGGGGCTAGCCCATTTCCTCCATTCCTCAATCAGAGACAAGAGAACCCAATTCAGCCTCCTCCTGCTTTCCTGTTTTCACATCTGCCTGCTGCCCTATTATCATCTTCCATGCCTGTGAGTTACCCAATGGATCAGAATCAGAGTCAGCCCCAGTTGCAAAACAGCCTTCCTGGATTGCCACTGCCCCCAAGTGCTTTTCTGAGGGCATTGGCTGATCAGTACAATATGGATCAAACCCTAAAACATTGCAAAATTGAACCCTCTTTTGGTGCACAGTTGGATAAGTCTGGTAAGATGGAGCAGTGGGTTGATCATACTCAGCAGCCAGATATCAGCATTGAAAACCATGGAATTGTTGCCTCGCGTTTGAGCACCAGCATCAACCCTGATATGGTCTGCAATCGATCTTACCAAGTTGACACTTCATCAGGAAATGCTCCGGTCGATTTGGAGAGCATCTGGAACTATTGATATTTTGAACAAACTTCAAATCATGTCTATGGCCTGTCTTTTATTGACAGAGAATTTGTATGTATAATATGCTTTGAAGGCTCCAACAAATACCTGGGAGTCTTGGACCATTACAAACCAGTAAGCACATGTGATTCTTATTGTACTACTATATATTGTGTTCATCACAGTATATTGGTTTTATAGGCTTATATTGTGCTGTTTTGTGAAACATTTCTAAGAAGTATAATATCTATGGCTCTATTTTCAGTCAAGACCAATTGAGTCTTTTATATAGTAGGTAGAAATTTGTGGTTTATTGAATGATCATAAGCATGAGATGGTGATTTTCATTACTGCAAACGCTGGCACGGTCTTCATTTTATTCTTGTAGGTACCTTGTGAGTTAGTAGTTGTTATTATATTCCATGGTTTTAGGACATGCCTTATGCAATTATTACTTGTTATTTTTATTGTTTTATGACGTGTGTGAACGAGAGGTTTTCTAGGAACTTTAATGCATTGTATTTTACACACCATTATACATTTTTTGTTAATGATATTAATTGCCACTGCACTCACAAGTTCTTCGTATGAATAATGAAGGTGTTGTGAACCTGATATTTGATGCTGCCTCACACAAATATTGGATTAAAGCTTCTTTATATACATTTAATAAATCTTTCTTTGTTGCTGCATACGTAGATAATGCATGAAGCTGCTTCATATGAATTGTAAATATTCATTAGTTGCTGTATACAATTAATGCATGAAAGCTTCTTATCATATGGAATGAAATGCATGAAACCCTCTTATCATATGAATGATACACATGTTTTTTAGTTGCTGTAAGCTTCCTCGTAGGAATATTGAAATGTTCAATATTTCATTTGTTGCTGCACACAAATTTTGTATGAAGCTTCCTCATAGTTATTATAACGCCTGGTAACTTACAACACATGAATGGAAACAATATATGGAAGCTTTTCTGGTTTGCTTTCTATGATGGTCTTTAACGATACCACTTAGATCGAAGTTTCCTTGGTTTTTGCATAGATTTTAGAAAATCTCAAGTTACATTGGTTTTATAGCCATAAATAATTATATAGCCCACTATAAATAAATGAATGCGAGCTTTCCTAGAAGCTTTAAATACGTTCTATAGTGAATAGAAGGAAATTCAATGGTGTCTTAATATACCCACAGAATGGAAGCTTTCATATCAAACTTAGCGCTGGCCGATTATTATATACTAACCATTAAATATAAATTGTCCAGTTGTCTACAGATGTTTGATGTAGATGTAATATTATCCAGTGGGTATATTGGGTATATTTTTATCGATTTAGATTATCCAGCTAGCTCATATTCAAACATATATGCTATAATATATTTGTTTCCAATGATTTTCAATATGGTATCTGGTTGTACAACACACTAATATGCTAAAAATACTGAATATGCTGATTATAGATTTTTTTCGGTGATTTTAAAAATGGAGACACGTTATAAAGACTGCAGTTTGCTAAAGAGATTGAATGCATGGAAATATATCCTTTATGGAACTTATGATGATGAATAAGAACAAGACTTTTGGTTTATCTTTGATAGTATAGTATATTGGTTTGGTACATGATTCAAAGAAGTGGGGCAGATGGGATCTTTCGATATTTTCTGGTAATAATGTAATGCTGAGTTGACATTCAAAACTCTTGAATCAATACTTTAGCCAAAGTACTGGAGATTTCTTGTAATTAAGATTTGATTCAGAATTCCTAAATTTAGCCTTGGTAAAAGTGATGTTGATTTATTTGTAAAGTTGAGATGGCATTCTAAAATTATAGATTCATCCATTATAATATGAAGATTTTATTTAAAATTCTTGAATTCATCTTAGATTCATTCTTTATAATATTAAGATTTTTTTTAAAAATTCTTGAAATTATCTATACTCAGTGGCAGAAGATTTCTTGAAATATTCAGATGCCATTCAAAATTCTTGAACCCATGGGTGACAGAAAAAAGGGTATCAAGAAGACCCAGAGAATCTCAAGGGAATCTGATTTAGTGGCATGATGACTTTTCTTTCTTGAGCAATGTTTCGAGGCGGCGCACGCTCAAATTATTTCTTTGTACTATTAAATTTTCTCTGGATGATATTTGTTCCAAACCTAAGCTTTACACGCCAACAATGATTATGTTGCCTTCAATTATTTCTATGAGGGGTTATAATGATTTGAGAACTGTCCTCCGAATAAAAGCGTACCCATTTGTTTTGAATGTCCATACAAAAAATTTTCTCTCATATTTTCCCTATATCCAGCAGAAAATATGCTGATGGCTACTGCAATTGAAGTAAATAATTATTATGAACATTTTTATCAATCCGAATCAGTTGAATATATTTCTACATCCTACACTATTATTTTTCTATTTTCACACATGCACAGAATCTCTTGATATCCATGCAACTTTATACTCTACTCTTACATTATCATTTTTCTTGCACTTAACACATTCTCTAAATTGACAGCTCTGTCTTATTTATTTGTCTTTGATTTAATCTTACTTGCTTTTGTCTTATTCTATTTGGCTAAAATTCAATACTGGATTGCACATTCAACACTGTGTATACCTTGTACTTGATTTTATATACAAGTTTAACGCAAGAAGTTATGCTAATCAAATCTAATTATTATGCTCCTCTTATTTTATGTTTAATTTGACGAGGATTTAAATTGTGAAGCACAAGAAACAAGTTGAAAAGATAAAACAGCTGCATTGAATAAAGTCATTGCAGTATGAAATTGTCAATCTTTGAAATACCCCCAATACAATGTCATAGATAATGGTGCATTAATATATATGGCAATCATTTGTCTTTAAGTTCTTGGATATTTACAGCCTTAATAGGAAGGATTTGAAAATGTCATGATCTCTTTTATTTTCAGATCTATACAGCAAATTATGAGTTAGCTAATGTTGGATTTTAGTAAAAGTCATGGATGAATTACGGCGTGTGAACACGATGTTGATGTCAATGTTTTCTATCACATGCATAGGTTGGAATAGGGTATGTTGTGACACAGTGTGTGCAAGTATCTTTGGTGTCACATGCAAGGTTCGAATTAATATTAACAGTTTTTCAAACATGAGCTGTTTTTAGGTCTTTTGTGAGGACACTTGTGTGTGAAATTCACTCTTTCCTTCATCGTCTTGTAAGAAGCACGATTGCAATCAAATCCAAAGGGAAAAACAACGAAGAAAAGAGCTACACAAGAAGAAAGTCTAAACAAATCGGAATAGCAGTCAAAGGAGTACATATATACACACATCTTATTTTTGTTTTTCAATTGTTATTGTTTGGTTTCACTCATTGTTATTGTTTGGTTTCATCAAGTGATTATTTGAGGTTATGGTTTGGCTTGATCAAGTAATCAATTGAAGAGTTACACATTCTATTTTGTTGCTTAGTTGTATTTAATTTTGAAGTACCTCTACTTCCACTTCACCATTATTTTGTTTGTAAGAATTTAAGAAGATATGTGGAAAGCTAAATGTAGAAACTATGTTAATTGGAAAAGCATTATAGTTAAGCAAGCTTGAGTACAAATATATTGAAATGACAATATTACCATAACAATTGATTTGCTTTCTATTGAAGGCATGCTATGACTTAGTAAAAGTTAATATGCTTTTTATAGTATTTGATCTAATTTCAAGTAAAAGTCAAGTAAATAAGACTTCCATAATAGTTTAATATATTTTATGTAATCAAACTATTAAGAAACTTTTTTTCATAAGATTGAAAAATTAGATACCTTTCATAAATTTAAGTGCTCAAACAACCGTCTCTTCTAATAGACCTACTTTTACAACTAGAGATGTAATAGTGTGACTTTGTTTACAAGAATTGCAAGAAGTTGACACATGCTTTCTTTAAAAACAATTCATAGAGAAAACCCTAACATCTAAAAAAGCTTTGAAAAGTTAGAACAGGTATTCACTTTAAAGGAACACAAAATAGAAAGAGATATGATAATAAGCATTTGTAGCATAACCACTATACAATGAAGTGAAACCATAGTATGTGGTGATGGTAGACTACTATAAAGGCCACTTTGTCAATATATAAATGCACACGATAGTCAAAAGCCCTGCCATAATGGTCTTGATAAAGGTTGAATAGTAAAATGGTAGTAATATATTATTATAGGATGTAGTTTCAAGTAAGGATATAATTAGTGACTATACAAATTTTTATCCTCTCCAAATGCTAAATCTACATAACTAGGTGAATTTCTATAACCCTTGCTAATGCATAAATACTCCACTCTAAATATTCCTCTTGATATGCAAGATGTCAATAAAAACAATTGAAAACTTGAGCCTACATTTAAGAGATATATAATTTAGTATATTAGAATTGTAATAATTTTTAAATGTTGGATAAACATTTTAATATGATATGTCTTGTTTCAAGCGAAAAGCTTTTGAGGCTAAAATCACGAGTACATTAGATCAAATAATTTATTTATTTTGTGAATAAAAAACCTTAGACTTACTGTTAATGCATTAGTAAATTGATCAAGTAATTTTTACTCATTATATTTGACTACATGTAATGTGCTAATAAATTTTTATGTATAAAAATAAATTAAATTTAGGCCATATTATTACTATCAAAACTTTTTAAAACAAAATAGATACTACATCGAAAAAGAATTATTGATTTGAATTTCCTCCTATCCCATTGGTGTTCATTTTTTCTAGTATTTTTCATCAATAAATTTTCAATCTTCAAAATTTAGCACCCTAAACTTATAATTTTTTGGGGAACACTATTACACATGCCATCCCTTTGTTTTATGTTATGAAAGGTCTCATAACCTTGCTCCTAGTGTTATAAAAGAAAAAAAATGAAAATCTTAAACTATAAAAGAATGGTATAAAATCAGTTGTTGATGAAAATAAATATTCAAGATTATTGAATCACTTTTAGTCGTACTTAGAAGAGTTGATCTCTTTGAAATCAACAATTTAAGAAAGGAGTACACCAATCAATATTTTAAATCAAAATTTATAGCCTCTAAAAGTTGGGCCTTCTATATAAAAAAACAAAATGTGTTGGAAACATAAAAATAACTATAAGGCTAGTGCATTTTATAATTTAAAATGAAAATAAACTACAAACTATGATGATGTGGGACGAAGGTAATATGTCTTGATCATGTTATTTTCTATAGCTAACTTTGGTTGCAATCTTGGAAAGTTTGGCAAAGTTGTTCTATAAGATCCCAGTCAAAAGAAAAGAATATATGAGGATCCTTAAAGAAAAAGCTCAAAAATGCGAAGTTGATCAACAAAAAAAGAAAGTTTACCTTGAGGCAAAACGTATAACAGGGGCAAAACTCATGATCTATCCACTCTTGTATTCTAAAGAAGTGAGAAGAATGTCATGCATGTAAATATCCATTGTTTACTCCCTTGTGGCATATAACATTGATCAACTGTAAGAATTTGAAACATTTTTCTTTCTTTCGGAGCAACATTGAGAGGTTTTATTCGATCGATCCTTTCCTCATGGTACTTCCAGTACGTTAGTCTGTAAATAGATTTAATATTAATAAAGTTATACTGCCAAGGCCCTTTACTGATAAAAAAGAGAGTTATAAGACAAATTTAGGTTTGTTGATTTGTGATGTGCATTATGACACATCATAAGATATCTTTTGTTGGAGGTAAATGAAAAAAATTGAAACATCTAATAGAAAATTAATGAGTTTGAACTAAATATATATTAGAAATGAATATATTTAAGTAGATTAGGTTTTTTCTTATCATATTGTGATGGTTGATTTTTGGTTCTTGCCACCAAGAGTCAAATCTCTACTAGAGTTTTATTGTAGTGTGTTGGTATTAAGGATGAGGTCCCCATCTATAACTTCACCAATTCATAACTTTGACTAGAAAATTTTCAAAGAAATAACTTAGTTTCTTTGTAGAAAGTGAACATGTAAAAAATATATTATTGAAATCGAACCCTTGATTTTATTATTAATAGTTTTAATATATATTTTTAATTCTAATAAAATACTTCTTGTAATATTTATTTGTGCTAAATATTTTGTGCATTAAAAATAACAAAAACAAGGCAATATCATTGCATCTAAAAAAATATTAGTAAAGAAATCAACAAAAAAACTATTCAAAACTTATCAAATCAAGTGATATTGATGGTTTACTATGTCGTTCTTGTTTTTTTTTTTTTTTGTGATAATGTTTAAGGAAGAATGTTTAACTTGAGCACTCTAAATTGGTAATATCTTTGAGAAATATTAATAAGTATCATGATTTCATTTTGTTGTACGTTAAAAGAAAGGTGTCTCAACTTTTATCTTGATGTTAAACTTAGTAAAAGTGTAATTTTTAAATTATAAAAGAATAACTCAATTTTTGAGCTCTAGAATTAGTGACTAATAAAAACATAATTATAAAGGATTATTTAATGTCACTTTTAGTGGTACTATATTTCTAGGTCTCATTGACATCTATAAATTAAAAAAAGAAAAAGAAAAAAAGAGGACTCCTAATTGACCCTCTTAACCAAAATTGATTGCCTCTAAAAGTTGAATCTTTTTGCTAAGGAAGTATAAGATGTGTTGGAGATACACAACATAAGACATATTTGATTGGATATAATTGAACTATAATCTTAAAAACCTAATTTGTTGAGTGAATTGCAATAAGGTTACAATAAGTAGAAAAAATATATTAATTTTAACTTGTGGACTCATCTTGAAATTTGGATGTTGAATTTCTAAGATAAGAATTTTTACCTCTTTTGAATATTTTCAAATCATGCTTTCTTGATTACCATCTAGTTATATCATCTATCATATCCCCTATATATTAGTTTCTTTATATAGAGGTTTTGTTAGACTTGGGTAGATATTCTTAAGTTAGAATTTCTCTATATACATGTAGTTGGTGACATTCTTATGAAAGATCTCCTTATGAGTGTATTATAAGTATGTAGATTGTTGACTAATAAATTGGATTGTTCTAGAGTGTAATATTTTTCTCTTCAAAGAATTTTCTCTGTGTACACTCATATTATGATATATGATCAATTTAACATTTCTATAGATTATTCAAGTCCTATTTAATTATTAAGACATCTTGTGATGATTGTAGGCTAGTATTATACTTTAATTATAGTTTTAGTGTTATTTATTAAATTCAAATAGATTCTTTCTCAAAATTTGTTGTGTGCCATTATAAAATTGGTAGATAATTGAAAATTCTGAGTTTTCTTATATTTGCACTAAAACTTTTGTGCATTAAAAATGAAAAAGGAAGGTTGTATCATTACTATTTAAAAAATTCTTCAATCACAAAAATAGGAACATTATAAGCATATTTTCATATTTGGAATACCAAGAAAACAAGTAAAGAAATGCAGAGCATGCATCTCTCACATGAAAATCAACCAAACATTATTATACACTAGTGAAGACAAATTCCTTCAAAATGCAATCTAGAGCACAAAATCCCAAATCTTATACCTCTAAACATTGCTTAACAACATATCTAGTCCACATGAATAGATTTGCAATATAGATATGTGGAGCATATAACTCTCAATGCCATTTTAGAAAACTCAAAAGCATCTAGAACAAACAGTCACTAATGACAAAATTGATATAACTCAACCAATTTCTCTTATCACTCAAACCTACTACAATTACAATTACATGATCCCTACCTATAATCTATAACTATCATTATTTATTTATTTATCTTTAATAAAAGTAATGTTATATATATAATGTCTTTTTTTCTTTATTTTATATTATATATATTTATCATATGATTGTACATTTCACCAATTTATTATCTTTAGTATAATATCATATATCTCTTCATTTTATACTTTTGATTTCCAATGCAACTAATTGCAAAATAGACTTACAATTTTTATCCGTTAAAAGGATTTTTATCGATCATTTTTCATTGGTAATTACTCTTTGATAAATTTTGTTCTTCCTACAAATTTATGATTATACATAAGATATTAGTCTTATTTTTTAAAATTTTAATGTTTTAAAAAGATAATAGTTGTAGTTAATGTTATTAAAAACATATGACATATACTATCTATGTTATTATTTTGTGTTATGTGACATTTGAAATAAATGAGTTATTAGTATATTTATATTCTTTCAAAATTAAAATATTTACTTTTCAAGTTGTTTTCTTGTTCTTTTTGTACATGCATCCTTATTGTAGTTCACATGCACACAAAAGTGACCATGAAAGAAAATGTTACATTGCAATGCCATCTTGTCTTATATTTTACGTTTACTTTGGTTGAGTTGTCCATTATCTAATAATAAGCTGAATTGATCATAGTGCATCTTAATTAAATTATTAACTCATGCACAATCATTCTAGGCATACTATATTCATGCTTGTTATTTTTAATATTTTATTCTAAGATTTTTAGCCTAAGGGCCTTACTAAATAACATAAAAATAATCCTCGAACAAGTTTCAAGTGATGCTTCTTCAAATTGTCTCACTTAAAACATAGGTAAAGTGTTCCATGGAACATATACAATAGGTGTTAGTTTTCTACTAGTCCCCTTTTATGTGTGAGGTTCATCTTCATTCACTACATAGTTTATTGATTTCAAGACATTTGTTTGTTGATTCCTACTTTTATATGGACTTTGTAAATTTTAACATAATTAAATTTATATAAAATTTATAAGTTTATTTATGTATTTATTGTTTCAATTCCTCCTCTAAAATATTATTGATTATATGATTCAATAATTTGAAAATCATATCAATAATAAAAATAAATTGAATAGGATGTTCTTATGAAGATATTATTATAAAGATTGTTATTGATTGTTAAATTTTAAATTATTTAATGATAAAGTCAATAAAATTTCAAAGATAAAATTAAGCAATAAATACATTAAAAAATATATATTTGTTGTTGCTGTTTTCGGATGAGATTGTATTGTTAAGTCCGGCTTCGACCGTGTGAACTCTTTCGTGGGGTAATCTTGTATCCCCCGGCCCCTTTTTTGTGAATTGTATTCTTAATATATTTATTAATAAAAAAGAACTATTCATCAAAAAATATATATATATTATTTTTATATAAAAATCAATTATTCTATAAAAATAAATACTTAACAAAAGTTTTTGTGTATGCATTTCAAATGAATTCTAAGAATGTTCATATTGTTTGTCTACACTCAAAAATAAGAATATTGCAATGATTAGTGAGTGCTATCGACCAAATTCACTTGATTGGGAAGATTTTTGCCAGATTCAATGTTCTAGTCGGTAGCAATGAATCAATCATATATATTAGTAATTAATGATGATCAATATTTGTTTAGAGACTCATTTAATCGTTGTGGATGGAATTTTGTCCTTTAGAATGTAACATGATTTCTTAATTTTTGGGAGTATTCTTATTTATTTATTATTTATTAAAGTAATGACAGTGCTATCTAGCCCGTGACATACGCATTAGTACAATATTATATTATACCTCTTAAATTAAAAAACTTGTTAGTGTGTTTTTCCAAACGAGAAATCCCATATTATAAGCTTTCCTGCTTTATAAGGGTTCTATAATTGTATCCGTGCCATTTCCATGAGTTTTGGGCCCATTTGATGGAATGTTCTACAATTTAATGTACTTTATATATTAATAAACCGCGTATTATTATTTACAAAGTTTGATTTATTTCTTTCATTTTCTATTATTTATTTATTTAGGATATGTTTTTTATATTTAAGGATTATTATTTTTAATGTTTCAAGAGATAATATTTTGAGCTTTATTGTAAATATTATAATAAATAGAAACAATTTGTACGATTGTTTTTTATTTAGACATTTGAGCTGTTAAGAATTAAGTTAAAGGAAATATTAAGTGCTTTTAAGGAAAGTTGTGGTATTCTTATGGAACATAATATATTATATTTTTTCAATCAATTAGTACAATAATAAATTAGGAATCTTTATATTTTTCTTGAGTAATTTCAATCATGAGATCATTAGTAGATGTTGCATGTAATAAAATAGGAATCTTTATGCTTTTGATTTTTTACTCCAACCATGAGATTTTTAGTAGATGTTGCATGTAAAAAATCAAGAATCTTTATGCTTCTCATTTTAACTCCAAATTTCAATCACGAGATCAAGACTTAGAGATTACAATACATCCTATTTGAAATATTAATGTTTAGTTAAAAAATAAAAATGGACAAAGTTGCTTTTGATATTTAAAAGCAGCTAAAGTGTGGGCACTGACCACTTACAAAATGTCAACACAAGGGTTGTGGAGTGATCAACAACACATTAGAAAAGGTGCCAGTTGTTACAAGTCAAGGTTCTAAAGGGCACATCATCAATAAAATAGTCACCTTCCTTAAAAAGCCTATGCAGAACAAAGGGACAATTACAATACACTTACAACATAGTGGCCAATAACAATACACAAAACTTCAAACACAATGACCACTTAAATCACACTTACAAGATAAAATTTGAAAAGGGTCATTAGTAGGAGACATTAAACACCCAAACAAGTAGGAAAAATAATTGAGGGATTTTGAGATGCTTTCCAAGCCTTTACACAAGATATAAATTTTTTTAATTAGAAATTGCCATGTAGTAAAGGACTACACCCTGCCAACCAAAACACTTCTCCCATCTACAAAACTCTATTACACAATAACAAACCACTAGCCCACCTCAATAAGAGCATATACGAAAGAGAAAAATACATTGGAGAGCCAACTAGAAATCCAATTTGTATCCAAAAAGCCATAAAAAGGAGAAGATCACCCAAAGTTACCAAACTCCTCTAAGGAACAAATCTCCACTTCCATAGGAAACTTTCCCACCTCAATAGAAGAAAAAGAGAGAGGAAGAAACATGCTAAGTGTACCAAACCCATACCATAGCCAACAAAAAACACCCCACCCCACCACAATTGGGTCCAACATAACCCCATTTTTAACTATAAAATTCAACCAAAAATAATTAAAGAGTAAGATGTGCCCTCGAAAACTATTAGCGATTGATTGGCCATCACAAGAAACAAGAATATTGTCTATATCCACTAGGATGGACAACTTGAACAAAGACAGACACAAAAAAGTACAAATAAAAATAAATATTAAGCTACTATTATACCATCCAAAACTACCTTCCTCCTTACCATGAAGAATAGTTGAGAAAATTTGTTATTAAATCATCACGACCTACATTCCTCCTCGCTAATCTACTCAATCTACATAAATTCCCAACATTCATTCCATGGATGTTGAGATCCTAATAAAGAGTGTAAGGAATTTTGTAGCCTTTCCAACATTCTTGGTCATTATGGTCATGTTTTAGATTAAGGTAAAAAAAGGTTTTGAAGGGGCCCTGAAACCCTTTACATCAAAAAGAAAGATATACCATGAAGCACTACCAGGTTTTAAAAGGACCTGAAACCAGCTGAACATCTAAACTAGGTTTTACAGGGACCTGAAACCAACAGATGCATCCAGAAAAAGAAACCAGAAAATACACTGGAACCTGGAAAGTAAACAGACTGGAAGGCAAGGCAACCAGAAAAACAATTATAACATTATTTCAATGGAGTAAAACTAGTGCAAATTACTTCTTGTAGAGTCACATGTAATCCACTTAATAGATTCTTCCTAACTAGCAAAGAGGATATTATTTTATAGTTTATTTGTTCTCATTTATACATCTAATGACACCAAATGACATTGATTTCATGCATGTATTAACTCTACAATAATGGTTAGACATCAACAATTTATCACACAAAAATTAATGAATGTTGAACACGAGAATCTTAGCTCTCACTTTAAAGTTTCTTTTGAGTCTTAGCTTTGGACTCTAGAAGGCAATGCCATTTGACAAAGGAAAGACACAAGTTGAACATAAATTTATGATAATAGACATAATAGAGGGTTCAAATGAAAGAAAGCAATTGGATGGAGTATGCATGGGCCATGTATCTTTATAAAATCCCACAAATGTCCACTCATCAATAGATCTACTATTCCTTAGTTATGTTTATAGTGACAAATTAGTGTCCTTTCTACACACATACCATGGAAGCCCCCATAACATAAAATGATAGATGTGTGTGCATCCTATTGTGTATTATTGTAACTATTAAATATATTTCCAACTCCATCTCATGAATTGGCATTAGATCCCATGATGCACTCTAGTTTATTATCAATTTGATAGTTGGGCTAGCTCTAGATAGGCAACTTCTTGATACACTAATATATTGTATAGTCTAATAATGTATTAGGTTGGTGCCTAAGATCCTAGTATGAATAATCTATCATTAAACTTTGTAGGCCTAGGACAAAGTCCATATGTGTTTTACAATTTCAATGTTTTAGGTTTCTAAATCCTTTCAACAACTAAAGTCACGAGGGATAGTTTTTCCAATAATAGTGAAAAGTTTAGAAAGGAGGGATCTAAAAGTAAATTTGGGTTCTAAAGTCTTGAAGAAATGTTGTAATAAGTTTTAGGGAACTGTGAACATTGATGTCATCTATGCTATCAATGATAATATTATTTTGTGAAAACGAACTATTAAGCTTAAAAAAAACTTGATTTTAAAACATTGTTCATTATAAGAGGTGTAAGAGCATATGTCATAGCTCAAGTTATAGTAAATTTTAAGTCCCAAAATTGTAAGCCTTGAATAGAGAGTCATTTGTAGATTTAAATGTGTTGTTTGCATTCTTTTAGATGGTTGGAATATTGTGCCAAGTAATTTGCATAACCTAATCTTCTCTATTCATCTTGAACCTTCCTAATTGCATGTAGTTCCCTATATAAAGTGGTCCTGGAGAGAATATGTATATTGTGTATTCTAGGTGAAGTTTTATGATGTAAAGATTGTGGGTTGCAAGTTGTACACTCTTAATGAAGGACATACACGATGCTATTATATTGTAACAAGTAGTTGATTGGAATACAAAGTACTATTCTCTTGGAGTGTGGATTTTTCTCATGAAAGGGTTTTTATCTATGATATATCTTTTGGCCATTATTGTATATCTCTATACACATCAACTATCTCCTTGTAAATATACTTAAGATCCAATATTACTAAGAAGTGGGGGGGGGGAATGGGGGTGTTGAACCATTAATCTATAAGATTCAAAACTTTAACAACTTATTAATAGAGATCAATCAAAATAGATCTTAACCATTTAATCATTAACCACATGCATGTAATGTAAACTTGTGAAACTATAAGTAAGGCATCATATAAAACATCCACACAAGTAACATAATACAGCAATATGTTTTAGTTGGAAACCCTTGGTGGGAATCAATATCCACAAATATTTGCACTCTTCTAAAATGCACCCAATTAAAGGCTTAGCCCTATAAGGAGCTTACAATGATGCCCTTCTAGGAGCGGGCCCTATTAGGAGTCACTAGGTTAAGGTATTTGCCTCTGGCCCTATTAGGAAATTTATCCTATTAGGAGTAACCTTGTTGGATGATTTTTTAACATAAGCTAATAAACTACTTGGTTATTGGAATTAATCTCCAAACATATTATGATCTTTCTCAACCTATTAAGAGTGACCCAATTAAGGGATTTAGACTTGAGAACCTGTTAAGATTCAACAAGGAAATTGATCTAGGTATATAACTTCTCAATGCTTGTACAAATCCAATTTAGATCAAAATATGCTTTAGATTGTAGGAATTCAATTACTAGCTTTATCAAAAACACCACCCATGACCATCACACTTATTCTAGTACTGCAACATTCTATCATAAAAATACATACTTCAATATTTATGACAACCACTACCTTAACCATAATATTTTACACTTGAATTTTACCTTAGATCTACCAAAGTGTATTACCAAAGCCTAATCCATCCTTTACCGAAACTATATAGTCACCAATTTGAACTGCACATTAGTTTAACAAAGAACACATGGCCTTTTACACTTTTTCCAATGAACATGCATGACTTCAAATTTTGATTGCAACAACCAATGCACAACCAATTCATCATAACCCATTTATGGCACATCATTGCCACATCATTACTTATCTTTATATCACAAAAGATTTATCTAAGCCACCCCATAGTAATACTAGTTGAGGATCAAACATAGTCAAGTGTTCTTATAATTTCTTCTAAACATACTTCAATTGATTCAAAATATGTCTTTGTTTAAACCAAACCATGGACGATTTTAACAATGATAAAATAACTGCTTATATATCATAACCCATTAAATAAAACATTTGGATCATCGTAGATTTGATAAACCAATCAAATCATTCATTGTCTATCACTAATTGCTCAATCCTGTTACGTTGTCACATTTCAATCTAACATAACTTTCTCAATAGTTCTGTGCAATGCATGAAATTATACATACATCATCTTGAGACATCTCCAAATCTCTCACACTAAGTGCACACTCCAATTCAATACACAAAGAAACCACACACTAAATTTCTACTCTATAAATACTAAAAAAATGCTATCGGTAAATTGTTAACCAACAACCTTCAAGTTGACATCAATGACAGAACAATAACTGATCAATTGACCATCAAACATGACCTATAACACATCTACAACACAATTTGCATTAGTTATGCGTTTTTTATTTTCATAATAGTTTAGATTTGTTTAAAAAAATGCACTATCTCACACATAAGAATCATTTTCCCTTCCCATGTCCACTCTTTTTTGTCTCTCTCTAACTTTATCTCTCATATCACTTTTCTCTTATTACTATCTCTACATCTTCCTCCCTCTACCCAAAAATCCTCTCCCCCACACACATCTCTTTAATGTATATGCAAACACGCTTTTTCTCTCCCTCTTTCACCCCTTCATCTATCCTTCATATATCTTTCTTATTCTCCTCCCCCTCTTCCCATCCTTCTTCCTCTCCATTATTTAATAATATAAAAAATGAAAACAATAAATTGAACCCCAAAATATGGCAAAATTACCTATATACCCACCTTAGAATTTGAGTTAATTATAATACATATATTATTATTCTCAAAGCTAAACATTCCATTTCTAGCATAGTCAAACTTCTAGATACATTGATTCTTATTTATTTCATTTAAATGAATCACATTTCTATATTCAATTTCATATTTGTATCTCTATCTATGGTCAATGCCAACTCAATGTTAGACTAGAGTAAAAAGTCTTAGATTTGACAAATCAACGAAACACACCTTGAAAAGATTATAATCTTCTTTTAAAGTTCTTTATATATTGCAACTAGTGACAACTAACTATATTTTAAACATGAACGGTTATACCTAACCATAGGGATGTATGCTTTGTTCTTATCATTCGTAGAAGCTTTAGCAATCTCCTATATAGATCACAATAGGTCAAAGGCCTTTTAAAAATCTTTTTTCTCCACATGTGGGAGTCTTTAATGAAAACCACTACCATAGTGCACTATAGTGTAGGGCAAGAGTCTAAAGCTTTGTCTAAGAATGCAAGTGACGTCACCTTTACTTATTATCCAACCACCCAGTGACCATGCAATGCGGTGCATGTGGGGCAAATGACCGGAATTCTTTTTAAATTGGATTTACCCGTGCAAAGAGTCACCGGGCCAAACATTCCCATCCCTTTCTTCACAACGCTTTCTACGCTCTCTGTGTTATAGACTGCTCAAAGCAATCGTAGGACATTGTTCCCAACAATGACTTTTCGCTGGTAAGCCTGCCACACACTCCTATATTTCCATCAGCTGTTTTTTAGGTCGTTCAATAGACATATCTTCAACAATATGATGTGTAGATTGTTTATTCAAAATTAAACTATTTTTCTAGTATAACTAATTTATTAATATTGTTTCAAACAAGATATATAAACCAGTGAGAGTTTAAAGTATATTATTTAGTTCAAATGATTTTTAGATTGGTCAATAAAAATATGTATTGAGAGATAAGTTTTAATAACACATTCTAAATCTTAATTTATTTAAATGATTTATTTCAAAATTCTCACAGTTAAAGCAACACTAATAGTTGATGAATTAATGCACACAACATTGTTAGCTACGTTTGCACAATGTTAGTATGATTACAGAGATTTCAATGTTCCTAGCCAGCCTAATGTAAACTATTGCTAACATTCATAGGAAACTTCTAATCATTTAATTAAAGAAGTTATTGACATGAAACATACATACACATATAAAAAGAAAGAACTTGAATATAAATGATGCTCTACATATGTTTGAGAATGAACTTAGAATATATGTGATGTCTATTTTAAGAGTTTGTATGGTGAACTAATATAAATTATTTAACTGTTTAGTAGATGATATTTATAATTACGATTGAGTATTTAATCTTTGAAGTTTTTGATGCAAAAGTAGAATTATAATTTCGTGATGATCAAATTATTTGATTAATAAGCTATGTATAAATAGTAATGGTTTTATCTACATATATATTTATTTAATAAGTGATTTACAATTTATAACTAGTCTCATTTATAGGTGAAATATAAACTTACATAGAACCATATTTCAATAACATAATAACATAGCTTAACCCTATAAATGGGGTAATTGATAAAAAGAATAATCATATAAGTAACAAGTGGAAGCCTTAGTAGGAGAGTTTCCCATTATTGCACTTTGATGATTTAGTAAATGAAAACTTGAATTTGGCAAGTACATGGATTCTACTATTTTCACTCTTAGGCACTTTAGTTATGAAGAAAACATCATTTTACCTATTAAAGGTACCAAGTTGACTATGTTAGAAAGTAAAGTCCACCCACACAACTAAGTGGGGGGTGTGACTCAGTTGTGAGCAAATTAAACTTATATCCAGCTTATTAAATCCAACTTGGATAACCAAAGCAATGAAGCATAACAAGAAATAAACCATACACAGTGACACAATGATTTGTTGACTAGGGAAACCCTTGATCAGAGGGAAAACCTTGGTGGGGATGGCATCCACAAGATAGTGTAGTAATATAAATGTTCCTTGTGAAAGAATATGATGTTGTTAGGAGCCAAATATAATGTAATCGGTACAATAGTCCTAGTTAATGAACAAATCCCTATTAGGAGACCTTGAACCCTTGTTACAAGGTTCAAACCATGTTATTGGCTTGTAGAAAGACAATTGAACCCATTGTTCAAACTACTTTAATCAATAATGAAGAGTAGATCTTTAGGATAATAAATCCAATAGCTAAACTAACCAATACTACAACTTAATTGCCAATACAGTTCCTTTTAAGTCCAAATCCAACATCCAACTCTATCTATGTTATGCTTTGATCAAATTCACATCCTCAACAACATTACAACATACCATGACCACATTATACATCCAAGGAAAATATATTTCATTTATACCTTATCCAAATAACTAATTAGGTCATCTTGTTAAGGCTTTCCCAATATACAATGATTACATAGGACCTTGTTAAGGCATACATGCCTTCTAAAGAATCATTACAATTGTTGCAATAATGTTTTCATATGATACAATACAATTAACACTTTGTCCAATAAAGATTAACACATTTCACTAGCACAATTAACTTCTAGTAAAACATATTGCACATTTTACTTCCATGACCTCTCCAAAATAATATCTAAGATATGCTATCATGGGCATAGCATAATGAACATGTCTTCAACCATAATCTTATCTCACTCATCTTAATTCAACTTCAACAATCTAAGATACAACAAATATACCAACAATCATCTCTGATAGAATTTCCTGCACATTGGCTTGCTACCAGTCTTCACCAAATGAACTGTAACTCACCCAAACCTTAACAAAACATGCATGAACATAGATGGAGCATCTATACTCATTTGTGAACACAATTTGAAGCTCACATATTCTATGCAAAATTCTATGGATCAATAAACCTCAGCAATGTATACAATCCCTATCTACCATGAACTCATAATGACAAACCTGTCATCAATACAACACATCATTAGCATAACCAAGTGCCAACTAGACTTGTAATCCTAACAATACCCCCCTTTGGGATTGATGGCAATATATGATGGAAAACCATCAATACAAAAAGATTTTTTGAATATCCTCAACATATACAACCTTTACATGCTCTAATATCAATTCCTTGTCTTGCCTATCTTTTTTTCTCTCCCATGGGTAAGGTTTAATTTGTGCATCTCTTCCCTATACATTCTTCTTAAGGTTTTTCATTATTTCTCTCCCCATTTGAGATGAATGGAAAAAGTGCCAAAATTCTAATTACAATTTGAAGTAGTAGGATTGGATCAGGTCAATCTGAAAATAATAGCAAGTGCCAACCTATACTATTCTACCAAAAATTTACATAAGAGTTCTTTAATCAACTCTACTTACTATGACCACTCCCCAATAGGAGTAGCACTAAACATCATGTCCATATGTAGAAATTATGGTCCAAGATTGTGTTGGGATGATGCAATCTTGCATCAATTACTTTGAAACAAGTGGGACATTACCCCAAGCATACCTTTGAGATACTCAAAGGAGTCCTCAACCATTGGTTTAGTAAAGATATTCATTATCTATTCATTTGTACTCACATATTCCAATCTAATCTCCTTTTTTGCAACTTTTTGTCTAAGAAAATGATACTTAAGAGAAATGTGTTTAGTCTTTACGTGTAAAACTAGTTTCTTTGACATACTCACAGTACTTGCATTATCACAATGAATAATTATAGTTTTTGATAGTTCAATACTAATATCCTTCATTGTTTTCTTTATCCACATAATCTAATTGTTTGTACAAAATGTGTTACACTTCTATACATGATTATACGTGAGAGAACCCATGATAAAGAGCATCAGAAAAGGTGGCCTATAGCTTCCTATCTATGATGTGCTTGAGGTTACAAGGTAGTATGGTGGCTCTCAAATGAACCTATTTAAGTAACCCTTGCAAGGTACACCATAGAACAAAATATTCAAAGGAGTAGAGGCAAGAGTGCCAATGTCCAAGAATCACAAGTATGCAATACAAATGCAAGCTACACTAACAAGAATGAAGAGTTACAAAACCTCTATTTAGACTCGGTGAGTTAAGATAGTGCATAAAGAAAATCTAAGAATGTAAGTGAAGAAAAGTGAGTCTAAATGTGCTTATAAGTGTGATTAAAAAAAGTGGTAGCATACAACATTAGAGTGTAGGCATAAGAAATGAGGGAGGGAGGAGATAACCTCCTTTTAAAGATAAATTGATGTTAGAGAATAAGAGGAAAAATATATGGTGGAGAATCAATCTCAAGTCGACTTGTGCACAAGAATCTCCAAGAGGCAAAATGAACAACAACATTTAAGAGGAAAAAGATGTGTGGATGAGAAAGGAGATACCACCCACCTTGAAACAATGTGCCCTCACATGTGTAGAAAAAATTATTTTCTTTTAATTTTTAAAATAGGAATAATCCTTTTCATGTGCACACTTAGGATAAGATGGACTTTGTGTTGGCATAATTGATTTACAAGTTTCTACAAGTTATTGATGGAGAAAAGGAACTTATGTATTGCAAGTTCACCAATTATACCATTTGTGCCAAATGTTTGACATATTATTTCATCTTGTTGTTGATCTCAAATTGGTTTTGATAAGTGAGTGTCAACACACTTAAGTTATTTACTCAGTTCATGCCAAACTAGCAGTACATGATGAGCACGACATATAAATATTAGACCATGCCGAGTCATAGTGAGTGTCAAGCCACTCAAGTGCTGAGTAGATAGACCATGCCGAGTGATTCAAGAGTTGAGTAAACAATGCATGTCGAGCAGTAGAGACTTCTGATGTTGAGTGACACAGTTTTGACATATTTGTTTGTAATGATACAAATAACTATCCATACCATTTTTGAGCCAACTTAAGAGTAAATTATGATATTTTGGAGATAAGAACGAATCTCTAGTTGGATTCCCTATGTAATTACATGTAGCCAATCAAAAAATGGGAAGGATTAAGTGGCAAATTGGATGAATCTCAGTCATAGATTCATACCTAACCCTAAGCCACCAAAGTCTTCTTAAGGAGGATGAAAAACCCTATACCATCTATCAAGTTTGTAAAGAATTGAAGGAGCGAAGTGGATAGTTTTCATGAGAAAATGGAGCATTCGTGGTGACTTAGAAGTTATGAAGAGAGAGTGAATTGCATAATCAATTAGAGCAGAATAGAGGATAGAGAAATGGATACAACATTGAGACATTTGATCAAGAAGGATCAAGAAGACATTGTTTAGAGGTGATCTATTATCAAGCAAGCAAGTGCCAACCGTAGGATCTATGTTGAGGCATTCTAACAGGTGATTTTAGTCAAATCTCTTAACAAAGTAGTCTTAATAGGTTGTATGAAATCCTTTAACAAGGTGCTTACTTAGTTGTAAGTTAAAGCCCTCTAACAAGGCACACTTCTAAAAGGGTGTTGAAATCCTCTAATAAGGTGAGACCTAATAGTCTTTGTAAGCCTTTAACAGAGAAAACCTTTCACAGGGTAGATCATGTTTCATGATCAAAAGATTGTAAGCTTCATTAGATACACTTTATTGTTGTAGTAGTGAATATTTGTGGATGTCATCCCCACCCCAGTTTTACCTTCTCACTTGGAGGGTTTCTAGGTAATCATATCTGGTGTTATGTGTGTAAATGCTTACATGTCAACATTATTTAGATTTATATGCTTTACATGTTATTTCACTTTACTTATTGAATGCTATGGGTCCAAGTTTAAACTATTGATTCACCCCCCACCCCCCCTTAGAAGTTTACCTTTCCTATTGTAGTTCCAACAATTGGTATCAGAGCCTTGTTCTCTAAAAAGAGAAGCTTTGCAGCTTTGAGGAAAGATCTTGAAATAGAAGCTAAAGATAGGATATATTAGAACACATAACAATTAGATGAACACCAATAAGTCCAAGCTAGAGAGTCAAGTTAGGATGAATGAGGAACCATAACGATAAGATGAGAACCAATACATCAAATTAGATCAAGAGAAATTATATTGATCAAGTCAAGATGAATCAAGACTAATAAAAATAAGATGAGAACTAATAAGTCCAAAGTAGATAGATAGATCAAAAAATAGTTTAAGGTATTCCTGCTCCCTCAAGATGAAAATTGAAATAAAGTAGATGAGATGCATACATGAAATAGAGTTGATCAATTTGAGATTAGATAAAGTCCATACTAAAAATTGAGAGAGTGAGAACAAAGGTTGACCTCTAAGCATTGATATGATGCCCTTGTTTGACTCAGTTTGACCAAAAAGATAATCATAAGAATTATATAAAAATGAGAAAAAAAAAGAAATTGAATGAATGAAGAGAGATAAAGAGAGATGAAGAGAGTATAAATGATGATTTCCTCAGAAATATTTGAAAACTAAGCCTCAAATAGTCAGTCAATTGTGCAAAAGAAGGCATGATTTTAAATCATGATTTTGACCAACAAGATGAACCCAAATTTTGATTTCAATCCAAAATGGATCTAGGATGTCAAAATTAGGTAAGGGAGCAATTTTTGTAGAAACCCAAGGTGTTAAAATTTAGGTAAAAAATATGTAGAAAAAGTATATAAGGGCTCCAAGGGGTCATTTTCAAATCATTTGTCACATTTGATTTTTAGAGTTCAAAGCATATAGAGAGACCATGATGGTAAAGATAAGGATCCCCATTCATGACTATCATTTTGAGTGTAGTCAATTGCAAATTGACCTTGTCAATACCCTTCCCTAGTGAGTGGTTGAGATTCGAGCTTATTTGAAGTGTTTTTTGAGTATTGTTTTGCATATTTTTAGTAGTTTTAGGAAAAAAATTGCACGATACTCCTAAAGTATCATACACTAGTTGTGTAGTTTTTCATACAATACTTCTAGTGTTTGTAAAGTACAATCTTATAGTTTTATACTATGTCATTTCAACATTACCCATCATTCATACGATATAGGGCAAAGTATTATACTAGTAGAAACTATCGTACCAATAGTGTAAAAAGTATCATACAAAAATTGTCCAATAGATAAAAAGTCATTATTTTTATCTCTTAGAACTAGTAAGACTTAGTTATTTACTTCTATAGTTGATTGTTAATATCCTTAATTTCATTATGATTCTCATTGATGCATACTTCTACTTTTCTATGTCTTTGATGTAGGTGTCATTTTAAGACTTGGATATCCAAGCACTTGATGTTAGTTGGTTTGAGACTTGCCCCTTGGTTATCTACTATAGAGATAACTACTCTAGGGGCCATGATATTTAGAGAGTTCTCACAGCTAACCCATATTTGAGTAAACCATGGTTTGTTGAAATCTTTAGCTGAAAGGTGGCATAGTGAACATAACACCTTTCATATACCAATGGGTGAGGTGGTGATCACCCTAGGTAGGACGTATACAGGATCTTTCACTCCCCATGCACTAGAGATCTAGTAAGCATCATTTATAAGTTCCATATTTCACTAAAGTCATGCACTTAGTCTTTTGATATCAATTTTGATGTAAATTTTTTGTTACAGATACACTTTGATCAGTCTCCCAAGGATGGTTGAGTTCCATTATAGGCAGTGTTTGCAAATGATACCATACTGAACAAGTTCATTGTGTAGGAGAATTTGATGGAGTAATACGAGGATGACTATCTAGTATACCTCATCATGAACTCTCTAATTAGACAATTTCTGGCTATTGATACAAGCCAGAAGGGGTTCTAGTACGGATGGGAAAAATTGGTCATGGATATGACAGAAATACATATAGAAATGGTATAGGGATCCACCCTCCTAGTAGACATTATTGTGAGCTCTATGATATAGTCTATAGGAAGGTTAAGAGATAGGCATATAAAGATATTCTAGCAAAAGTATGAGCATAGGATCACATTACTATGGTGTGTGTCTCATAGTTTAGCCTAGACAAAGGAGATGACCCTTCATTTGTAGGTACACAAGGTTCATGGCACAACAACACATTGGAGAGATGGGTGTGAGATGATATGCCTTCACTTGAGTGGATGCCATACATAAGATACGATGAGTGGATTGAGGTGAGAGATAAGATGGAATACATGTTCTAGAATCAACCATTGCTAGGAAGGAATCATGGGGGTGGTAGAGCCATTTTATATCACCAGGGTGTGGAGGTAGTATGATAGGAGGCACTGAGTTAACACATAGATGGCGATGTATGCTAGATATAGGGATGATGAGAAAAATGGATGACTACCTATGTTACATGCCTACATGAGACACACCAACTACAACAACTAGAATATGATCTATTTCTAGTAGTGAAAGATCTTGGGGCATCTCTTTATTATGTGAGATAGATGGAGGCACATGCCTTTCAAAGGTTTACTACCCCAGATGCAATGATCATGGACATCGGGGATGAGGCCAATGATGAGGATGATGGAGGAGATGGAGGGGGAGGAGGCAAGAGATAAGGAAGTACTGGTGGGTCTAGGGAGTAGGCCCCAGCTAGTAAATGACCTACCACTCAATCTAGAAAAAAGGGAAGAGTGAGGATAAATGAGGAAGATGAGACAAAGGAGGAGGAGAGACTAGCTAGAGGCCTTAGGTGGACATAGGGAAGTGACAAGAGCAACCTATGATGGTAGGAGGAGATAAAAGATTAGTGCAAAGAGTTAGAGTGCTAGAGGAAGAGCTACAATAGATATGCACTACCATCACTGTGTTGGACTAGTAGCTCATAGATGAACAAGATCACATCAAGAAATACAGGTGTGAGAGAGAGAGATATACATTATGGTAGGATGTAGAGCAATGTGGTGCCAAATTAACTTATTACTACAAAACATATAGAGCTATATTGTGTCTATGCCATGGACTCTTGACTATTCTTGATGTGCATGGAGATTAGAGAGATATGCCACCACTAGATAGAACTCACTTTCCTTCTCCATAACCATATCAGACACATGAGGTAGGAAGCCAATCATAGATTGTATCTATGGATCCTTGGTAGATTGGTGTATTGAGACATTGATATGCATATTTTAAGAATCATATTGTACTTGTACTTGTACTTGATAGTTCACCACATATATGAGATACTAGATTCCATCCAAAATAGTTATATACTTGTCTCTTTTTATGCTCATATAATGTGATGGATGTATCTTTACTTTTTAGCACTTGTGTTTATGGGGCTATGTGATGCTAATTGATATGCATATTCTCTTTAATTCTATTTCCATGATGTATGTATGCTCTCATATATGTTGATGTCTCTCATGTATGTCTAGCTCTATTATGTGATATGGCCTTATAATTTGAAAACTTAGCACTAGGATAGATTTGATATGATGATGAGATTAACCCCTTGTGATGACATGATAGAAAAGAGATGAACAAAAGACTAGAGGAGGTGACAAGACATGATAAGAAAGAGGTTAACAATAAAGTGATCAAGTGCAAGTGACAACGTGTCTAAGAAAGATGAAGGAGACTCTATCAATACTTAAGTGAAAAATTAATATCAATACTTAAGTGAAAAATTAAGCTAGAATGAAACCCTAAAACATAATCTAGTAAGCAAATTGAAAGTGCAAGGGTTATATAAGTAGGTCCTATTTTTTTATTCATCAAGCCTTAGTAGGGGCATCAAAAGATCATATAATCATCACTAGTGTTAACTATGAAGACATGGATATGATCTATATTGGGTAGGAGTGTGGGATTCTAACTTATGCATCAAAGACATAAAGGTCAAGATGATAATGTAGTTAGATTATGTAACCATCAAGATGCAAAATGTCGAGATCACCATAAGAAGAATATTGTTGGATAAAACAAAATAAATAGATAAGGATGTCACTTTGAAGATCCTAAATGTCAAGGGGGTCAAATAAAAATGTTCAAGACACCTAAGATTCATAAAGGACACCCACAAACAGAAATCAGAGGAAAAAATGCCACATGTTCCCATCCTTTACTTTAGCAACATCCTTAGGAAAATAAGGATGGAACACTTAGCAAATAAATCAGAATAGACAATACACAAAGAAATTAAATCAAGCAAGTCTCAATTATTTTTAGTGGAAATGCTTGTGTTAAAGTCGAGTTGTTATCTTCCTAGGAATCATATCTACAAGTGAGAAATATTGCATCATCCTATACAATAGACAAAGTGTCAACTCAAGATAAGGTATTCGAAAAGTGTTGAAAAGCACTTTATGACAAGGGGAGAATTAAAGAACACTATTGGAGGAGCTTTCATAGAAGTTCTAACATGACCAAGAGATCCAATAAGCTATATAGTTCATGCTCCCTAGACCTAGACAAAGATCAATTCCAAACTAGGTAAAATAAAGAGATATGAGATGAACTTAGTTTAGAATGCAAAACAACATGATAATAGACATAAGTGTGAGGGTCTCAAGTAGCATCTATTTAAAGGTTTTTGACCACTTGGCATGAATTTTTTTTCTTTCATTTTTCAAGACTTTTAATGATTTTTTGTATTTTTTTTTATATTTAGTTTTTTTGGTGATACATCAAAGTTCCTATGGCTAGGTTTTCACTAAGATGATCATTTTTAAAGACTTTTTTTGATATTTAGGATTTTGAAGATCATATTTGAATTTTTTGGATATTTTTAGGATCACAAATTGTGTACAAAACTCCAAGCATTAAGAGTATTAGGCATAGAACATCTCAAGATGTAGGGAATTGATAGGTTTAGGGAATTTGTATCCAAACTCAAAATCAAAAAAGATAATATAGAGGCCCAACCAATTAGGCTCAAATTTTCCTTTCTATGCTTTTATTTTGTTTGTTCTTTGGATTCTCTCTAAGGACTATGTCACCAACCTGGAACTCTCTAGGATAAAATTTATTGTTGTATCTTTGAGACATTCTTTTCTAATAAGCCCTCATGTGATCAAAAGCACCTTTCTGACGTTCATCTAGAAGCTCTAGTTCTTGGATTCTCACAGTTATGTAGAATTCATCAGTGATCAAACCTTTCAAAGATTCCTACAGGGAGGGGATCTCAACCTCAAGTAGTAGAACAATCTTAGATCCATACACTAATTAAAAAGGCATATCCCCATTAGGTGTGTGCATGCTAGTCCTATAAGCTCATAATGCATGATTAATCTATAAGTGTAAGTCCCTTCTTGACTTATGAACAATCCTATGCAAAATTTTCTAGAATGTTTTGTTAGATGCTTCGTCTTGGCCATTCCCTTAAGGATAGTAAACTGAGGACCAATTTTGTTTAACCTTAAACTTCTTACACAACTGCTAGAGATTTTTAAAAAAATTATCCCACATTATTAGTGACTATAGAGAAAGGAATACCAGAGCAATAAATTATGAAATATAGTATGAAGAGAGACACGTGTTTTCCTATAGTAACTGAAAGAGGGACTAGTTAAAACCACTTCATAAAGGACTCATTGGTTGTGAGAGTGAACTTATATCTACTAGAAGAGTTAGGATTGGTCTTACCTACCAAGTTGAAATCCCATTGATGGAAAGGCCAATGTGTAATGGAAGGTACCAACTAACATCCTAGAGCATGAATCAAGTTACCATGAAGATGTCATTTCTTACATGACTTAGTATATCTTACAACATCAATTTTCATAGTAGGCCAAAAGTAATGCACCCTAAGAAGTCTCTAAGCTAGCGTAAGGCCATTAAAGTGATATCACATGTGTTATTGTGAGCTTCAAGTAACACTTTTTTAGACTCATTCTTTTCTAAGCATCTTTTTTTTTTCCATCTAGACCCTTCCTAAACAAATCACCAAAGATGAGGGTATAATGAGATGCATTACAAATGAGTTTTCTTTTCTCATTGTGGGTTAAGTTGTTAGGTATGATTTGGTCAAGTAAAAAGAAATAGATAGTAGCATAATGAGAGGAGTCATGAACAAAAATGACACATATAACTCAGTCATCAGGGGAGTCATAGGTAGTAAAATGTATCTGTTACACCAGGAATTTAAATCTAGATTCATGTTCTTCTAGTTGTACAATAGATACCAAAGTAACCATAGTATTTACAACCTTATTCTCAGCTCTAGAAATATGTTTGAATGTTGCAAAAGTGAATTAATTCCTTAGAACATTTATTAAATTCTTATAAGGGATCAATTTTTCATCATTAGTTTGGTAGTCATTATCAATTTGATTGATAACAAGCTCAAAGTATCCAAAGATGTACAATTTTGTGATTCTTCATTCAATAGCTAGCTTAATCCCATTTGTTAAAGACTTATATTTAGTTATGTTGTTGGTACAAGGAAACAACAACTTGCAAGATTTGGGAATAGTGTATCCATGAGGGGTAACAAACAAGATACCAACACTAACACCATTTTGAGTGTGAGATCCATCAAAAAACGTTTTCCAAGGTCTCTCAGTTATATACATGATAGATGAGTCAAAAAGATCAATATATATAGGAGTATCATAATGTAATGAAATATTAGCTAATTGGTCAGCAATATCTTGTCATTTGATAGCATTATGATCAACATACTAGATTTCAAATTCTACTAGAATCATCACCCATTTAGCAAGTCAACTAGTAAGGGAAGCTTTACTAGAGAGATACTTGAGAGGATAAATCTTTTAGCAACAAAGTGAGTAGTATGCACAAGCACATAATTTCTAAGTTTTTGAGATGTAGACACCACATTAAGGAAAGCCTTCTCAATTTTGTTGTAGTTAACCTCATAAGCTACTAGTGTCCTACAAAAGTACTAAATAGCTTGTTCTTTTCCATTCTCATCTTGTTGTGCTAGTAATGCCCCCAAGGAAGTGGTTGTAGCCCAGATGTACAAAATCAAGGATTTTTTTGGGATAAGAGCCATTAGAATAAGAGATTTAGGCAAGTACTCCTTGATTGATTGAAGGTTTTCTCACATTCTTCATTCCATATACACATGGATCCCTTGTGTATGTTCTTATTAAAAGGTTGCAATCTATCATCTAGTTGAGATATGAACCTCCTGATTTATTATAGGCATCATTGAAGTCTCCTTAGTTGACTAATGTAAGGGGGAGGTGACATTTCCATAACTTCTTGGAACTTCTTGGCATGAACTTTAATCCCTTAAATAGATATTATTTATCCCAATAGTTTACCCAAGGTGGCACTAAAAGAACATTTCTTAGGATTCATCCTTAGCTTAAATTCTTCCTCTTGGTCCAAAATCAAACTCAAATCTTCTAGATGAGTGTTCTTTCTTTTAGATTTTTCTAGGGTTTCATCTATGTATTCTTCCATATTTTTATGCATCATGTCATGGAAAATGGTTTTCATAGGTCTCTGAAAGGTAGAACTAGTATTATTCAATCCAAATGGTATGATGTTCCAACAGAAAACAACCCATGCACATGTGATAGTAGTTTTCTCTTAGTCTTCTTGAGCTATCTTAATCTGATTGTAACCTGAGAACCATCCATTAAAGATTACATCTTTTATCCCACAATCATATCCAATATCATGTCAATGTTAGTAAATGAGAAATCATCCTTTGGAAAATATTTGTTCAGGTCTTGAAAATATATGCATACTCAAATGTATTTATCATGATTGGATATAGGTAGAATGTTGAAAATCTATTCATAATAGTCTATAACTTGTTTAAATTTAGGACTTACGAGTTTCTCTAATTCAACTTTCACCAAGAGGACAATATGTGGATGAATTTTCCTCATTTTTTGTTTGACTATATTGACATTAGGAGCTATGGATAGATGATGCATAATAAGATGAATTTCAAGTCCTGGAAAATCTACCTAGGTCCAAGCAAAATTGATCTTCTCTTGGAAGAATTTAGTGAAATACATTTTTTCTTCAATTGACAAGAACTGAGCTAGATGTATGACCTTAGGATTCTTTTCTACTCCAAGATTTATAGGTTGTGTAGGATCAATCAACACTAACAGTCTCTATTAGAAGTAATTTGGTAGCCTACCATGTACCTCATCCTTGATTGCCTTAATTAGGCTTTCACCCTTGGATACATCTATAATTTTTACAATTTCATCTCTGACACCACCACAAAGTGATTTTCACCATCATAGCACTTGTTATTTTTAAATTTTATTTTGATTTTATAGCTAAGGTACTTGATATTTGTATGTTTCATACTACTAGCTACTTCACTAGTGGAAGAGACTACAAGTTCAATGGCATTGGTATAGAAAGAAATTTCGTACTTCATTTTGGAAAAAGGGTGGTTCAGATCATTGATTTTGTAAGGAAAATTCAATGAGATCAAGATGCATGAGTGGAAGGGAAGTGGAAGGTTCCAAGGGATTAAAGAAAAGGGACTCATATCCATTGACAAGAAATTCTGAGTCTATAAGGTAGTCTTTGAAGATACTCAAATTAGGTTGATCCCTAGTGAGGTTAATCTGGTCCACTAAGTCAACATGCATGTTTAACTCATCAATCGCTATAGGTGACTCATCTTCCATGTTTATTTGGTTAGCACAAGTGCATATAATATCTACTCCCAATTCAGGAGACACAACTAAGAGATAATCAAATTCATGAACTCACTTCTTTTATGTGTGCAATGTTTCTCTTGATTCTATCTATGTTACGATCTTCTACATATGACTCATCAAATTTTCTAGAGGTATATTCTTCATCACTATGATCATTTGGTTTTTTAGTTTCATCCCAAAGGATAGAGGTAGAGGGAAAAAAGGCCTCGTCCTCTTGACTACCACTATTAATAGGCTAGACTTCTTCTAAATCACTTCTAGTAGGGGGTCTTGAGCATAAATAGGTAAGATGTTATCAACAACAAAATCTAGGCCACTAGTATCCTTTTTTTTTTTTTCCCCCCATCAGTGTGGCTCAAAGGTTCAACAATAGCATGATTGTTATTAGTAAAATAACCATATAATGGGTATCCCGTCCTCTTAAGGAACTCATAGCCTTTACCATAACACTTAGGAGAAATAGAAATAGTAAGTGTGACTTAATTAGGCATCTCTTCTTTATAGATCTAATTCCTGACATCTTGATCCTCTTTCTCATCTTCTTATAGGACTAAGAACTTGATAAAGGTACCAAAAATTGTCATGGTGGAAGATGAAGGTTTCATGCTTTTTGAAGGTTTTTCATAGGAGCAAGGGGAAACTAGAAGTGTATAAATAGAATCAAGTGTGTACTCTCCCATTCCAATGTTGGTAATTTGAGTTTCTTTTCATAGTCAACATGAGTAGTTTTATTTTCATCAAGAACTCTATTATTTGGTACCAAAAATTCAATAATAGTAAGTGTATTGATAGACATAGAGTTTTCCCTAGGGATATATATCTTTTTACAATTAAAAGGGAACATGATACATTGATGGTAAGTATAAGGAACTACTTGCATATCATGGATCCATGGTCTCCCTAATAAATTTTTGTACATAAGGGGTATGTCAAAAACTTGTAAGATTACATCCTTATCAACTAGACCAACTCAGATAGGTTAAACCACAAAAAATTTATAAGATCTTTCAACCTCATCATAAGCCTTTATTGTGAACTTTCTCCTAGGGTAAATATAAAATACAGATAAACTCAATTTTGTAATGACTTTGAAAGAACAAATGTTTAACCCAACACCATTGTTTATCAACACATGTCTAACTTAGGTTCAATATATATACATCTTAATATGAAGAAAATGGTTATGTGGATGGCTAAGAGCTCTGTTGTCTTTTTTAGAAAAGTAGAAGTAATGTAGAGTAGAGATATGGTTAAGCATAACTTGGAATTTATTAGTGTTGATATCAGTGGGGACACTTTCTATGAATAATACTACTTATTGACATAAAAGTTTTCACCATTTCTTGAGGTATGACCCTAAAGCAACCTTGTGTAACATGGAAAAAATCTCCAAGCTATGGGATTTGAACTATGAGATTGAGTCTCCAAAGAAGGCCGACTTCCTTACAATCAAGATGCACCTAACTATTAATTGAGAGAAAAAAGAAGAAGGAGATGCATAAAAGTAAATTTCTAAAAGGGAAAGCGGGGTGATGCACCTAATTGAAATGGTTACAACTCTACTCAAGGATGCACAACACATTAGTGAAAAGCTCAAATACACAAGTCTTGACTCTATTCTACTCCCCAAGAATTCACATGTAGGTTTAGAATTGATCAAGTGCTAAACGAAAAGACATTCACAATACAACAATCATCAACAATTTTAACACACCATATAAACTTTTAAAACTAGGAAATAAACATTCAAAACAAGGCAAGACACATACATGAATAATGAATGACAAGAAGAGGCAAAGAAGAGAGCTATTTCATTAATGGAAGGCAAGGTATATAGTTGTAGAGCATTAGGCTACTGCAAATAAACATGATAGAACAAGGAAGAACACTTTAAAAATATTTACAACTTCCTTTTATAGAGTTCAGGCATAACACATATATTACATTGAGTTCAAACTCCAACCATTAAGTTGTTAGAAATAGATAATATTGAGAGGGGGGGGGGTGAATCAGTATTTTCAATCTTTTTACCCACAACTGAATATTATTAATTACTTTATCATGTGTCTAAGAAAATAAACCAATAGTGCATAATAGTGTAAACAACCATACACAAAGAGAGATCATAACACCATATTTTGTTAACTAGGGAAACCCTGGCCAAGGGAAAACCCTGGTGGGGATGGAACCCACTAGATGATTCACTATATAAAGAATCCAGTTAAGGATATTGACCTTGTTAGGAGTCTATGAAGCATGCATAGTGTCTTGAGTCTCTGTTAGGAGACTAGGCCTTGTTAGAAGCCTTAACCCTATTAGGAGTTGATTCAACCTTGTTAGGAGTTGGTGGATCATATACAAATGTGTGCAAGAAGAGCCCACTACCCTAACATGTAACTATATAATAAGTTCTTCAAGAAATAAGTATACATACAATACTGAGTTATTTGCTATACTTTTCAAATCTTCTGATTGATGATTCTTCACACAAGATGATTGTGCACATATTAATCTGCATCATATTAAAAAAATCACATTCACTTGTTACTCACATTTCACAAGATCATATCGACTTCACATTTATTGATCATTGAATCATCATCCACTTCCACACTATTCACACACTTAACTTCACAAACAAAGTTGTTTACTTATATAAAAATTTTTAGTAAGTTCTTCCTTAATCAGCTCATATAACACTATTAAAGTCGGCTCAACAAGAAATTATAACTCAAAATAATAAATCAAATTGTTAAACACATTCTATTGATATCTATTGTGTGTTGTGTCATCACTACATCACAAATTTCTTCATAACTCAAACTCAGTTGACTATACAGTCATGCGCACTAGTATACGTCATCATTATGAAATCATGCATCTCTGGTCAACTACACAAGAGAATATTCCAAGGGAATATTTTGTTATCATCAAAACTTTCCTACTACTGTAACATTGTCTGATACTTAGACAATTTTCTTCTACAACTGAATGAAGCTAATTTGCAAAACAAATATGTTGCCATAAATGACAACCATAAATTGCCTCATCTAATTGATTGGACATATTGTCAACAATCTCCCCATTTGGCATTGATGGCAACATTTTGGGAAAATTGGCTAAGTCCCAAACATGTTGTCATGCCAATCAAGACAAATAGTCATAAAATAAGAACATTAAAAAAATTTGTATTTATTTTATGAAGGATTACATCCCTTATAACTTCCTATTACAACTTATTTCTCCCCCTTACATATTATACATATTACAATTTCCTACAATACAATTTTCCATATATCTCCCCCTTTGACATCAATGACAAAGGTATAAAAAAGACTATTAAAATCTAGTAGCCGTATATCAAAACTTGGAAAAACAATTGCTGAAATTGGTCTTCAACTGCTCAAATTTTTCCTTCAACTATCCTTCAATGCATCAAATACAATGATAAGTGCACATAAAGCATATGCTACCAATTCTACTGCATTCAATTCTGTAGCCACAAACTTGTCATATGAAGATTTTGTAGACAAGCATTCTTGCAATTTATTTTCTAGAAAAGTTATCTGAGGGAATAAATGTCCTCTTAAAAGAGTGAACCTTTTTAGAATTTTCTCCTTCTCCACTTATATTTCCCTTATATTGTCATGAAGTAGCTGTATTGTATGCTCAATGGTGTCTACTTTTTGATTCTGCTTCAAAAAGTTGTCAGTGACTATCTAAAGCTTAGTCACTTTCTCCTTGATTTGATCATCATATTCTTTCAGATAAATGTATGCTAAGTTACACTTAGCATATGCCTATTTTCCTTCCTCTATGCACTACCTTAGTTCTTTAATACATATATTCAGAGTTTCTATATCATTTCTCATGTTAGTACACATGGTGTTTAGAAGCTTACCATTGTACTTAATATGTGGTTGAATGGTAGCCACATTCATGAGTGTAGTGAACTCATCATCAAAAACCTTGCACAAAATTGTTGCATGCTGTTGAAAATCTAATGAGGTATCAATAGGGCTTACTATCTTTTCCATCTTATCCAAAACTGTGGTCAAAGTCTTTTCAATTGACTTGACTGATTTCTTTTTCTCAAGAATTTTTCTCAAGGAGGATATAAGATTCTTCACTTCATCTTCTTCATCAGATTGATTTGGGGCTATTGTTGTCGCTATTTGACTAAGAGGAGTGGAAATTCCTACTACTACTACTCCTGTGAAAGGCACACTTGAGATAGCTATTTCAGTGCTTGTCTCCATCTTCTATGTGACTTCTCTAGTAGTCTCCTAATCCTCTTCTTTATTAGAGCTACTGTAATCCACGATATTGCTAGCAATGTTGGCACCAAAATCCTTGAATGGATCTTCCATTTTGTCAACTATCACTTTGGTTTTGTCTACCTACACAGAGTCACTCCCAATAGGGATATGTGGAGAAGTGCTTGGTGCAATTACTGGTTTAGAACTATGAGGAGGACTGCAAGCTATAGGACTATCTTCCTTTGTCTGTGCACTCTCCTCAGGTGTTTAGCTAGTTTCTTCTAGCTACACACTTACTTTAGGCTTCTTGCTTGCCTCTTCTATCTATGCACTATCCCTAGGCATCTGCGCACTATCTCTAGGCATCTAGCTTGCCTTCTTAGTTTGCACACTATCCTTAGGCATGGTGGACATGAAAGAAACTATGGCTTCTTCAATTTCTTTATTGACTTCCTCATAATTTCCTCCCATGATAAGAATAGATCTTTTCTTATGCATTAGTAATGGTGCTATACCTTCCAAAATTTATTTTATATCTTCTTCACTATTTATAGAGCATAACTTTCTCACCATGTTTATTCTTTTTTGTTTATCCTCTTCTATAACTCTGCTCTTCCTATTTAGCAATCAATTGTACTGATCTTTAGGTATTTTCCCTTTTATAGTATCAAACCTCTTATCTTTCAAAATCATATTCCTAACTAAAATATTTTCTAGCTGTCTCCTATCCATGTTGTTATATAAGTCATAGTATTTATTTAACTATACAAAATTATTATCATTAATGATTTGCATGTTAAGGTTTTCTACCTTTGGCTTCCATGCTTTGTGCCCTCCCAAGGTCTTGGCTTCTTGATCAGCTACTTCAACTGGTCTATCACCAATCTCTTCCTCAAATTCAAATGACCTAATTTGTAGAGTTTTTCTCCTTTTTCTTGGGCCACTAATAATCTACTTTACTCTCCTTTTAGGAGGAGTTTTGATTCTTGTGGACTTTCTTGTAGCAGATGTTTCCTCTACCTTTATTGGTTTGCTTGGTGGTTGATGCTATGCAACTACTGCATAAGGCACAAAAGGAGTCTACACACTTGTTTGGGCAACTATGACCTCTTCAGTAGGTCCTACCATTGCAATGGGTGTAGGGGATAAGAGCTTAGTTTGACCACTGGCCTTCATTTCCATAGCAATTCCCTTTAGCTCATCAAATTCTTTCCTTGTCATTCCAGATTCTTTCAAGATAGAATCAATAACTTTCTCCACCTTTTTCTTGGAGTCCTTCATTACTTGACTAGTTTTCACTTCTCTTATTTTCTCTATATATGTTCCCCATCTGGGAAAGTTAGAATCAAATTTAGAGTGAAGGATTATCTATGCATACCTTTCAATCAATTCCTCACTCATCTCATATCCCACAGGTTCAATAAATTTCACCCGAGGAACTACCACCTCCATGCATGTAAAATCTATCTCAACCATGAAACATTATTCATCCTTATATTTTTTCCACTAGCATTGGAGGTATTCTATATCTTTTCTTCATTTCAATTTGAAAATACTTCATCATCCTATCCAAGTCACTATCTTTGACTGCTTCAGGTCTTGACCTATAAGCTCAAGTGATCTGTTGCATTGCACACTCATTTTCATTCCATACTATGATACCAAGAAACTTCTTAGTAGAAAAGAAAAATATGTGAGTTAGAAGGGACTCAAATCTGAAAACTGCACTTCTTGATTTCTTTATTCTTGGGATATTATCCAACAATTGTGTTTTGAAAATATCGCACATGTTAACTTCTTCACCGCTTACTACCAAGTAAGCTACATGTAGAAATCCTGCAGGGAATGAATTTATTCTAGATACATGATTATATTTATACCCCAAAATTTTGCAAATGAGTCTTACTCCATCATCTTGGACTGATTCGACTTTCATGTTCCTTCTATTGAAGTATGTGTTGAGATTTGCCTCAACAAGTTTGTGCACATTCTTGATGTTAACTAGATTACTACCCTGATTGCTCAAACCTGTGACCTTGTGAATTAGGTAATTGTCAATAGAAATGATGGAATCTCCCAGCCATAGATGATCATCATGTACTCTACTAAGAATTATCCTTGTCCATTCATTATTATTAAAATCCATTTAGAACATATGCTTAACTAGGTTAAGACATTCCAGAAATCTATGTTTAGGTTTCAATGATAAATCATTGTTGCACATCTTCTCCAAATCCTTGTGAATCTTTGAATCACCTATGCTTTCAATCTTACAATGAATATAACCTCTGATATCTTCTACATGAAGAACATTTTCTAGAACTTGCAAAAATGCTCCAATAGGATCATCGAGTAAAGAAACAAATGGGTGTTTCTTGAAATTATACCTAGGCCTATTGCTTACATAATAAACTTCTTGCCTTTCCATTCTTGAAGGATTACGCTCAATAATTTAGAAAATACTTCAGTTTTGCATACTAGGGTTTTCAGTGACTTTGCGTGCTTGCAAGGCTCTTAAATTCTCCAAATTTTGCTTCAATCTCGCACAAGCAAATGATGTATGCAAGTCAATTTTTGTCCTTTAAATATTTTACAATCTGTACTGCATAATAAATGCATATCTACCACTAGTTTAGCATATTGTCTCTGTGCAACAGAGATTTTGATCCTTTTATATTTTCTCATCTTTATCATATTAGGCAATGTGCACTTCACTGTAGACTTGTCTCAATGTCTACTACATATTGTCAACTGTGCAATCCTTGATACTTCCTCTAGTATCAATTATTAATAACTGATACTCTGTTCCACTGAGAATGCTCAATTCTAGTAGACAATAAGTGACTTCATTGTCTTGTTAGGTATATTTGCATGAACTTTTTGGTTCCTTTGCTTCCACAAATGATTCCTTTAATTCATTTGTCTTCTCTTTCACTTCATTTCTTCTATTGTTCCTTCTATAATGTTGATTCCTGTTAAGGTCTCTTTTTTCCATTCTACAAAACCTTGTTGTGTGTCCAAAGTTGTTACATAACTGACATATAGGTACATCTCTCTTTTGTTCATTCAATTTGTCATCAGGTGTTTTGCAATTAATTGCAATGTATCCAAGATTGTTGCATCTGTAAATCTATCTTCTTTCTCCACTTTCATTACTATGGGATCTTCTTCTATTTCTTGCATGGTTAGTGTTCCTATGCATCCTACTATTTGCATTATCACTATCAAATTTAGGTTTCTTAAAATCTACTACATAATGACCATATCCATGACAATTATGAAAACAAAACTTTGGAATAGGTTTGAAAGACTTACCTTCGCAATTGGCTTCAGTGTCTTTAGGTTCATCACACTAGGCAAAAGATTCCTTTCTTTTGGTATTTATATCTTGATAAGATTCTTTGTCTTTCTTAGAGTGAGCAACATTCACTTTGTCTTTATATGTATCATTTGTCCAACTTAGGTCCTTATTGACTTCAGGAGTAATGGGTTCTTTTGTTTCAATAGGTTTCTTTGTGGATTGACCAAGAAAGAATCCAAGTCCAGTCTTATCATAATTGGGTCTTTGCACACATATGTGTTCTTCAATTTTATCATTGCTAGTATATAATTTCTCAAGTTGCTACTTGGTTTGTACCAACTCACCTTTCACAATGGTGTTGTATTTCTCTAATTCTACATGTTCTAACTTAATAGATTCTAGCTTTGATGTTACCTTGCTTAACTAGGATCTCAGATCTGCATTTTCAGCTTTTATTTCAGAGTCAATCTTACCTCTATTTTTCTTTAGACTCAACTTAAGTTCAACTATCTTTAACTAATGTTTTAATATCTCATTTTCTTTCTTTAGATCTTTAATGTCATCATCACTGGTCTAATTAGTAGGTCTTTTCTATTTTAGGTCATCTATTTTTTCCTTCAATTCACCAATGTAGGCTTTTGCATCCTTGTATCTGTCTTTGAGGCCATCTCTTTTATCAGTAAGAAGATCAATCTGTTCAAGTGCTTCTTCAAGATTTTTCTTCATTTGTTCCATATCCATAGGGATCTTATTCAAGTTGTTAAGCATCTTTTGAATAACTAGGCTTTGATACCAATTGTTAGAAATAGATAATACTGAAGGGGGGGGGGGGGGGGGGGTGTGAATCAATATTTTCAATCTTTTTACCCACAACTGAATATTATTAATTACTTTATCATGTGCATAAGAAAATAAACCAATAGTGAAAAATAATGTAAAAAACCATACATAAAGAGAGATCATAATACCATATTTTGTTAACTAGGGAAAACCTTGGTGGGGATGGAACCCACTAGATGATTCACTATATAAAGAATCTGATTAAAGATATTGATCTTGTTAGGAGTCTATGAAGCATTCATAGTGTCTCGAGTCTCTGCTAGAAGAATAGGCCTTGTTAGAAGCCTTAACCCTATTAGGAGTTTCTTCAACCCTGTTAGGAGTTGGTGAATCATATACAAATGTGTGCAAGAAGAGCCCACTGCCCTAACATGCAACTATATAATAAGTTCTTCAAGAAATAGGTATACATACAATATTGAGTTATTTGTTGTACTTCACAAATCTTTTCATTAATGATTCTTCACACAAGAGTGACTACACACATATTAATCTACATCATATTTTTTCATCATATAGCAAAATATCACATTCACTTGTTACTTGCAATTCACAAGACCATATTGACTTTGCATTTACTGATCACTTAATCATCATCCACTTCCACACTATTCACACACTTAACTTCACAAATAAAGCTCTTTACTTATACAAAAAAATTTAGTAAGTTTTTCCTTAGTCGGCTCATATAATACTATTAGAGTCGGTGCAACAAGAAATTATAACTCAAAATAATAAATCAAATTGTTAAACACATTTTGTTGATATGCTCTGTTCTGTGTTGTATCATCACTGTATTACAAATTTCTTTACAACTCAAACTTAGTTAACTGTATAATCATGCACATTGGTATACATCATCATTATGATGTCATGCATCTCTTGTCAATTTAAGAGAATATTCTAAGGGAATATTATGTTATCATCAAAACTATCTTGCTGCTGTAACACTGCCTGATACACAGATAATTTTCTTTTGCAACTAAATGAGGCTAATCTGCAAAACAAATATGTTGCCATAAATGACAACCATAACTTACCTTATCTAATTGATTGGACATATTGCCAACATGAGTTGAGTTGAGATTGTAGAAGAACAATAATTGAGAATCAGAAAGAAATCTGATTAGATGCACATCCCCATGCTTAAAATATGATCTTTACACACAAATCAAGCTCTGAAGAGATGGAAATAATGGCCATAATTTCTCTAGTTGAGTATATGGATAAATACATGGTGGGAGGATAAAAATGCATTTACCAGGCATGGGAAACACCAAAGAGTGGTTGTAGACAATCAAAGGATCTGATTGCCATTAATGAGCTATTGGTATCATGTTTAGAACCATGCCAAGTTAGATATGTCATCGATTTAACTGCATTGAACTCCTGCATTGTACCTTTCCTACAATTTACTTGGTTGAAGACTGTCATTTTCTAGCTCAGACAAGAAAAATACTTTTCATGTCAACTTAGGGTCTTATGATCTTACGATCACCTTTGAAGTCAAAAAACCTTGGTATCATCTCAAGAAAGTAAAATAGCCTCTATGATCTTACGATCATTAATTTTTCACATGGTTGAGGATCTAATCTTATGACAACTTATCATAGAATCACCAACATGCATTTTAGCTCCTACAATCTTATGATTGCATTTTATCATGACATTGAGCCTTCCTTCCTACTTTCTTACAATCTTATGATCGTGGCCAACTAACCCTATCATGACTTTGGCAATTTCCCTTTAACTACTACTTCTGACTCCTGATCAAATTCTAGTGGTTTTCTTAGTTGTCATAGTCTCAAAAGCCTTAACTACTTACCATATTGCAACCCTTACAATAATATGACAATTAGTTTGTCTTGTCATTAGAAGACTTCATCGCTAGCTCCTCTACCTGGCTCACCATTTCCACATATCACTGCATCACTTTCTTACTATCTAAACCTCAAGTTAGCTTGAACTACATGCGACAATGTGAAACACTCGATGTTGATTATGGATGTTAACTATCACATCATCGCAACTTAAAATTTGAAATTCATTTCAATGGAGTGTATCAATCCAATTTATTTGTCTTTATTTGAAAAAATACTCTTTGAATATGATTAACATTAAACTACATTCTGAACCTTGTGATGATACGATGAAGAGAACTCAAATGCTCCTGGCCCATCATGACACACGTCGCACACTCATATTCCCACTTTCAATAAACTTCATGCACTTTTGAAAAGAGGGAATATGCCAACCATTTATTTTCTTCTAATTTGATAGTCACAATAAAATTGAAATCCCTCTGAGCTTTATCAACACCTCTGACCAATTAGAACATGCCACCATGTCAACCTTTCTAACACATTTCCCTACTTATGACCTTATGATTGCTTCCCCTTCATGGCTTCAAAATTCTTCTTCATCTGACCCTATGATCTTATGATTGTTGACTATTGTAACTTCAAAAGACCTAGAAATCACCTTCATGAACATGTGATCCTCCTTTTGTCACAATATTGTACCCCTTTTATAACCTCAACACTTTTTTGTCCTTATGACCTCACAATTCTACGACAACACTTGTTTTTTTGTATGGTTGTGGGCCCTCCTTTGAGACTTTACAATCTTGTGATAGATAGCTTATCATGAAATTGCAACACCATCTTACCATTTTCCATGAGACTCCTACAATGTCATGATAATAGGAATATCATGAGATTGCAAACCTTGAAAATTACACCCATGATGTTACAACCATGAGGATATCGTAAGATTGTGAAACTCAACATTTACCCCCACAATCCTCCGCAAAGCTCTAAGTCAAATAATTGGGAGAGGGAAGAGGAAATCTTACAACAATTCATACTAAAAATCTTGATTGTAAGATTGTAACAGCTGATACATTGAAGGGGATAATTGGGGTTTAGCCACATTATGATTTTTGATGCCATGAATAGATATCTCTGATCAAATTTTAATAATGGAAAGAAGGTGATAAAAATAGGGGGAAAAAAATGGTTAACATTTCTAGTGACTCAGAGGGGATGCTTTCCTGCTAAGCATAGAATTAGTGGCCTTAGGCAATCCATTGGGCATGGAGTCACAAAAAATTAAACCTTCTCTGCAAACAACTAAAAAACTACAACCTCTGCAACTTCAAGAACTTCAAAACTTTGCTATCTCACAAAGAAATAGCATGTGCTCATGCACTTCTTGGAAACTTGGAAAATATCTACTCTAATATGTATATAAATGAGAAGTTAAATAAACCCACTGACTGGTTTGTTGAAGTATATGCCCTTCCTCACTAGTTGATTTTTCTGCCATACACATGATTAGCTAAAAATGGTAGCAAACATGACAAGCATGTTGCTACAACTTGAAGTACCTTCCCAATGCTAGAAATAATGAAGCTTTCCAATACTGGGACACCTTGGTCTTCAACAAGATCAACTTGCTCCTTCTAGTGAAAATCTTCCTCATGCTCTGGAATGGGGCATGATTGAGGGCAATATGTATTGTTGTAGAGCTAGATGCCTTATGGGACATCCTCTTTATGGATTCAGGTCTAAGAAATCAGCCTTGAACTCACTATTGTGCTCTAAAATAGTTGTAGCATGTTCTCCACAAGCCCATGTGAATCTTTGCAAACAAGGGACTACACCTCCTACACTTGTATAGGTTCTTGTAATGTGGGAGGGAGGGATGGTTGTGTCTTCTTTGGTGTCTCTATTGTAATATACAGTAGTCTCATCACTTGTAGTTCTTTCTCACACCTTTCTTTTTATGCAACCAACTCCCTTGCAAAAATTGATTCATGCTCTTATTTTTGGGCCTCTAGTCTCCTTGCACACTTTGCCTCAAACTATACTCATTGTTGTGTATGGTTATATTTATTCCTCAACATTGTTGGTTTACTTTCATATGCAAGTTATAAAGTAATTAACAATATCCACTTGTGGGAAAAGAGTTTATAGAATACTAATTCACCCCCATCCCCCCGCTCTCAGTATTATCTATTTCAAGAAATGAAGGAAGAACTAGATCATATTGTGAAGAATAAAACATGGGAATTAGTTCCTATACCTAAAGAAAAGAATGTTATAAAAACCAAATAGGTATTCGGAAACAAGATGAATGAGCAAGGAAAAGTTGTAAGAAACAAGGCTAGACTTGTGTGCAAAGGATACTCACAACAAGAAGGAATAGATGTTGAGGAAACATATGCTCTTGTAGCTAGAATGGAAGAAGTAAGAATGTTCTTGGCTTATGCGTTGAATAAGAAGTTCAAAGTATATCAGGTTGATGTTAAATCAGCTTTCCTACATGGATAACTTGAAGAAGAGTTATACATTGAGTAGCTTGAAGGTTTCCCTTTTATAGAAGAAAAAGATATGGTATGCATACTAAATAAATCTCTATATGGTCTAAAGCAAGCACCTAGAACCTAGTATGCAAGGTTGGACAACTATTTGGCAAAACTTGGATTTGTTAAATGTACATTAGATAGTAACTTGTAATTGAAAGAAATTGAGAATGGTTTGTTGATAATAATAATATTTGTTGATGACATAATATTTGGAGGTAATGATGAAGCAAGTGATAAGTTTACTGAAGAAATGAAGAATGAGTTTGAGATGAGCATGATAGGAGAAATGAAGTTTTTCTTAGGTTTGCAGATTATATAGAATAGTGATGGTATTTTTATTTCACAAGCTAAGAATTTGAAAGATTTTTGAAGAGATTTGGATTGGAAAGTTGTAAGCCTAATTGGTCACAAGTTATCTAGGGAGGATGGGACAACTATAGTTGAGCAGAAGAAGTACCAATCCATGATTGGAGGTTTGCAGTATCTGACTCACTCCAGACTAGAAATAGCAAATGCAATTGGAACTGTAGCTAGATTTCAAGATGATCTTAAGGAGTATCATTATGTAGTAATAAAAAGGATATTCAAATATTTGAAAGGAACATCTTACTATAGAATATGGTATGCCAGATCGAGTTATTTCACTCTATGTGCATATATTGATGTGGATTGGGTAGGCAGTATGGATGATAGAAAAAGAACCAATGGTGGAGCATTTTTTCTTAGAGGAAGATTAGTTTCTTGGCTAAGAAAGAAACAATATTGTATTTCAAAGTGTATACATGAGGCAAAGAATGTAGGAGTAGAAAATAATTGTAATCAAGTTATGTGGATGAAATAGATGTCAAAGGATATTGGGATTGAGTTTATAGAACCTATTATCATATGCTATGATAACTCAAGTATAGTAAGTATGTCTAAGAGTCCTACATTGCATTCTAGGACTAAGCATATATCTATTAAGTATCATGTCTTGAGAGAGAAGACAACACAAAAAAGATTAGACTGAAATATGTGAGTACTAAAGATCATATTGCAGATATCTTTATGAATCCTATACCTAAAGATACATTTGAGTACTTGAGAGGTATGCTTGGGGTTATGCCCCTACCTACTTCTAAGTAGATGATGTAGAGATTGCATTAGTCCAATGGTATAGAGAACTATTATTAGATTGAACCAAATTTTGATGCTTTTTATGTGGGGGAGCATATGTTATGACTTAAGTCTTTGAGGACTCTTTGTATTTGGTCTTGAATAGTGTCTTTGGACACTTGAGTTAGTTGAAGACTTGGAAAAGTAAATTGACATATTGAGGCCTTTGTCATTGATGTTAATGGAGGAGAAGAGTGCACAAAAAACATAACATATCCTAAGTGCATATGGGGATAAGAGTGCATGGAAATATCTACTTTATTAGGGAGATTTAAAGGAATTCATGTAAGAAAGAAGCAAGAATATCTCTATGGGGGAGATATGTAGCATGAGGAATTCTAATGTATGGTGAGTTTTTTATTGTGAACAACTAATGCTGATCCTAACGAAGATGTAGAATAGAGCAGTGTTCCAAAGGATTTCAAATTTAGTTGATGAAAAGGATTTGAAAAGATGAGTATAGAAATAGTAGCAACAAGGTATTGTTTGGTATTCTTAGAACTTAAATATTTTTCATCTATGTTGTCATCAATTCTAAAGGGGGAGATTATTACCATGGTATTCCTTTGGGGGAGTATCCTAAGAATTGGAGAGTATTGACATGTTGCATTCATGACTGTGCTTTTTATTGATGACAACATAGCAATAAGTCTGTGAAGACTAACAGAATAGAAGACAAAGATCTTAGTTATATGTGCAATATTTTTATTATCTAGTGATGCCCATTCATGGACATGTTCGATAAAGTGTCCTGATGTTAAAGTCCAATGCATAGTACCTGATTTGAAGATGTATGAAAGATATGTCTAATTTATAGAGAGCAATACAATGACAGAGTACCTAAGAAGTAGTTTCTAATGTTTGTATTGCATCTTCTAACAAAGATCTAATATGGAAATGTGCCAGTCATCTTGTAACCTACAACAATTTGATAATGACATTAGTGAATGTACGAGTGCTAGTGTCACATGTGTGAGAAGTTGTATAGACTGTGAGCTAAGAGTGATATTAAAATTATAAATAAATAAATTATCTTATTATAATTAATTAGGAAAGCTTCAAGCCCGACTCAAGGGATTATTTTGAAGATACGATGTTGTGATCATTGTATTGAGTGTAATGTACAAAAAGGAGTAGAGTGTTTGGTGAATGTGAGTAAGTGATCCAAAGGATTATTGGGTGTAGTATTTGTGGTATGGTTACAAGATTAGAAGGAGTAGGGGTTTGGTTGATAGGACAGAGAAAGGGGAAGGAAGAACTATTCATTTCTATTATTCTATAGGGATTAATACAGAGATCATTTGGATAGTGGATTCATTGGTCTTTCTTTGAAGCTATTTGGACAGTGGGTCCATCTGTCTTCCAGAAATCCTAATAGGGTCAGAATCTCCTAATAGGGATTCAAAGTCTCCTAACAAGGATTGATATGTAATGAATGTTGTTATAGACTCCTAACAAGGTTCATCCTCTAATAAAGAATATTTATATTAGTACATCATCTTGTGGATGCCCAACACCAGGGTTTTCCCTCTAATCAAGGGATTCCCTAGTTAATGTATCTGGTGTTATTGTGCATGTGTATCTTGTCATGGTTTCATATTATATTGCTCATATGGTTTAAGTTTAATAAGGTTGATATTTCTTATATTAGTTGGATAACTAATTCACCACCCCTCCCCTCTAAGTTCTATTGGTGGACTATATATTCTAACAAATTCTTTATCCTCTCCTTTGCCCTCAGTTATCTGGAGTTGTCTTGTGCCAAGATTTCCCTCAAGATCTTTAATCACCTTCTTTGTTTTCCTATCTATCTTATGAACTTGAGTTTGCATTAAAATTTTAATCTTGGCTGATTGATAATTGCCAAAAGTCTCAACATTCTTTTTTATCTTGTTAGATAATAATGTAGTAACTACTACAATAACTTCATCTACATTCACTCCATATTTTATTGGCCTTAGCCATGCAACCCTTGGTACTAGTACTTGGGTATAGGTGAAATCAATTTCCACCATGAAACATATATCATAAAACTAATGATCTAGCACTGATTTTGGTATCCTCATCCTATTCTTTATCTTATTTTTGAATTATTCAAAATACTTGTTCATGATAGCCTCAAATTTTTCTCCCAATTATTTGATAAGGTAACTTATATGTTCTGTTGGAGTTCTTTTTCGTAAGGAACATATCAGGTGGGTTTAAACCTGATACCAAGAAGCATAAGATAGGGACAAGCCTAAGGATGAGCTAAGCCCTATATTCAGTAGGGCTAAATCTTAGTTCTAGGCCAACATTAATAGAGTCATTAGGACTCACTTCACTTTAGGCTCTGTAGGGCCAAGTCAGAAAAACCGTAGAGATTGATCTTATTAACTTGGTACTCTTCTCTCTTCTCTATAATACTATCCCCTATAGCAGAAATGGCCAATATTCTTCTATGATTTGTTGATAAATTTCTTAATCATAGTAGTTGACTACCACCAAAAAGTAATTGCAAATAAGTAACGACCAGAAATTTTAGTTTTTAGTACATAAAATGGTAAATTGATGTATTGTATAGATATTTTGCAATTAAGTGAATCATTAGTTCATCCTTGAGCTTGTCTTATCGAGTGGGATATGGAGTCAAAGATTACCAGATTTAGACCTTTTTAATCAACTTGTGATTAAGATTGTCAATATTGAACTATAAGTTTCATTCTTACCATATCCTTTTCACAAACCCTAAACATTATCAATTATAGAAAAAATTAACCAATTTTAAAAATGAGTAGCAATCAGTAAAAGATATACAATTCATACAATTTTCCTTAAATTGAATGAAATTTGTTCATATTAGTCTCAAGATTATGAATGTATGAGAAAGGAGACAAAACTCAAAAGACCAAGATATTTAAGTGAATATCCTTCTTATTAAGATGTTTATAATACTAATAGAGACTCATAATACCACCCAAAAAAGAAGCCATTGGTACCAAGTATTCACTTTTATATTCAAGTATGCAATAACTGAACTCATTCACATAATCACAGAACAAATGGACAGATTGTAAAATAAAACATGATAATAAGAAAAATTCTACAAATAACCAACCTGTACTCTTCATCTTGGAAATCCATAAATAGGATTGCAACAAGCTATAGATGAGAGGAGGACACATGTCAAAATTAGAATTGATACAAAAACTTGGAAGATGGGAACAAAAAGGTATGCATAACATTCTTCCAAAATATCAATGAAAAAAAAGAAAAGTAGTTGAGATAGTAAATGAACATTTATATCATGCTTTTCATTTTTCTCCTCTTTGTCCTTCACTATCCTTCATGAGAAATATCTCAACTACTTCCTACCGGCAAAGCCTTAATCTCTCCTACCATCTTCCAAACATAAATTTCCCTTTTTGTGGGCCACTCTATAGTTTTGACCTCATGCAAATCCTGAGTGGCTTTGGTCCACCTAGCATCCATGATTGCTTTAGATTCAACAATAAATTTATTCAAATCTATTTTTACCTTAAAAAGGGATTCAATTAATTTATTGTATGGGATAGTAGAAGTATCTTCAAAAACTAACACTGTAGCCTCCTAATTTAAAATGACACCAAAGGAATTAGACCATCCTTTCCAATCTATCGCTGTGCTAGTGGTATCCAAAATTGATGGTATACAGGGTTGTATTCCTTGAGATAAAACCTTTAACTTTCCTTGTATAATTTGTAACTTTCCAATGAAGAAACCAATCAATTCTTTAACAATATCCAAGCCTTCACTCCTATTATTTTATCAAGAAAATCTAGATTTTTAGCCATTAATACAATTAGCCTCTCAAAAAATTGAATATATGGCCTATCACCAAGCCTTGCTACTGCTAATTCCATGTTAGTGAGTGTATTCTAAGCTGCATTTATTCTATCTTTGAGGTAATTTTGTCTTAAGTCAGCAAAATACTAACTATTCCTAGGTAAGATCTGTAGTGTCCTCTATTTCACCTTAGCAGGGATATGGACATTCTCCAATCTCTTATTTCCCTTTATAACCCATGATGCTTGAGGGATATCATCATCTACTTCTATTTCTAAAGTTACATCAGGTTCAGGGTTGTCTAGGCATACCCTATCATCCTCTTCCATTTGTCCCTTAGGCATTTTAGCCATAATCTTAACATGGTCAATGACCATCTTCTTGATCCTTTGAGGATAAGCGGATATCCATATAAAATCCCAAGAATTGGGGATTTTCTCTTTTCATTTCTCTCTCTACCCTTAAAACATCATCCAACTTTGCTAGCCTATCACATACCTTACCCTCTGCAACTATGTTTGGAATAACATTCTCATGGGGTAATTAATTGGTGCTGGGAAGTACATAATTTCTCATTTCTTTAAGGTTGACCCTCATCCAATTATCAGGATCATAAATTCTATAAGGGTTGGTTGATAAATTGTAGTGGTGAAGGAAAGCATGTATCTGATCAAGGGCCTCTTTTCCAATTGTAAAATCCCCCACCCTCAAACATCTACACATGAAAGTGCCTTTATGCACTTTGGGACCTAGATAATCCTTGTTGACCATGAAATGTCCACAAAATCAGAAAAATGATAATTACTATCCCATAACTATGTCCACAATTAAATTGGTAGAACTTCATTTGCATCAAATGTGTGGTCAATGAAGTCAGAACTCATATACCCTACATTCTTTTAGAGGATCAAGTGCATCAACAGTGAATAGTTTTGGAACTTGAAGTCCTTTATTTCTCCACTTTGAAACCTGGTAATATTTTCTTTTGTCGCCTCTAAAATGTGTCCAACATAATCATACTCCCCCACATGGTAGGATTCTTGCACATCCTTGGCAATTATAAATTCAGCTCCATAAACCAAATCAATTCCATCTTTGCCAACCACCTTATGGACAATATACATTGTCTTTACAAAATAATTTTAAAACATGTCCAGAGGCATCATTTTTTCTACCTTTTTAGGATAATCACCCACATTCTTCAAATCCATGGGAATATGTTGTAGCATAGATTTCCTAGTATAGGCCTTGGTATTCACCTCAAATTTCTTCTGCAAATCTTTTAAATCCATAGACTAGCCCATAGCTCCATCTAGTCCAAAAGCCTCAATGAATGATTCATGGTCAAGTGTACATAGAATAGTTCAATCCTTTATATGGAAGGATTTGGTGACCAGATTGTAGCAACAAAATAGGGCCTTCAACAAGTCTACATCTACAAAAACTTTTGGAAATATCAACTTGGCTAAGTTCTTCTTCCATGGATTACACACATGAATCTTCTTTTCCCTATTATAGTAGAAGTACTTGAGTAGCTCAAAACTAGTGACACTAGGGTACACAACATCTCTACAAAGAGCATATGGATCAAACAGGTATGGTCATCTACATCATTGGCATTGGAAGAACCACAGAAAAGTTTAATCCATTCTTCAACAAACCTATTAGGTTTCCTCTATCATGATTTTCCTACCTTAGAATTTGAAGTCTCTACAACCCCTATTTCTAACGATTGAATTTCTTCCACCTCTTTATCAAAAATCTTGATAGTATGCTAGTGATCACAATATGGACTCTACTAGTGAAGCTTTGAAACAACAATTTGTCTATAATGAAAACTGTGCAATTACTCAAAGTCTATTTCTCAGCAAATGGCAAACTATAACTGTCAAATAGGAAATCCTTTATAATTCAATTTATAAAAATTGACGTTGATCTTTGCATTGATTTTTAGCATGCTTGAAATATTATATCAGCTCATTTTGTCACCTCAGTGGAGCGTCACCATTACTATCCAACAATATATTTTTTGTACCATATTCAAATTTGATTGGTTAAGAAGCTTATTGTCATTTCTTGCTCAAAAAAGTGACTAGCACGTTTCATGTCATAATAGGGTCTATGATCTTATGATCATTACTAATGAAAAGACTCCTCATATTATCTTATAGCTAAAGAAACAATTCTACAATGTTACAAAAGATTTTGAAAAACCCTTGTTGAACAGTCAAAAACCAAGGTGAAACCCTCTATGATCTTATAACTTCTTTAGTTGTTGTGGCATCAGCACTAACCTTTTCTTTGTCCACAATCTTACGGAAAATAGCTTACATAAAAAGGTGTAACATCTTATTTTAATCAACTTTACCCTACAATCTTACAACTGCAATCATCTTTTTTACTTTGTAACATCTCTAGCTATTGCTCAAACTCTTACGATACTACAAGAAACTATTATACTCCTCTATTGTAGCATCGTGGACCTTTCCCCCTTTTTTTATGATCCTATGATCATAGCTTACTCATAACATCATAGCATATTATTCATTACCTTGAGATCTTGCAATAAATTTCCTATCATAAGATTGGAGATCACCACGTACCACACAACAAATATTATAAAATTCTTTTTTGGTCCCACTAGTTTGACTAAGCATCCATCTGGTACTTGTTTCACATTTTGATAAATTAGGGTTGGACACCTTTCACCTATTTGATAGTGTATTGTTACCTTTCCTTGTCTTTTTCCACCTTATGATCCTATGATCAATACTATCCTGTAAGATCGTAACATTCAAATTTTACCTTTGTGACCTTACGATGCTCTTTAACTTTGTAAAATCACAACACTACCTTCTTCCATTGTACTCAACACCACGATCACCTGCTTTGTCATAATCTTATAGAGAAAGAAAAGAAAACCATTCAAATTTCCATGTGATCATATGATATAAAGGAAATTGTAAGATCAGGAAGACTAACTTTATCATCCACGATACCTCAACACAACATTTTATTTTAAGATTAGGACATTGAAAACTCTTCCTTTTAATACTCTACTAACCCTTTTATCGTAACATCATGGAATACAATTTAAAAGACAATAGCTTTAAAACCTAGGTTAGGGCCTAGACTCTGATTTTATGAAGATTTCTTGCAATATAAAATGGAACCAAAACCCTAGGGCACCAAATTTCACACTTGGAGTAAAAATGAAAAATAATCTAATTAGGGAAAAAGTATGTTAGGGTTTCCTCTACAAATGAAAAATAAAAATATACAACCCTAATAATTACAACAATCTGACTATTTTCACCATAAAATTTGAAAATCAAGCTTAGTGAAAATAGGAGCTATCATGTTCTGTGGCCAATCTACTCCTATCACATGCAACTATATCAACATTAGGGAATAAATTATGTACATAAAAAATATACAAACAAGTAAAGATCCAAACTTGCAAATGTTGATACTAGTTTGACTATAATGCAAGGAATAATGTTTAGTCAGCTTGACTGATTAAATTTTTGTGAAATTACATGCACTACAAAATCCATAACTAGATCTTCAATCCCATTAATCGGTATTCCATGATTGTTCCATTTAGCCTTTATTGTTTGTTCAATGATGTCTTTTTGAGCACAACTCATTTTCTTTGGTCTGTCCAAGGTAGGAAAACCGCCAGTAACTTGGTGAATTATTTACTTGTTTATCTTCATTGATCCACCTTATAACCATATTTTCATGTCATGGACTTAGCTTAACATAGTCTTGATCCAATCTACCTTGAATACCTTCAGGAACACTAGGGCATGGGTAAACCCCTTCTCGACAACAACCTTATTTTCATCTCTCAAAAATTCATTGTCACACAAATTCTCATAAGTTGCTCACAATTTAGAGTCTCTAATTTCTACAATGTACACATGTAGCATGATCACACATCATGAACCATTAATACTCAAGGTGGAATTAACGACAAGGTGCTGATTCATCACTAGTCATTACAATGTCAAGGTACTCCTTGAGTTTTGGTGGAGGAAATTGATCATTCCTCACAATTTGTGCATTACTTTCCTTCACTATTTCCTTTTCGAATTTGGATGTAGAGGATGCCATTTCAAAGCTAGGGTTTAAACAAATTTTATTCAACAACTTTGAAACCAATTTAACTCAGCACTAAAAATTTACTTACTGAATTCCTCAAATTTTACCAAATGCATGTTGTGATTCACTTGTTATGTCATTGAAATCACCTCAATCACCTTTGAATCACCTATGCACTAAAAACATGTAGTAATATAAAAATGAGTACTCAAATTTGATATATACAATCAATCTATTTATTTAGGTCTGTAATAAATGTATTGTACTTTGGTAGCTGCATTCCAACAATCTTGACCTTTACATTGTGTTCATGCTTATTTTCAAATACTCAATCACCATTACTTGTCTCAGTCAATACTATTTAGCTCTATTAATACATCAGCTTGATCGGTGTAAGCTCTCAGTCTATATCACAAAGCTTAGTCAGTACAAACAATATTACCAATGCTTGACACTTGATAGTGTAATTTATTCTATTGCCTAATTCTTCTCTTAGATATGTCCTAGAGCATCTTGATTCATGCTGATATGGAATTTTAATGACATTTCTTGTTAGGAACTTGTGTATAATATATCATTTAGGTATACAATCCCTTACATACCTTCTTTTCTTAGTTGGATGTGGTGTGATCACCTGATCCATTGGATTGGGTGATCTCAACTTTTCTAAATCCACTACCTCAAGCTTCTACAACCTTTTTACATGATTGATTCATCTCAATCTTTCCTTTTCCTTTATTTTTTTCATTATTTGGTGTTGGTTCTTGGTTTTTTCAATTCTTACTAACATGTCCAACCTTGAGACAACCAAAACAAACTAGATTTCCATTCAATCATTTCTTGTAATCAACTCTGACGTGTCCTAATGCAATTTTATGGAATGTGTCCATATTCTCCACAATAATGACAATTATACCATGTTTTGTAATCCCAATTGTGAGAGTTACCTTGCTTAGGTGCATGATCTTTCCTTTTAGATGTCGAGTTGAATTTTTCTTTGGATTTGCATTCTTGAGCTCTATGTCCATATTTCTAACAAATGTAACAATGTCCTTTGAATCTTGGTGTAGTTGGTGCATAACTTTCCTTTGACCTAAATTCATGTGCTTGGTGTCCTTATTTCTTCCAATTAAAATATTTATCAATAAGCCTAGGTTTAGGGTTTTCCATACTATTTTTTCTTTTGTAAATGCTTATTGTGTATCCAATCTTTTCATAATGATGACATGTAGGTTTGTCTTTAGGTTTTGTATTTCTTTTCTCTCCACTCTTGGATGACTCCTTTTTCAATAGATGAAGAGTGCTTGATATGTCCTAAACTAGAAGTATCATTGGATGACCTTGGTAATCTCATCGGTTCTTTAAAGTATATTATAGCTTCACTTGGTTTAGTCATTTTTTCTAGAAGTTGTTTCTAAGATCTCAACTCGTTCTTTAGGTGGTCAACTTGTGATCTTGTATCTGTAATCTCTATGTTCTTTCTTTTCAACTCCTAATTTGGGAGTAACAACTAATTCATCACATCCAATTGATTATTTGTAAGATTTTGCACATCAAATGTCCTTTATTTGAGTCTAGTATCCATCTATCTTTTATCTTCCTCAACCATGATCTTATCTTCTTCAAATTTCTTCTTTTGTTCAGTCACTTCACATAGTCTAACTAATTGAGTTTCATGTTTTGTAATGTCCCGACTAGTGAGGACAACAATTTACCTGGAAAACCAATGTTAGAATTATACAATAATAAAATATATTTTACTATTCTACCCTCTATCCTAACCCAACCTTAAAGATGTCTCTAGATCGGGTTTCCTAACCCTTAGTTATTCAACAATCTTTTTCTAGAGTGCACCCCTTAAGGCTCACATATGCATATGTTGACACCATAAAAATTTCTTTCCATTATATTTCCTCAGGCATGTTGGTCAGATGGAGATAAAATTTCTCACACACCAACATTATAGAGGTTATATCCTTTTAGGTAGTGTTTGGCCAAATGGGAATTTCCCCCATCTCTAATACCAATGCTATATGTCCATCTCTATTGTGTCTTCCAAATGGGTAGTTATACCCATCTCTGATACCAACATTGAGATTTTGTGCTCTATTTCATTGTGTTAGCCAAAGGGGAGGTTAGACCCATCTCTAATACTGCCACTGTAGAAGTTATGATCAAATCTTCTCCCATAAGAGATTCCATTAATCAAGTAACCTTTAATGAAAATTAATATTATTTATTAATCTAAAAAGAGACTATCTCAATCTTAAACCATTGACCATTAAATTATGTGTTTTATCCATTTCGAATTCCACTTTGGCACCTAAGTGAATTCGGTAGACACTACCTTCTGAACTAGGCAAACTCTAGATTGCTTGATAGCTACAGAAAATTGTCTTCAGTGCCTAAATGAGTTTGACATACATTGACTGATAATGATATGACATTTGTGTAACATCAGAGACAACACACAATTAATCATTTGTATCCAACACACCCTTCCTTAAATTTATCATCCTAAAGAAATTAGATGATTTCTTCTTTTGAGTTCGAATATATATTTCGTTTAGCCCAAATTCTTAGGTTGCTATTATGGATATTTTTGAATCCTTTATAATATTCATTAACTTTCTACATTAGCATTTCATATAAATTATTTTTGTAGATCCTCTTTAACCCTACAGGGTGGCAAGATCATGCTCTAATATCACTGTAATGTCCCCACTAGTGAGAACAATATTTCTTGAAAAATTAATGTTAGAATTTATACAATAATAAAATATCTTTTACTATTCTACCCTTTATCCTAACCAAACCTTAAAGACATCTCTATATTGGGTTTCCTAACCCTTAGTTATTCAACTGTCTTTTCTAGAGTGCACTCCTTAAGGCTCACATATACATATGTTGACACCATAAAAATATTCTTACCATTATATTTCCTTAGGCATGTTGCTCAGATGGAGATAAAATTTATTGCATACCAACATTATATAGGTCATATCGTTTTAGGTAGTCTTTGGCAAAATGGGCATTTCACCCATCTCTGATACCAACATATATGTCCATCTCTATTGTGTTAGTCAAATGGGTAGTTATGCTCATCTTTGATACTAACACTAAGACTTTGTGCTCTACTTCATTGTGTTAGCCAAATATGAGGTTACACCCATCTCTGATACTGCCACTATAGAAATTATGATCAAATCTTCTACCCATAAGAGATTCCATTGATCAAGTATCCTTTAATGAACATTAATATTATTTATTAATCTAAAAAGGGACTATCTTGATCTTAAACCATTAAGTCATGTGTGTTATCCATTTCAAATTCCACTTTTACATAAATTATCCACAAGTATGATTCATTAATATAAATAAATTCATAAACATAATTAAATAAATATTATCCACAAGCATACTTTTCTTACCTTCCTCTTTTCTTGGTCCACATGGCTCTATTCTTAGTCGAACCTTCAATAAATTATTCCTTCTAGATTATCTCAATGATATATTTACTTTCTAAAATTCTTCTTTTTCTAATTATATGGAAAGGATAAAATGTACTTTATGTGTTTCTTCTTTTCCAAGAGTCACAACCTTTCATAATACAAATCCTTTTTAGAAAGTCACTTCACTTCATGGTTATAACCCTTTCTCACAACACTTCATTACTAAAATTATTTGTAAAAGTCTCTATACCTTTTTAATCACAATATTTTTGAAGAGTCACAACTATTCATAATTATGACCCTTTTGAAGGTTCGCATCCTTTCAATATCATTGCTACCTTTTCAAAAAGTCACTTTCTTATTTTCTTCATATTACTTTCCTCTTCCATTTTTTCCTTTTTGAACTCCTATCTTCTTCTCCTCTTTTCTCCTCTCTCTAAAATAAATTCTCCTCCCTTTTATATCTTGATTTTAAGGAGTCATGTCTATTTGTTAAACATCTCTTGACTTTTCATTAGATTTAGTTAATTTAATTTATTTAATTTTATATTATTTATTTACTTACTTATTTATGTTTATTATTATTTGTTATTAAATTCTATTTAAAAAGTTAACATACTTTCTACAATATTGTCTCTTGTATTTATTTTTATTTCTTTAATTACTTATTGAAATTTTATTATTATTTTATTATTATTTAAAATATCATTCTAAATATTATTTCATTGACAATATAGATTAAATAATAATAATTTCCTATTTTTATATTTTAGTATTAGTTTTAATATAATTTATTATCATTATTTATTTAATAACAATTGTATTAACTAATTATTACTAAAATTATATCTTAAAATGAGGATATGACATGTTCTCTCGAGTCCTCTAACTTCTAGACTTAGAATGTTGTTTTTCTCCAATATATATATGTTATTGTTGCATTACTGTCACTAGCATTTCCACTATTAAGCAATTCTTTGACATCAGCTTCCTTATATAGAGTGTCATTCTACCAAATGGCCATATCTTTCCTTTTCTTCAAGGATTTTCTCAACTCTTCTTTTGTTGCTTCAAGTTGTTACAGCATGATCTAGATTTTAATCATTTGATTCTCAATGATCTTTCCTTATATGTAAGCCTCCATCTCCAAAATCTAAACTCTCAAGTTGTTAGACTTCTTTCAAAAGAAGAATTCTTTGATACCAATTGTTGGAAGTCTTATTGGGAAACAAGATACTGAGAGGGGGGGCAGGGGGGGGTGGGGGTGGGGGGGAGGGGTGGGTGTGAATTAGGATCTATAAAAAAAAATCACTCTTAAACAAAATAATATGTTAGTAACATTCACTCCTAATCTATCTCATATCTTAGATCTCATACCACATGATCATAAACTATAATTCTGAAATAAAATCTATTTAAGCATAACATCTATGAAAACATCAACACATAACACAAAGATTTTGGTAACCCAAAAAGCTTCCAAGGTGAAGGTAAAACTAGGGTGGGGATTAAACCCAAAAAAAATTTACTGATGCAACAACAAAGTTAGTCTATTAGGGCTATAATTTGATCACTTTTGATGATCTACCCTATGAGGGGTTTGCTTAGTTAAAAGAAATATAATAGTATTACTATACAATTTTTTAGATTTGATTGTGTGAATGATTTTATAGCATCAACATTTCGGATCACAATTTTCTCCTTTGTTCATTTGCATGAACATCTTGATGATGGATCACGTAGTGTGATCCAAAATGTTGATGATATAAAATTGTTTACACAATAAAATTCAAAAAATTGAATAGTAATATTGATGTATTGTGGAAATCTGATAGCTCTAATAAACATAAGAGTGTTAATTCTACCTTGATTAAGGGATTTAAACTTACAATAAAGTAAGCACTATGTTAGGAGATTTAAACAAGGTCTATTAAAATCACTATGTCAAGAGATTTTCCCGGATTCACTTGTTAGAATGTCTTAGTACCTGATCCTTCAATAGTTTCTCCAAAGATATTTACAGATCTTCTCTCTTCAATGTCTAAATCTGATCTCTTAATCTGATTTTTTCTATTTATCCCTTCACTGCTAGGTGCTCTGTCTAACCTCCTTATCAAACTTTTCCTTCCTTTCTCTACCCTTAGCTTGTTTTCTCTTTCATGCTTTCATGTCTCTTCCATTATGATTTTAGGGTTAGATCCCTTCTTAAATAGATAATTGTAGAAAGTTCTAGATTATAATCAATGATTCATAATTCATCCTTTTCCCATTTATCCCTTCTAATTTTATAATCAGTAAATCTATCTTTCTTGGGATTAATTCCTTCTAAAAAAATACATAATTTTCTCCTTAACTATCTCTACAATCCTTAAATGTTGCATAGAAGTTGGCTAAAATGATTTACATAAGTGTTTGTGCCATTACAAACAATATACCAAAAATTATTTACTCGATCATAACTAAAATTCATGTTGTCTCTCAACTTCTATAGGCTCGACATATACTATTTCACTCAGCATAAGTTAATCTTTAGATCACTCGGTCTCCATTATTTTACTCAGCATATATATTGGCTCGGTCTCTACTAGAATGCTCGGCAACCTTTGACTTGTTTGTCATCTAGTGATATATAACCAAGTCCTTGTAGCTCAACCTTCTCTGGATGGCTCGGTCATAGTGATGACTAATCAACACTACCTTAAGAATGACTAAGTGTTGGACACTAATAGACAACTTTACCTTATAGATCAACAATGATGACTGATCAACCCTACCTTGAGAATGATTAAGTGTTGGACACTAATAGACAACTTTACCTTATAGATTAACACTACCATGAAGCTTTGTAGAAGGCTTTATCTACTCTTTCACTTCCATTATTGAATGCAAATAATATTAAGTCATTTTCAAATTATATGTATACTATTTCATCTTTTCCTCCCATTATCTTCACTAATGATGACCTTCCTCCTGTAGAAATTTATAATAGGTATAATGCTCTTATGGTTGTTGTGTCTATTAATAGAAATACCATACATCACACTTTGATTGATAATGGTCCAGGCTTGAATGTTTGTAGCATGGACATGTTAAAAGCTATACAAGTTGATGTTTCAACTATTCAACCTGATTATGTGCCTATTTGTGGATTTGATAAAATTAAAAAACATGCTTTGGGGATTATAACATTATCCATCAAGGTTGGTCTTGTCATCTATAGACCTTTATGCATGTTATGCCTGGTCTACTAAATTACAACTTGCTCTTAGGAAGACCTTGGCTGCATACTATGCATGTTATTCTTTGTACACTTCATAGAAGGCGTGTTGTGTTTATAAAAATATCATGTATACTCTTCATGTGAATGATGTAGCTATTCCTTTCTTAAATGTTAAACAGTCTCAAACTTATTCTACACAAGACCCTACAAAATAGAAAACTAATGAAGAACTATCTAAGACCAAAAACCTCTCTTCTTCTCTTTTAGAGGATTATCGGGGGACATTGGATTTCAACCCTACATTTATTGGACAATATAAAGTATCAAATTTACCCTTTATGAAAAGATAAGATGAACATGAAAAGAAAACATTTTCTCGACTTACAAGTGAATTGAAAAACACATTTTTGCATGCATCTACTGAATAAATTGTAGAAACTATTAAGCCATAATATTATGACATACATACTTATGAAGCACCTTTAACTCCTAGTGTTATGGAGTATGATGCACTCTATTAAAGAAATCTAGATTTAATAGGAAAGGTTGCAAAAAATTCAAACAAGGAATACAAGTCCATTTAGATAGTGACTTTCCTAATCATACATTTGGATTGGGATTCAACCCTTATAAGAAACCTTTATTGTTCCCTTTGAATTTTAATTACATTTTTAGTGGATATTTTAAACTGATTAACCTTGATCTTTTGGATTTTGACAAGAAAACTAAAATGGATGTTTTTCTTAATGATGAAGCCCTAAGGTATTTTTTAAGGGTTTATGATAATCTTCCCTCTTTTCATCAATAGAAGTGAAGGTTGTATTGTTTAAAGACTAATGGTTATTTTGGAGAAGATAGAAACTATCAGAACACATATGATGAAAAATTTCCTCTCAAAGATCCTATGAATAGTAATTTTCTCATAACAAAAACTATTGATGTTTAGATGGATTCTATGGAATCTAAAAAAGAGATTAAGATTGGAAAATAATTGACTCATGAGGAACATAAAAATTGAGTGATCTATTGAAGGAATTTAAAGGTTATTTTGTGTGGTCTTATGTTGATATGCCTATCAATTATCTAAGACTTTTGTTGGCTTCTAGTTTGACAAAATTTTAACAACCTCTTAAAAGATTAGGATACCTAGGAGTTAGCTACAAACCATTATTGGTATTCTAAAAATAAAAATAAAAGAACCAACTAACAAGACTCTGAACTATCTTCTCCACTTTGAAATCTGCAAAATTCAGGCATGTATACCTAGGAATTCATGCTTTATCTCTTTAAAACTCAAAATATTAACATGAATTCTAGAGTAATAGATGATTTCCTTATTTTCTTCTAACTCTAGGACTATAACAGAGATGATAAATGGCTATTTCATCAAACCCTAGAACTCTTTGAATCAAGTATAAGCTCATGTTTCAAGAACTTCAACAACACAATATTAAAATGATTGATTTATAAGATTTATATCATATAGATGTTCTAAACTAGATAATTTTAAAGGATGATCAATTCCTTATCCATTGGGCTATTAACTGACAAGAATTTAACATCTACTTCTAGATCTATCTCAACACTTTGTGAGAAGAACATCAATATTCATTTTCAAATCTCATTCTTATCAAAATCTTGAATGAAAACCATAGAATTCTTCCAATTTACATTAAGAATTTACATAACCCATTATATTATTAGAAAAAGTAAATTGAAATATAATTCAAAACATATTACAACTGAAATTTAATGATTTTTTCTTATTGAATATAAGAGAATGAAATGGAGATAAAAGAAGAGACAAGATCTAGAATGATAAGCCAACTTTCTACATTTTATATTAACTTCTTTTAAATTTATACACTCAATGACAAATCCTATCAAAAGATAACTTGATTAGACCAACAAATGTTAACTTTTTTCATTCTACTTTTGGAAAAAAATTATACAATATACATGGACTAACTTAGAAAATGAATAAGACTCTATTCATACTTAAATTCTCAGACCCTTGCTCCACATCTTGGAAATGCTTTTCTACAATAAGGATTGCAACAAGCTTTAGATAGAAGGACACATGTTCCAAAACATGATACAAATTTTTCATATCAAATAAAATAGTTACAAAATGAATATTGGAGATAGCCAAAATTAGAACAATTGTCAATCTGGCTGTTTAGGATCAACTTCATAGTTTGTAATGAGAGCATACCCACAATAGGTGAACCAAAAATATAAGGTGTGTCTATCAAGTAGTTTTCCACCCTCTTCATGTTATTTGACTTTTCCTTGCATGCTTAGTCACAATCTCAAGATGGAATTTCCTTTACCTCAGCACAACCTCCTAGATGGTAATGTCTAATTCCTCATTTTCCTAGGTGGCTCCTCTAACTATATTCAATTTGTTTGGGCATTTATTCCATTTTACATATATCAAGACTCTAACCTCTAGAACTTTTTTATTCATGTCTACCTCCATCTTGTATATAAGATCAACAATATTAAAAATTGTTGCTATGTCAATTTCTCCATTGTTGTAGGCAAAAAATCTTTCGTGCCTCAAAAAAGTTAACAAAAGAATCTAACATTTCTTGCAATTCCATTAGCTTATTGTCATCATCAATAATTCTATGTATAAAGCCAGGTTCCCCATTGGAAATGGTCTTCATTTTATCATTTATTAATTGTAACTTACCAGAAAAGAATGCATTTAATTCTTTGATCATGTTTATCATTTTTCTAGTGGAGATAATGATCTCTTTAGGTAATTCTTTCTTTTGGGCCAAAATTGGGACCAACTTATCAAAAAAATGAATGTAAGGACTCAAATTGATGAACAGAGGAGAAAGAATGGATAGTGCCTTAGAGAACTGATACTCTTTTTCCTATAATGCAATGTAGTTGCTATGAAGATTTTGGGAATCCTATTTGAGAATATTTATTTTATGAGAGAGCATACTCTCCATTGTTCTAATTTCTATTTCTTTTCCTACTTCCAGCTCCTCTACTTTCATATGTTGATCCATACCCTTATTTGATGCACCAACATCTATTTGGGTCTCCTAATCCTTTACCTCTATTATAGTTCTAGTTGTATTCTTCAAAGTTCTTACCTCCTTTTTGAGGGCAGCCATATTTTTCTCTAGCACATAGGTCTTCTTCATTTCCTCCTCATACTTCTTTTTGGTTTCAACAAATGTGCTACAAGTTTGAAACATCTATTCTTCCATCATATCTATTTTACTCTTCCCTATGAGTGAAATAATATTCATCATATTATGAATTTGGCTACTTGACATAGTAGTGACATTCTAGAATATCACATTTCCTCAGGCATATTCTTTGAATTTCATAATGTTGGCTTGTTGAATTCAGGGGCCATGCTCCAAATTGCCATTTTCCTTCTATCAACATTGAACCTAGACCCTTGCAATTCTCCAACAATGTTAGTGTCCTCAAATGAGATAGATCTACTTTTCCTTCTTATTTGATCTAGCATAAAAGATGAGTTGAGCTCCTATCCAAGGAAGAGCAATTCCACTTCTCTTCACCAACTCTCTAGCCTCATCAATAGTGTGTGTCTCACTGTTTGGGTCATATTCTTGTAGCTTTTGCACTAGTTTAGATACTTTCTCTTCAGAATCTCTTGGTTGAAATTGTAGACTGAGTTCATTATTTTTAATCTTCAACAAAAAGGACTTGAACTCCTTAGAATTTATGAAGTCATCATCCTTCACAAACTCTTGATCTTGGATTATTCTTTCATCTATCATCCTAGCTTCTAGCTCAAGTCTATTTGGTATTCATTCATTTTGTCTAGCTTGTTTTATCAAGAAGTTATGTCTAATAACATCAAAATATTTTTTCCCTCTTAGCATGATCTATAGTGCCTTCTACATTTCTTTATCTGTGATCTATATTAGCTTATGTTTCTTTCTACTACCTTAGGCCTAGGTTTAACTCTCTAGTTGATCCTCTTCATCATCAATCTCTATGACATCATCATGCTCTAGAGATTCAAGTGTTGCACTATCTCTTATTTTAGGAGGGACCTAAGACATTATAGCTTCATAATTGTCAAGGTACTTATTGAATCAATCTAAGTACCTTTCCTCATCATAGAAGCCTTTAAAAGAGGGATCATTTCTTTTCATCTCCTTTTCTATTCTCATGATTTCTTTCCATTTCACTATTCTATCTCTATAGTCCCCTATTTCTAGGTAGTTCATGATCACACCCTCTTCCCAATAGGGCTTACTACTTGGCAGATTGAACTTTATCATCTGCTTGAGGGCATGCTTTACAAGGTCATTGGGATCATAGATCCTAGCAAGCGCTAGGGACAGTAATAATTCACTCATGGATTCATCTATTTATTTAGTTACATCTTTGCCTATGAAAAAATTGCCTACCTTGATATTTCTATAAACAAAGGATTATTTTTTATTGTAGATCCTAGGTACTCCGTATTCATCATTATCAATTGCCAAAAGAATTATACAATCCCCATTCTCTCTGGAATATACCTAGGAAAAACATGATAGGGCTGGGGGCATCCATAAACCCTTATTATAGATTTTTTTTGAAAAAGAAAAACACTTGCTCATTCATGGCCTAAACTTATATCCTCATTAGGGCATGTAGATGGTCTAATTAACATCCTAACAACCCTAGAAATCCTCTTAGTAATATCAGCTAACATATATGAAATTGGAAAAACAAAATTATTATAAAAAGCTATAGAATTGGAATAAGGGTAAAACATTTACCATAACCTGGTCCACAACTATACTAGCATGTTTTCTCCATTCTCCTCAGTCCCTTCAATAAAATCAAGACTGATGTGACATATGTTCTTGTATAAAATAATATGCGTAAGCAACGAATAATGGTAGAATTTGAAGTTCCCCATCTCTCCCCTCTTAGAAACAGTAATCTCACTGTGCATAACATTTATAATATGGGTCAAAAAATCATACCCTACATTATGATGCATTTCTTCTATGTCTAGGGCCATTATGTATATACTGATAGGAGCATTCATCGTACCATCCAATCCAATCACCTTATCAATTCCAAAAATAACATACTAGAAGTATTTGCTAAAAAAATTCAAGGACATGAAGTCTACTATCTTCTTTGAGAGCTCACCCTATTCCTTTTTGGATTTAGGAATGTGTCTTCTCATGACCCTACCAGTGAGAAATATTTGCTGGTTCTTGAAGGTCATTCCATTTTCTCTTGCTCAATGACCTTTGTTATTAGTTATCCAAGGTTCAAAACTTCTATGAATGTCTCCCTATCCAAGGGCCATGGTAGAGTCATATCCTTCCTTGGAAATCCTTGAGTTGTAGGATTGTAGGATTTTATCAGAGATTTCACCAAATCTACATCAAATATCACCTCTAAAATGATTAACTTTGCTAAATGTCTATTCCAGAGATTGGAGATTGGTGGCTCACATAATCTATTATTATAGAAATACTAGAATAGTTCATTTCCATTAGTTTTTGGCATTGTTGCATCTCTGCAGAAACTATATGCATCTTTGAATATATGTGAATTTATTGTCTGAGCATTTGATGATCCTAGTAGGAAGTAAACCCATTCCTCATCATAGAGGCTGGCTAACTTTGTTATAGATTGCTCAAAACCTTGAGTGACTTCTTCTATGTTGAACTGTGATATCAACTTACCCTCTTCTTGTGTCATTTTTCTCTACTTTCAATTTTTTCAAACACTTTTTTCTAACTCAATTATTTGGAACAAAATTCATGCTCAATTTTCTTTTGGCTTTGAAATATTGTGAATTTTGTAATTGAAAATCTATTACATGATCTTTTCATAGTAGTTGAGCATAGGAATAGCATTGATGGCATCTTTAAGTCAGTATGCAGGAGAATTTTTGAAAACTTAGAAAAGCATCACAATCTAGCTTTATGACACTCATACTTGCCAATTTTCAAATCCCTTTTTACACTTTTTAGATAGTACCCATATTTTTTGTAATCATGAGGTTATAATAGTCATTTTACTACTTAAGTCTTAGGTTGTGACTATGTGAACACTATACAACTGTGAGATATTTGCGGCCTCATGAGGCTTTTCTTCTAATTCTTATTCCTACCTACAACTATGCAAAACCCTTAATCACAACATCATTGTCTATTTTCATGCTTGGCCTTTAAACCTTGTGAAAGAGTGAAACCTTTTTAAATTATCTTGTCTCTTCTTTGTAGTCTATGCTTCACCTTATGCTTTTTACCATGTGACTAAGTGAACATTACCATTATACATGATTGCTACTTCATGGATTATGTTTTGCTTTATATTCATAACCATGTGACTGAGCAATCACGCAAACCTTTTCATCTCTTGACTGCATCGTATAGTTGCAACTTTTTTTATTTAATTATGTTTCATAGGATACAAAGCTATGAACAACACCAATTGCACCATCATGGCTTGACTTTAACATTAGCATTTTAAGCTAGTGACTGCATGATACACCTCAAGACTAAGTGATTGTTGTGTCACGACTTAATTTTCACCTTATGACTTTAACAATGTGACCATACAATCAAGCACCTCATCCACACACTTTGACTTCTTTACTAGTTCATAGGAATCCATCTAACTACATCTTTTAGTCATGTGATCATGCAATTGAAGCTGATCACCAAGTCACGGCTTCACTTTACTATTCATCTTCTAACCATACGACTATGCGATCAAAGCTTACTTTATAAGCTCTTAACCCTTTTTTCCAGTTCATGGATTACATTTTACTTTACAAATTAAACCATGAAATTGAGCGATCAATCATTTTCAAATGCAATACTGATTATTTTTCATCGTTGTGGCTCTTCTATCAAACTGCAACCTTAGCTGTCCAACTATGTGATCAAAGAGATCACCAGGTGGCTCCATTATGCTAATTGCTTTGGCTTTAGGTTGCAAAACTGTGAACAACTTCCTTAACCTTAGTAGCATCTTCACACCATAAACTTCATGTTAAACAAAACCACTGCCTTCAAATGCTTCTACGTGTCCTATCTTTGTGCTCTTAATAAGGTAGTGATTGAGCATGAATGCCCTTTTCACATGATCGATGTGTGAAATTTTCACTTCATACTTGATTGTGCAAAGTTTTGAAAGCTTCTTACAAAATGAGTCACACCTTTATGGTCTGGATCAACCATTTTCAAGTAACTATGATGACCAAGTGGACACTAAGCATTTAAATTTGTCACACCATTGCACCATAAAAGAGTTTAGGGCTTAATAAACTAGCGATAGATTGATAACCTTTGCTCCCAAGGTTGCACCTTAAACTTTCAAAGATTTTTTAAGAGTGCAAAAGATTATTTAAAACACGAAGAGTTTCTAACACAAAAATAAACATATGGGCTATGAAACTAGGGTTTTTCTAAGGGAATACTTTGCACATGAAAATTGAAAACCCTAATTGTAAAGAATGAAAATTGGGTTTTCAAGGATTCAAACAAGGTGAAAATGTAGGTTGACAACTTCAACACATAATATTGTTCTTGAATCAAATGCCAAGCCTATTGAATAGAAAATTTGAAACATGAATCCATGTATCACTCTTCTTGTTAAAGAAATGATTAAAAAATTACTAGATATTAGTTTCATTCATTCTATTGATTACTTACGTTGGATATTAAACATTGTTGTTGTTTCTACAAGTTAAAACAAGATTTGTATGTGCTTAATTTTCAAGATTTGAATAAATCATCCTTAAAGGATTATTTTCATTTAACTAATATTGATATGGTAGTGCATTCTACTATTGGACATGCTCTAATATCTTTCATGGATGGATTTCCTAGATATAATTAGATATTTATTCCTCTTGAAGATCAATACAAGGCCATGTTTATCACACCTTGGGGAACCTTTGCTAGGTTATGATGTATTTTGGATTAAAAAATGTGAGTGCAACCTATCAATGTGTTATGACTATGATGTTTCATGACTACATACATAAGATTCTTAAAGATTATGTCCATGATATTCTTGCTAAATAAATAAAGCATGGAAAACATGTGGTACTTTTGTGAAACATCTATGAATGAATAAGAAGATATAACATAAGGTTGAATCCTTGTAAGTGATCCTTTTGGTTGATACTAGAAAATTATTGGGATTTATTATTTCTAATCATGGCATTGCAGTCGATAATGAAAAGATAGAGGCTACTATTAATATGCCTTCACCAAGGAATATATCATAACTTATAAGCTTACAAGGGAGGATTCAAGATATTCGAAGGTTTATTTCAAATATGGTTGATAGAACTATTCCATTCACATCCTTTCTTAAAAAATATTATACCTTATCTTGGAATGATGCATGCCAAAAAGCATTTCAATGATCTAAGGAACATGATGTGTAATATATCAGTCATAATTTGATCGATTATGAGATACGATACATAGAAATTGAGAAACAATGTTTGGCCTTAGTTTTTACATTTGAAAAGATTTGACATTATCTTCTCAATGTAGAAATCAATGTGATGATGAAATTTTATCCTTTAAATAATCTTTTTGCTAAGAAAACCTTATCTGGACGATTGGAAAAATGTGTTGTGCTTCTAACATAATTTGATTTGAATTTTATATCTCACAAATATATTAAAGGGAAAGCCTTAATTAATCATTTAGATAAGGCTCCTTCTTCACATATAGCTATCACTCTAATTGAGTTTCTCAATGCAAGAATACTATCTATGGATAAGGATGAACCTTGGAAATGTATTTTGGTGGTTCTAGATGTAAAACTAGCACTGGGGTGGGTGTGATACTCATTCCTTTGTCTAAGAAGTTGATTCCTCTTTCATATAAATTGATGTTCTCATGTAAAAATAATATTGTGGAATATGAATCTCTTATTGCTAGATTGTGAGTGGCTTTATCTCTTTAAATTTAAAAAATTGAATATCTTTGGTGATTCTCAATTGATTGTTCAACAAATAAAGGGTTTATCTCAATATAAGAATGATAACATGACAAAATATCATGAACTAGCTCTTTATTGATTGAACATATTCTTGTCTTATGATATTCAACTAGTTCCTCACAAGGATAATATGAATGCAAATGCTATGGATAGTGCAACATCTCTCTTATGTCCCGATGATAAAAAATATTTTCAATTCACTATTTACATTTTTTTGGAACCTGCTATTTTGAATAGTGATTTTATGATAGATAAGTGTTGTAATTTGAGTTCTAATGAATGGTTTTCAAATATCTTCTAGTATTTAAAAGATGGAACTTTCTTAAATTTTCTTCTTGGAACACTTGTAATCGTATTATAAAATTGGTTATTCAATACATTATCCCACCTTACACTTTATAGAAAAGACCTTATGATGTCCATTGACTAAGAGGTCTAGTAGACAATTTCCATAACAAGTCAAATTGTGATATTGCTATCAGGAGTTAACTGTGTGATTTTGAGCCAAACTCATTAACCCATGTTTCATGAGTAGTGGTTCAACATGAATCCATCTCTCATGAGAATAAATGGAAAAATTAGGACTCATTGGATCTAGGTGATGCTCATAGGGGTGAAGTACCAGGACTTCCTAGGAGGTCAACCATCCTAGTACTACTCTAGCCTGAGTGCTCTTAACTATGGAGTTTCCTCCACTGTTAAACCCAAAGCTTGCAACCCCATTTAGAAAACCTTCACCAAGTTTTATCCCTTATAAACCATTAATTAGAAAGCTCCTTAAGCTCATCAATTGATAAGTAGGTGATAATTTCCACAGTAAGTCAAATTGTAATATTTTTATCAAGATTTAACTGTGTGAGTTTGAGTCAAACTCATTAACCCATGTTTCATGAGTAGTGAATAAACATGAATCCATATCTCATGAGAATAAATGGAAAAATTACCACTCATTAGATCTAGGTGATTCTCACAAGGGTAAAGCACTGGGACTTCCTGGGAAGTCACCCATCCCAATACTACTCTAGCCTGAGCGTGCTTAACTACAAAGTTTCCTCCATGGTTAAACCAAAAGCTTGCAACCCCATTTGTAAAACCTTCACAAAGTGTTTTGCTTTATGAACCATTCCTTAGAAAGCCCCTTAATCTCATAAATTTATAAGTAGGAGATAATTTTCACAACATGTCAAATTGTGATATTGCTATCAAGATTTAACTGTGTGATTTTGAGTCAAACTCATTGACCCATGTTTCATGAGTAGTGATTCAACATAACTACAAAGTTTCCTCCATGGTTAAACCAAAATCTCACAACCCCATTTGAAAACCCTTCACCAAGTCTTGTGCTTTATGAACTATTCATTAGAAATCCCCTCAAGCTCATCAATTGATAAGTAGGAGATAATTTCCATAGCAAGTCAAATTGTGATATTGCTACCAGGATTTAATTATGTGATTTTGAGTCAAAATAATTGACCCATGTTTCATGAGCAGCGATTCAACATGGAAACATCTCTCATGAGAATATATGGTACACTTATAACTCATGAAATATGGGTCAATGAGTTTGACTTAAAGTCACACAGTTAAATCTTGATAGCAATATCACAATTTGACTTATTGTGGAAATTATTTCCTACTTATTAATTGATGAGCTTAAGGAGTTTTCTAATGAATGGTTTATAAGGCATAGCACTTGGTAAAGGTTTTTCAAATGTGGTTTCAAGATTTGGGTTTAACCATGGAGGAAACTCTGCAATTAAGAGCACTCAGGCTAGACTAGTACTGGGATGTGTGGCCTCTCGATAAGTCCAAGTAATTCACCCATGTGAGCATCACCTAGATCTATTGAATGCTAAGTTTTCCATTTATTCTCATGAGAGATAGATTCATGTTGAACCACTATTCATGAAACATGGGTCAATGAGTTTGACTAGAAATCACACAATTAAATCCTAATAGCAATATCACAATTTGACTTGTTGTGGAAATTGTCTCTCACTTGTCAATTAATGAACTTAAGGGGATTTCTAATGAATAGTTTGTAAGGCAAAAAACTTGGTGAAGGTTTTGCAAATGGGGTTGCAAGCTTTGAGTTTAACCATGGAGGAAACTTCATAGTTAAGTGCACTTGGGTTGGAGTAGTACTTAGATGAGTGACCTCTTAAATAGTCTTGGTACTTCACCCTTGTGAGAATCACCTAGATCCAATGAGTGATAAGTATTCTATTTATTTTTATAAGATATGGATTCATGTTGAATCACTACTCATGAAACATGGGTCAATGAGTTTGACTCAAAATCATATAGTTAAATCCTGATAGTAATATCAAAATCTAACTTGCTATGGAAATTTTCTCCTACTTATCAATTGATGAGCTTAAGGGGATTTATAATGAATGGTTCATAAGGCACAAAACTTGGTGAAGGTTTTGCAAATGGGGTTTCAAGTTTTGGGTTTAATCAAGGAGGAATCTCCATAGTTAAGCACACTCTGGCTAGAGTAATACTGGGATGGGTGACCTCTCAGGAAGTCTTGGTGCTTCACCCCTGTGAGAATCACATAGAACCAATGAGTGCTAAGTGTTATATTTATTCTCATGAGAGATGTATTTATATTGAATCACTACTCATTAAACATGGGTCAATGAGCTTGAATCAAAATCACACAGTTAAATCCTGATAGTAATATCACAATTTGACTTGCTATGGAAATTATCTTCTACTTATAAATTGATGAGCTTAAGGGGATTTCTAATTAATGTTCCATAAGGAAAAAAACTTGGTGAACATTTTGCAAATGGGTTTGCAAGCTTTGAGTTTAATCATGGAGGAAACTCCATAATTAAGTGTTCTTAGGCTAGAATAATACTGGGATGGGTGACCTCACAGGAAGTCCCGATGCTTCACCCCTATGAGCATCATCTTGATCCAATGAGTGCTAAGTGTTCCATTTATTATTATGAGATATGGATTCATGTTGAATCACTATTCATGAAACATGGGTCAATGAGTTTGACTCAAAATCGCATAGTTAAATCCTGATAGTAATATCACAATTTCAATTGTTGTGGAAATTATCTCCTACTTAAGGGAGCTTAAGGGGATTTCTAATGGATGGTTCATAAGGAATATAACTTAGTGAAGTTTTTTCAAATTGGGTTGCAAGCTTTGTGTTTAACCATGGAGGAAACTTCGTAGTTAAGTGCGCTTAGGCTGGAGTAGTACTAGGATGGGTGACCTCCCAGTGCTTCACCCCTATGAGCATCACCTAGATCCAATGAGTTCTAAGTGTTCCATTTCTTCTCATGAGAGATGTATTATTGTTTAATTACTAGTCATGAAACATGGGTCAATGATTTTGAGTCAAAATCACATAGTTAAATCATGATAACAATATCACAATTTGACTTGCTATGGAAATTATCTCCTACTTATCAATTGATGAGCTTAAGGGGCTTGCTAATGAATGGTTCATAAGGAAAAAAACTTGATGAAGGTTTTTCAAATGGGTTTCAAGCTTTTGGTTTAACCATGGAGGAAACTCTATAGTTAAGTGTGCTCAAGCTGGACTAGTACTAGGATGGGTGACCTCCTAGGAAGTCTCGGTGCTTCACCCCTGTCAGCATCACCTAGATCCAATGAGTGCTAAGTGTTCCATTTATTTAGATGAGAAATTTATTCATGTTCAATCTTCTCATGAAACATGGGTCAATGAGTTTGACTCAAAATATCATAGTTAAATCCTCATAGCAATATCATAATTTGACTTACTATGGAAATTATCTCCTAATTATCAATTGATGAGCTTAACGAACTTTCTAATGAATGTATCATAAGGAACAAAACTTGATGAAGGTTTTTCAAATGGGTTGCAAGCTTTGGGTTTAACCATGGAGGAAACAATGTAGTTAAGCGTGCTTAGGCTGGAGTAGTACTAGGATGGGTGACCTCCTGGGAAGTCTCGGTGCTTCACCCCTACGAGCATCACCTAGATCCAATGAGTGCTAAGTGTTCCATTTATTCTTATGAGAAATGGATTCATGTTTAATCACTATTCATGAAAAATGGGTCAACGAGTTTGACTAAAAATTGCATAATTAAATCTTGCTAGCAATATCACTACTTTACAAGAAGTTGATGTTGGATCTTCTGATGGTCATTTTGGTGGAAAGCCATTGTTTACTAAATTACTATGAATAGGATATTATTGGCATACAATGGAACAAGACTCTTTTTCCTTTGTCAAGAAATGTTGATAGTGTCAACAACATGGTAATCATATTCATGCTCTTACTGCACTTCACACTCAACTAACATAGTAGACTTTCAATATTTGGGTTATGGATCTCATTGGCATAATATCTCCCCCTTCATAAGGACATACCTATATTTTAATAGAGACAAATAATTTTACTAAATGTGTTGAAATTATTCCTCTTTGATCTACTACTAGTAGAAGTTATTTGTAATTTAATCATCCTTTAGAATATCATTTCTTGATTTGGTATTCTATTTACTATTATTTATGATAATGGAATCTATTTTAAAAATAAGGAAGTTAAGAAATTCATGAAGAAATATCACATTCATGAAAAATTTTCTACTCCTTATTATTCCCAATCTAATGGTCAAGCTAAAGCATCTAATGAAGTCATTGAACAAATCTTATGGAAAATAATGAAGCATGGAAAAGATTATCGTACTTAGCTCATATATGATTTATGGGCTTATAGGATTGGAGTTTGTACCACTACCAACACATCACCCTATAACTTGGTATATGGTGTGGATGCTATTATACCATTGGAACTATAAATTCCTTCCCTTCAAGTTCCTTTTCATAGAATTATTGATAATGACACGTTTAGAGAACAACACTTACAAGAATAAGAAATGTTGGATGAAAAATGAATCAATGTAGTAGTACATTTAGGAGATAATCATAAATCCCTTTTAAATAACTATAATAATAAATTACATGAACACTCCTTTGTTGTGGGTGATCTTGTTCTTTATGAAAATCAATAGAATGTTAATGCTCTACTTGATGAAAAGGGAAAATTTACTCCTAATTGGTTTGGTCCTTTTGTTGTTACTAAAATTTATGGCTCTAGTACATATAATATTTTGCCGATATGGGTGGTGTTCCTTGCAAGGAACCTATTAATGTTATGCATACTTGTTGTTATTATGTTTTACGCATATTTCTTGTTATACTAATATTTATCCTAATAGAATGTTCATTATGTTTTATAAGTGTGTGATATTTAGAATCCCAAAATATTACTTTAGAAACATTTGTATTTTTTCTATTGTTGTTATTTTTATGCAATTAATGAAAAAATTTATCATGGAACAAATAGTCTCTCATATATATGTATATATATACAATCAAAAGTTGGTATACATGGAATATATGCAAAATATGCCTTTATATATATCATCTTCCTATCTATCTATCTCTATGCTCCATCGGGTGGTGACTTGCTAACACTCTTGTCCATTGTGTAAGGAGGATGGTCTATGGGATGCAGTGCTACAAGTATGGCTCCTAGATGAGCTTCACTCCATCATGTGCTCTCATATCAAGCATAGCTTGGTCTATAATTATACTATGAGATGTTGGAGTCTCTCTTTGTTCTCCTATCTCATCCTTAGCTCTAGAGTGATAGACACAAAGTTATCAACATGTCTATCTAGATCTCTCTTTCCTCTAACCTCATGATGATGGGAAGATGGTATTCTTGAAGCTACACCGAATTCCTTTAGGATGTCACTCATGATGTGTTGGCATTATGTTATATTTTTCATCAGTGATAACACTTATTCGATTCTGAATGGTTACTAAACTCATCACTTAGTGTACAGTTTATACTGAGCATTCAGTGGTTTCCAAGTAAGTTCATCACTTAAGCAGTTTACACCGAGCATTCCTAAAGCTATCGAGTGAGTGTGAAATTCAACAACATTTATTGAGCTTATAGTGTTAACTGAACATGCAATGGTTACTGAGCTTCATAGTATCTACCAAGTCATCAGTTTGTGTGATGTGAAGTCAATGTCTACTGAGTGATGGATGTGTAGTGTTTACCGAGTGGATGCAAGGTAAACAAAGGATTCAATATTTATCGATCGATACTATATCTATTGAGTCTCCAATGGTTACCAAGTTCCAAGCTATGCTGTGTGATTAGTATGGACCAAGCTTTTACTTCTACTAAGTCCATGGTGATGCCGAGAAATGCAGTGGATGTTGAGTATCAGAAGGTCACCAAGTCAGCTTGAAGAACCCAAGTTTTCTATTGTTTGGCCGACTCAGTAATATTTTTTTTACTTGTGTTTTAGCCAACCTTGCAATTGTAATTATTGGACTGGTATATATGTAATGCATTGTATCATTTGCAATGTATGATGATCATGTTAATGGAATGAACATGTAATGTTTTAAAAATAGTGAATGTGAATCAATAGTAGAGTAGAGTATTCAACAAGGTTTACAAGGAGTAGCAAAGACATATCAATCACAAGAGCTGATCTATACTTTAAAGATCTAATCAGAAATCAAGTTGTAAGTCAGATCTACTATTTCATCCTGACAGGTGAATCAGTTTTCTAAATCCTTTAATAGGGTAGACTTAATAGTCTTTGTATACATCTCCTAACAAAGTGCATACTTTATTGTATGTCTGTAAAACCTCTAACAAGGTGGATCTAGTAGTCCAAATTTCTCTTAATAGGTTAGATCATTAGAAGTGGTCAATGTAAGCCCTAATAGGCCAACTTTATACTACAGTAGTGAAGTTTTGTGGGTATCATCCCCACCCCAGTTTTACTTTCTATTTGGAAGGTTTCTAGGTCACCAAAATACTATGTTCATGTGTTATGAATGTTTATCTTTCTCATGCATGTAGTAGATTAGATTAATGAATGGTGACTGATTAATATTGTTAAGTGTTGAATTGATTTAAATTTTTTTTGAGGTTACTGATTCACCCCTCCCCTCTCAGTAACCTAGCTAGTCTTGATTATTTCCAATAATTGGTATCAGAGCTTTGTGGTTCTCAAGATAAAGTTTGACAAATTGAGAAAAGATTAAGGAAAATGGAGATATTCAGACTTAACAAAGCTATTGAGAATGAGAAGCTAGATATGGAAATGGCCATAGCTCAACTCAAGGAAGCAAAAGATCATCTTTCTCTATCACTGAAAAGAAGAAACTTGCAAGACAGATGAATGACCATCAGTATGTTGAAGAAAAGATTGAAGACTTTTTCCCATCAACCAATTCAAATGAAGCTAATGAGGAAATCAAAGAACTCCTAGAAAAGAATAGCTCTCTACAAGAAGAGGTAAGAAAATTGAAAAGAGAACAAGAAATTTAGTCAATAAGAATGTGTGAAATCTTGGAACAAAGGAATAAGGCAAGTGAAGACTTGGAGGCAAGGAACAATGCAAATCAAAATCAATCCCTTCAACAAGAAAGTCTTATCAATAAGCTCTCCAATGCAAATGAGGAAATCATGAATTTGAGATCTAATAATGAAAGTTTAAGGAATGATTTAATCATTGAAAGATAGATCAATGAAAGATTGAAAGATGATCTAATTTTTGAAAAGAAACTCAATGAAAGGATGATGAAATCTCAAGTAGATATGGATCAACTGAATCAACAAAGTGAGTAGAATCTTCATAGGCAAAAAGGTAAATCAGGACTTGGATACAAAGAAGAAGGTGACTATTCCAAACAAGGTTCCCAAAGGAATCAAAGACCTACTTAGATTCATATTCCAATTAGATTCATGATGGAGGAACTGGAACTATATCATAAGTCATATCTCAAGCACTTCCAAATGAATGAAAGCAAAGATCAAAATCAATATTTTAGATACAAAGGGATCACATGAGATCAGTTCATATCGAGCAAGGTTGGTCATAGACTCAATCGAGCTAGGTTAGGAGTAATGAAAGTTTGTTTGATCACTGAGTCACAAGTTTCTACCAAGCTAGTGAAGTGGATGACAATCTGTCACGCACTACGTCATTATGGTACCTAGCATTAATGGTGAATTTTCATCAAAAAGGGAAAAATTTGACTTCATTTTTCACTATGACTTCAGTATTCACAGAGCTAAGAGCTTTCTAGGTTCACTCAAGCGATTTCAAGCGAATTTGCAACAAAGAATTTGTTCAAAAATTTCTATCATTTATCGAGTAGTGATGGCATCTAGAAGCACCATCAATAGCAAAGTGAAAAGAGGTTTAGAAATGTTGGTTAACGGTGTGGAGTGGAAAGTGCCAAATTTTAAGCTAGTTCTAGTAGTTGCGGAGGCACTCGACCCTAATGGTGCACAATCTCAAATTCCACCAAAGGTACTTTTAATTAACGAAATTCACACTCATTTTAAGTGTTCTATTCAGGAAATTTGAACCCTAGAAATGGATAGTGCCCTAGAAGAAATGTGTGTTGATGGTTCACTTAAACCTGAGCACAAGCACCTAGAAACAAAAGGTTTGACTCATATCACACACCTGCCAAGAAGTTTTCAAATTAAGTGGATTAGATACATTCTCAGTCATGTGCATAATGGTCAGCTATGGTTAGAGAAGCTTGTGTTAATAACTAAGAAGATGATTTATAGGATTACGAGTCTTCCCATGTTTAACAAAGAAAAATCTATGAAAACCCTAGGTCGAGATGAACTCTAGAAGAAAACCCTAGCAGAGTGGGATGGTAGAGGTTTGAAAATTAGCATTGTTTCTAATGTGGAGTTAAGATTTGGTATTCATGTAATTTCCCACAAGATTTACATCTCTATTCATTTGAACATCGTGCCATGTGAGGTAGTGGATTTAGCATTTAAGGTTGTGAAGAAAAATATGGAATTTGACTTGTCAGAATTGTTGTTGAAACAATTGAACAAGAATATGGATTGTATTAGGACATCAAAGAACAACCCTTGCAAATTTGGTTCTTTTTTGATATGTCTTTTCTTTTATGTGCAAAAGTTTTTTTCATCTAAAGGTTCTGTTGTGTGGAGAAAAGATGTTCCTATTTTATATTAGATAAATGAGTTCATTGCAGAAATGGGTGTAAACTTTGACAGCATTATGGACAATTATTTTGAAGATTTCAAGGAAAGGATGAATAACAAGTTTAGGATTCCTCCTAAACTTGTTGAGGATTATAAAGATGATGTGTGTTTTATGGTTGACTGTGATAGAGTTTACATTCATGCAGTCAAGCCCTAAGTTGCATGGGTGAAACCTCTCCCTTATGAGGTAAATATTGATGAAACTAGGGACATTATTGAAGCACTGGTGAATGATCTAGTTGATCCTAAGCTACCAATTTTTGGTACATATGATGAGGCAAAAGCTAGAATTGAGCTTGAAATCAAGTTTCCCTAGGCAATCAGCAAAGGCAAGAGGAAGATAGCTAAGATGAAAATTGTCATTGGTCCTCTCATGCTTACAGAATGTAAAGGAGAAGATGATGAAGAAGAAGAAGAAGAAGGAGAAGAACAAGAAGCTGAGAAGGAGGTAGAGCCAAAAAAGAAGAAGGGTAGGGTAATCATTACCAAGCCACCAAAAGCCTCCATAGCTATTTTCACCAGAAGATCAAAAGGAAAAGGAAAAGGTGAAGTTGTGCTCAGCAAGCCCCCACTTACCTTCCAAGAAAGATTGAAACAAATGGAAGAAGGAGGTGGCATCACAAAATTCAAGGCTCTAAAGTTTGATATGAGGACTAATGCCAAGAAGATGGAAATTGAGGAGTTGGTACTCACCAAAATGGGAAAACGGAAATATTCCCTAGATCAAATTGCTCCTTAGATCTCAAAAGAGTTGTTGGTAAGATTGCAGCCAAGGTGGAAATCTATTGTACAGACAACAAAAGATATTTATGAACAATCTTTGAGGAAGTTACTGCCAAATTTTATAGATGCAAAAGTCAAGGAAGCAATGAAGAACAATGAAGGTAAAATGATGACTAGATTCCATACATGTTTGATTTTGATTAAAGATATTGAGCATGTTGTTAGAGATGCAACAAACATGTGGAAGAACATCTATCATGTACATAAGCATAGTGATGACCTAGTGGAAATTAAGGATGATGATGGTGACGGTGATGATGAAGAAGATGATAACACTCAATGTGTTACTATTGATGTTGAAGACTATCAAGCATTAAAGGTTGATGATGAAGAGAAAGAGGAAGAAGCTGAAGATGAAGACAAGGAAGAAGATGAAGAAGATGATCCAATGAAAATAGTAGCAAAAGTCATTGCTTCCCTTCCTCGCTCTCCACCTAAAACTGCTACATTTTCAGGGTTGGAGATAGCTTTAGCAAGCAAGATTGCCACCACCATAGATATATCATTTCCACAATCATCAATTGCTACCTCAAAAATCTAGGTATCTTCAATAGAAGTGTCAGTCACTTCATCTATTAAGTTGTAGCCCTCTTCATTAGCTCCCAAGCAATCTACTTCAGCAGTATGCATAGCTTCTAGTTCTCCAATTGTGTCAACTTCTAGTGCAACATGTACAGTAAGTGTACTAGTATGTTCTACAGTTTTGTCCACTACAGCTTTAATTGTACCAACTTTTGTTCTAGTTAGCTCTTTAGTTGTAAATATTCCAGTTTGTATACCACCTATTGGTACTTCATTTTTAGAAAGCACATTAGTTTTGGATACAGTTGGTACTTCTTTTAGTTGGACCGATTCAAGTTTTTATTACGAGTCCAGCTACTTCTACTATTTTTTCTATTTCTAAGTCCAAGGAAGTAAGCTTAGAAGTAAAACCAAAGACTCCTCTAAAACTTCTTCTTACTAGCAAGGCAATAGATGAAGATATTGATTTGGACAAAGAAATTGTCATTCCCAAGATAGATTTGGATACTACCACAGTTGAAGAAATGAGATTGGTCAGTCAGCTTTGGAGAAAAAAGAAAGGTAGATGTAGCTTAGAGATGAGAGAGATAGAGAGTTCACAATAATTGAAAATGCTAAAAATATAATAACTGAGGCTATAGGTGTTGATGTGGACTCATCTCAACACATTTTTCTACAATTAGAAGAGGTTGTAAATAGGTTCAACGAGGATACCGCTGGCCAAAAGAAGCTCATTGAGAAGGTAGAGAAGAAGTTTGATAATAAGTTTCTTGATCATATTGATCAACACATTGCAATAAACTAGGTAGAGTTATCTACAATTTTGAGAAATCTAGAAAAATCTTTTACCAATGTAACATCACTTTTTGGCAAGCTTTGTGATGTTCCCAAGTTCAACAAGGATATAAAGGAGAAATTAAGTAAGATTGATGTTGATATGAAGGCAAGCACTCAAAGGCTATAGCTTGACCCTAGTTCAAGCTCATCACATTGCATGAATGTGAAATTTTTGTTAGAAATGCAGGCAAAATTACTAAGACAGGAAGCTAGGATCAGGTCTACACTGATTGATATTCAGAATATGATCCTTCCAGTTATGGACTTAATGTAGAAACACATTGCATATTCAAAAACATTAGTCTAGGATAACAATTTTTCCATAGTAGATCATATGATTGAACTTTCTGTAGAAGTTCAAGTGGCACTCTCCACCTGCAAAATTTTGCAAGACAATTGGGATAAGACATTGGCTCTTATTCTCAAGGTACACTCCAAATTTCTCTCACATTTTGGTGTCTCTATTGATTATTTTGCATATCTCTTTGGCATTATTTTCAAAAAAGGAGTAAGAGATAGTAAAAATCAAGGGGAATAAGAGATGATAAGAGGCTTGTGGAGAAAATAAGGGAGAATATAGATTGATTTATGTACAGTGTAAGGCTATGTATATATTATACCATATGTATGGGGGAGATATGTGAGATATGTAAGATATGTATATATAGTAGCTTTACAAAGATCAATTTTGAAAAATCAAAAATTAGTATGTCAGTGTACATAAGTTTTGGCGCATAAGTATTTTTGTCACTAATGCCAAAGGGGGAGATTGTTGGCATTGTGTTATATTTGTCATCAGTGACAACACTTATTCAATTCTGAATGGTTACCAAGCTCATCACTCAGTCTATAGTTTATGCTGAGCATTTAGTGGTTGCCAAGTAAGTTCATCACTTAAGCAGTTTACACCGAGCATTCTTGAAGCTACCAAGTGAGTGTGCAGTTCAGTAGTGTTTACCAAGCGTATAGTGTTAACTGAATGGGCAGTGGTTACCAAGCTTCATAGTATCTACCAAGTCATTAGTTTGTGTGATGTGAAGTCAGTGTCTACCAAGTAATGGATGTGTAGTGTTTATCGAGTGGATGCAAGGTAAACGAAGGATTCCGTATTTACCAAGTGACACTATATCTACTGAGTCTCTAATGGTTACTGAGTTCCAAGCTATGTTGTGTGATTAGTATGGAACGAGCTTCTACTTCTATCGAGTGCATGATGATGCTGAGTAATGTAGTGGATGCCAAGTATCAGAAGGTCACTAAGTTAGCCTAAAGAACTTGAGTTTTCGACTGTTTGGCCGACTCAATAATATTTTGTTTACTTGTGTTTTAGCCGACCTTGTAATTATAATTATTGGAATGGTATATATGTAATGTATTGCATCATTTGCAATGTATGATGAGTATGTTAATGGAATGAACATGTAATTTTTTAAAAAGAGTGAATGTGAATCAGCACTAGAGCAGAGTATTCAACAAGGTTTAGAAGGAGTAGCAAAGACATATCAATCACAAGAGGTGATCTGTACTTCAAAGATCTAATCAGCAATCAATTTGTAAGTCAGATCTACTGTTTCATCCTGATAGGTGAATCAATTTTCTAAATCCTTTAATAGGGTAGACTTAACAGTCTTTGTATAAATCTCCTAATAGAGTGCATACTTCATTGTATGTTTGTAAAACCTCTAACAAGGTGGATCTAGCAGTCCAAATTGCTCTTAATAGGGCAGATCATTAGAAGTGGTCAATGTAAGCCCTAACAGGCCAACTTTATACTGTAGTAGTGAAGTTTTGTGAGTATCATCCCCACCCCAGTTTTACTTTCTATTTGGAAGGTTTCTGGGTCACCAAAATACTATGTTCATGTGTTATGAATGTTTATCTTTCTCATGCATGTAGTAGATTAGATGAATGAATGGTGAATGATTTATATTGTTAAGTGTTGAATTGATTTTAAAAGTTTTTGAGGTTACTAATTCACCCCTACCCTCTTAGTAACCTAGCTAGTCTTGATTATTTCCAATAATGATGTTCCTCTATTCTCCTTCTATCCCTACAATCATATATAATCTTCTCATTATTTTGTTTTCTTTCTCTAGATCAATTTTTAATTTTTAATTCATTTTAAAACCTTACCTGGCATACCCTCTAAGTGTTCTCTCTCTCTCTCTCTCTCTCTCTCTCTCTCTCTCTCTCTCTCTCTCTCTCTCTCTCTCTCTCTCTCTCTCTCTCTCTCTCTCTCTCAAATGCCGATGGTGGGGTATGGTCTATTTTCTCTTGTCACACTCTCATTGTCTAGGCCATGGGAGTGGAGTGTCACTCTAGGACCATAGGTGTCATGATCACAATGATATAGTATGGATAGTAAAGGTTGGCTCCTCATCCATGACATGATCTAGTGGGGGTATCTCCTTTGTTCTCTCCTCTATAGTAGCCTCCTCTATTGGAGGATGATGTATCTCATCCCCTCTCCCCTTTGGCTCAGAGATCTCCTCATCTCTCATCTCTAATGTTGGATGATCTTCATTGTCCATCTCCTCAACCTTTCCTATGCCCTCCCTCCTCTTTGAGCTCTATAAAACCAACCAAGGTCTCCTATGGGATAGTCTAGTGGGAAGATGGAAGTTACTCCATGTTTGATCTAGTGCCATATGTACTCCTATGTACAACCTATGTGTGTGTGTGTGTGTCTTCTACCACTATAGAATCCTCTCCCTCATCTGAATCAATGGAGATGACATTAACTACTATATGTTATTTTATGGCTCCAATCTTTGAATGTATCTCTAAGGGTGGGCATATCATGACACTTCTCTTGATACACTTATACAAGCCAAACTATCATAATAATTGGTCATAGTAGCACGACATGATCACATGAATTCTTTATCCCTCTAGGAATATCATTTGGTGTATTGTATCAGTCGACTCCACCATCTAGAGGTATGGTCTTCACACTATCTCCTCTTCTCAAATGTGATCAAATCTAACTCTCCAATATAACAGGTCTCCAAATTTCCATAACTCAACAAGGGTATATGCATACACTCTTGAAAGGGTCTGATTTAGTACTACAGGAACTCTTGCTAGCCTGGTGCATGTAAAATGCTTGAATAAACATACTTGTAAGAGTTTACATACTATCAAACTATCTCTTTGGTATCTAGCGAGTCTTCTCAACTCTAAGTATAGAGTAGCAAGCATACTTCTGCCCCATGCAAACACTGTCTGATCTCTCCACATCACTCATACCAAATGGGTAAAATGTGGCAAGAATATTGTCCATTTACTATTTGGGTTCATGATGCAGTTCAATATACAACATATCCATTGTCTCAACAAAGGAGTACCACATAGAATGATATCATAAAGGTCCATATGATTTTCTCTAGATCCTATTAGTGATCTCTATCCTGTGCAATACTTGTCATCCTCAAATATTTTCTTTATACTCCTCCTAGCACGAGGCCTCACTAGAAGCCCTCTAATTAGAAGATAGAGTATCTAGTATACATCCTCGAATGTCACAATGATCTCCCTGACCGAATGATAGAATGAACAAGTATCCTCATGCCATCACTCTATTAATGCTAAGATCATGCCTTGGTAGTATCTCAATTATGGAATCTAGCATACCCAATACAAGCCCACATCTTTGAGCTGCTAAAAGTCCTCCATTCTCATGTTCTACATGTTATTCTATATAAAATACATATCATGTGACATTTGATGCTCTCGTAGAGATGCTAGCACTTGCACATTACATGAGATTTAACATCAATGTCAAATTATGAGTTAGTTTAATCATTATGGATACGGTCAACATTCTCCTCAATTAAGGTTGACGTCCCCTTCTTAGGATTACCTCCCCTAATTCAAGGTTGGCTTTCCCTCATTAGGGTCAACTTTTCTTGAATCAAGGTCAACCTACCTCATCATGGTTGGCTTTTTTTCCCGAAATGAATTTCAAATGTCAAAAATAGGCATTGAAATACTTGGATCATGCATATCAAGGCATAAATCACTCCACACTAGCACTCACCTTTGGAAGCAGGTCATTGGCTATGATGACTACTCTCAAAACTTTCATCTATGTGGCCTCTAGCTCCTACATCTTTAGCACTCTTTCACTTCATCAAGATACAAAGGTAACAAATGAATGGTAAGAAAATCTATTTCTAGCATTTTTAATCAATAATTAAGACTTCATTTCTATGCATTTAGAATAAGCATTTTCTCTTTTCCTCATAACTTGATCTAGGCGACTCTAATTTTCTCACTATTAGAAGCATTAGAATTGTGATTTAGTCATCTTCCCTTTGAAGTTGGTTGGGAGGAGTTTTGATAACTTCCTCACTAATTTGAAGGCCTTTACTTAGCAATCTACATTTCCAATTCCTAGGGTTATATATATATATATATATATATATATATATATATATATATATATATATATATATATATAGTTTTACCTTTCCCAAAAAAGCTAGCCAAAGTGCATGCGTGCACCTAACAGAATAATTCTTAGTAATATCTAGGTGATTTTTGTTTTTACTAACATATGTTCTGCAAGATGCAGGTACTAACACTATCTTATAGGATCATGGGTCTTGGACTTTTCTATATCCTTTTTCCTTTAAAAAAGTTTTCTTTACTTTAGCTTGCATATTCATGTAGTGTCACATTCAACTGAAGTGGGGCTAAATATACTATCCTAAATTAGAAGCACTTCAATTTATGATTGTTTAGTACCTATTCAATGTAATTTAATTTGCATTTAAGTTTTATCAATATAATTTAATGATAATATTTGTTTTTAAGATCATCGTCAAGGACACTATACATGATTCAAATACCTAACAAACCAACAGTTATCTAGACTCATATCTAGAGATGTGGCATCCTTCTTGGAGACTAATTTCCATGTTCTTTGAAATCCTTTTATGGTATTAATTTGTTATAATTTGTCATTATTTCCATCTAATAGGTTAATTAGTTATTAGTGTTTGTGTGTGTAGTTCTATTTAGTGGAAATACACAACTAGAAAGAACAATTATATAGTTTGTATTTAGTTGGATTTAATCATGCTCTTTCCAATATAATTATAGTTGTTCTTTCATTCATGTTGGTATTCATATTTCATTCAATTTGATCAATTATTTGTGAAATTTTGTTTCATTACAAATAGATGTTTCAGCGTGCTATCCTATCACATGGTGATTTAAAATAGTTTTAGTTCCAAGATTAGTTTGAAGATTGATTATCAATACTTCATTCTATCTTATTGGTCTTTCATAAAGAAGTTAAAATCCATAAGACTAAGGGGCGGGGGCCCTAGCTTGGTTGGCTAAATCTTCCCTGTTGCAGGGGGTTAGTCACGGGTTCTAGTCTCCCCCATCCTCGTGGTATCGGTGGGCGTGTCGCGCCAGCGCTACCGGTCACGTTAAAAAGTTTACCAGGCGCACTGCAGTTTATAGGGGGGCCGTGTTGCACCGATTCCTGCAGTCTAAAATTTAAAAAAAATAATAATAATAATAAAATCCATAAGACTAGTTCTGATAATACATTTTAATTATTACACATATAGATTCCTTTAGGGTGATGGTCTTGCTAAATAATTAAGTTATTAAAATTGTCTCACAGGGTTATACATAGGGTCATTTCAATTGAATTGATAATATCCAACATAAGATAAATGCATTGGTCTCATATCGATCAAAGGTAAGCATTTTAGGTCAATTCGAGTCAAGAAATATATTTGCATTTTACACTCCATTGATACAAAAAAAAAATCATATATACAAAACCATTTTCTCATAATAAATCAATTCAAAGAATTCATAAGCTATTTAACTATTGTGTGAATCACAATAAGATCTACCTCAAGATTAATTTCCATCTTGAGAGATCATCAAGCTTAAATATTCTATAAAACGCCTTAGACATATTACTTGGGTTAAGGAAGAGGTTAACCTACCTTGGTCTAGAAGAGCCAAAAGTGCATGAGAATTTAAACAATGATTATTCATGTTTGTTGGCCATAACTAATTAAGGATTCCACATAGAATGAAGTGAAAAACCTTTTGGATTTCCAATCTATGGTTTTGGGAACCAACATTACCAATATAAAGATGCAAATAATTATCCCATAAGATCTTCAAATACTCTTTACTCTTTCTTCCATATTTGAACTTGTCACACTTCCATCTTCTAGATATACATCATACAAAAGCACTAGTGCTATCTAAACAAAATAACACCATCAGAACACACAATGCTAAGAATCTATTATCCTTCTTATGTACATTTTCATGCATATTAAATATCAAATAATCTTTTATGCATAACATAACTTGTCATCATATGCTATCAATACTTACAAAATACAATATTTTACCAACTTCACAGTCATAACTACTTATCAACGATAAAAAAATGGCATCATTATAATCATTAATGACATCAATAACAACAATAAGCATATATAATGCTAATGGGAACTACAATGGATCTTCAAGTTGCTTACTAGGGCTAGAGCCATCCACTTAACTTTCCTTTGGATTACCTTTGTTTGCTATAGTTTTTTTTCTTTTATGTTGTAACTTCTCTAGTAGTTCAAAACTTATTAGTGGTAAGACATATAGTAGTTTATATATTTATACCATTAGGACGTAATACTTTATAGTGATATGCTAATAAACTCTATGTTTTGTTTTTATGTTAACCAATTGTTAGTGTTATTAATGTTGTTCTTATAATGGTCGAACTACCTTCAATATGTTTATTTTAAAGGGAAAATACCCTTTTTTTGCTACTATAAATATAAAATACGAATATAGTTTTTTCTTGAGAATATCCCTTTAAGAATAAAAAACAAGTATAATTTTGCATGCACATTTAATGATATGTACCCATAAGATTTCTTAACATTTTTCAAACAATTTTTCTCTCTCATGTTTAACATAATTCGAGAACCAATTTATAATTTGAGGTTCTCTAAGGTGAAAAAGTTTACTTGTCAATCCTCTACATTAGTGACCAAAAATCATTCTATTTTAAAGTACTTTGTGTGTCTACCCAACATTCCAAGTGATAATATGTGTGATCTAAAATTCTATCGAATGCTTATAAAGGTGGTGTCCCCTTTAATAAGGGGTTTAAAATATAGCATAAAATAAATAATAAAATATTATATGACTTATGAGGTCCACAATGTTAGAGTAAATAATTAATTATTAATTATTTATTCTATTTACTTAAGCTTACTTAGGTAAATACATTTCATTTATTAGTTGTAGTCTAGGAGTTTGTTATAAGTTGTTGACAATACGGGAGTTTGTTCTCTCCTAAGTCATACTTATCCTCTCACATTGTTCGAGGACTTTCTACCTCATGTGGATGTATGCTTAGTTGTCGCACTTATCTCCTAGCATCTTCTAGCTTCTTCTAGGAGATTCCTTGAGGCCTATATAAGCAGTCTCTCTCTCATTATATTTTAACATCACAATATCACATATGGCATATTGTAAATAAATATTTTTCTTGTGTTTGCATATTTTGTCTCTCATGTCCATTTAGGGTTTTTCCCTAGCTCCATGCTCTTCCTTCCTTGGCTTCCCTTTGACAGGTTATTGCATGCAGGTGATCTTGGGCATCTTCGAAGTTGGATTTCATCAACTCCAATATGGTATCAAAGCCTCCCTACTGCTGCTTCGTTGAAGGATTTTTGAAGCCGTGATTTGAAGTCACAAACCCTAGTTTGTTTGTGCATTTTTTTTCAAATTAGGGGAACAAAATTTTTTTGGAGCACTTTCAGCCCAAATGGATGCTACCATTGGATCTAGAAGGCCGTTTGCAGTCTGGAGTCATATAAAACTTGTCAATTTTGGAGACAAAGCTAAGGGAGGCAAAAAAATTTAGGCGTAGGCCCTTTTGTACAATCGTACAGACGATTTTTTGCAAGAAAATTTAAAAAATTAAATTTCGACCGACCGCCACTATGCCACTGTGAAGCTGCCACCGCGCCATCAGCGCTCAGCCTACAGGCTGTCGTAGCCAACTGCACAGTCACTAAGCCATTGTAGTAGCATCGCGGCCCTATCTCAGCTCCCGCTAGGCGATGACTCCAGCACTAACAACCTCTGTCGGCAATGCTTCTTGCCTGCACTGCCTCCGTAGGTTATTTCCACCATAGCTTCACTTCATACCAATCACTGCCACCTGTTTGTGTTAGTACATATACAGCAACAGTCAACCAATTTGTGGGTAACACATGGTAGGTTTGCCATGTGACACTTTGCCACATGGCCCCTGCCACATCAAGCTGCCTGCCACATGGTATCAACGTGGCATTGCCACGTGGCTACCATGGTGGTTTTTTTGCATTGAAGGGCCATAGGCCGTCAAATTTAATGATGTGGTCTGTTGACATTAGCATGATGTCATTGCATCTTAGCCCTTGCACCTCTCTAGGGTCAGTTTTGGACCTACTTGTGATTTTTTGGGCATAACTTGAGCATACAAAGGTATTTTTTTGATCCAAAAGAAGTGCCGAAAAGCTGGTTCCGAGATAGAGACATTGGTGTAGGTATTTTTAGATTTTGATGCATTTTTGTTGCCTATTTTAAGATTTTGATGCATTCCATGTCAGTTTTTTGAAAACATTATATTTTTGAAAAGCTAGTTTTGTCATCTTTTCAAAAATGTGGTCTTTTTCCTTAGATTTTGGCCCATGCTCTTTCTATCATATTTTTGGCATTTTTGCTCTATGGTGGATATCTTGGGTGTTTTAGGTCCGAGGATTATTTTCTTGACATGGTTTCTTTTGTTTTGGGCTGTCCGACCTTTTGTGTTAGCTCGGTTTTAATTTTGATCATTCTAGCTCTCATTTTGAAGCACTTTTATGTATCTCACGGAGATAAAGTGCCACTCTTGCATTCCGGGGGTCATGAATGTTGTTTTTGAGTCAGTTGTACATGCAATGTTTTCATAAAGCACCATGGGGGGATAGTTGTTTGTTGTTTTAGGCATTCTCCCTTTGTCAAGTGAGTGTCCCTTCCACGACATAAGCCCCATGTAGCGTCAGTGTGATCGTGTCTTTATAGGTGTATGTACCTCTTCCTCTCTCGTCGTTCTTGGTTTTTCTACAAGAGACTTTGGCCTGCCTTATCAGTTGCCTATCATCTCACCCCATTTGTATTAAGGAGGGGTTATGCTATTGTTCTAATGCATCCATGGTTTGATGGTTTGATAGTGTGAACTATGTATTCAGTGGTTGATCCTATATACAAGGTGATTGTAGTGGCTGGCTACCTATTCATTTCTGTGAGATGGATTATCTACCATATAGACATGCTCAGTTCATGCCTTCTTCTTCCATGGAGGTTCTTTAGATCAGCAATTTTCTTTTTGATGGAAGATTTTGCAGCTCCTTCATGCTTTAGTGATGCTCTTCATGATCACTCCTTGTTCCTGTTTTAGGGGACATTCCCCTAGTTGGAGGCTTCTTCAGTTCTTCACTAGGTTCTTACCTCTTTTTGGGGGAGGATTTTTCCTGTGTGGTTTTCTCTCTTTCCCCATTTTTAGAGGTTGCATTTTTTGCATTTGTACATGGGTACCTAACATGGCCTCGTTGTCGGGACCCATTCTACATTTCATCTTAGTTTTGTGAGCTTAAGGCATTTCCCTGAGTTGCACTTAAGGGGGGGTGTTAGAGTAAATTATTAATTATTAATTATTTACTTAAGCTTACTTAGGTAAATGCATTTCATTTATTAGTTGTAGTCTAGGAGTTTGTTATAAGTTGTTGACAATACAAGAGTTTTTTCTCTCCTAAGTCATACTTATCCTTTCACATTGTTCAAAGACTTTCCACCCCATACAAATGTATGCTTAGTTGTCGCACTTATCTCCTAGCGTCTTCTAGCTTCTTCTAGGATATTCCTTGAGGCCTTTATAAGCGGTCTCTCCCTCATTGTATTTTAACATCGCAATATCACATATGACATATTGTAAATACATATTTTTCTTGTGTTTGCATATTTTGTCTCTCATGTTCGTTTAGGGTTTTTCCCTAGCTCCACACTCTTCCTTCCTTGGCTTCCCTTTGATAGGTTATTGTATGCAGGTGATCTTGGGCATCTTTGGAGTTGGATTTCATCAACTCCAACACACAACAAACCTAACCAAATATCTTATAAACTAGATTAGGCTCTTACCATACCACCTAATCTAAGCTAGTAGGATATTAATTTTGATTATTGGAAGGTAAGGAGATTTAGTTTATAGGTTCATGAAATGTTAGTTCATGGACAAAGTCAATTTGAACTCTACAATGATACATTTGCCACAATGCTTGTGCATTAAAGTAATCTATATATATTTATTATATACCCACCAACTTGGGTGCTTAGAAAGTTTCCCTAACTTCAAACCAAATTTCTAGAAGATAAATAAAGTTATAACCATAATTTCTTAGATTTAATATAGAGACATTTTTTTTGAATTAAAAAAAGTCAAACAAGGGGGCTAGCCCATTACATAGTCAAACTAGTGAACCACCAACAAATTACCACCAACTAAAAGTACTCCTTACTACTTTTAACACAAAAAAATTGTTTAGAATCACAACAAAAAAAGTCGAACAACATCCTAGAGCCCTCATTAGTCAAATCACCCTCCTAGTCCTTTATCAGATGTAATGTGGTAGCAACAGCATGTGTCATCTTAATAGTGAATTTAGTCAAGAGACACATTCTTTCCTCTAGAGCATAGATTCTCTCCCTCAATTCATTGCTAGCCATCCTCCAAACCTTCTCAGTGACCTCTTGCTTATCACAATGGTAGCCATCCACTTGCTCCTTAGTGATGTTCTACACAATCAGGGGGTTAGGTATAACATTATCTTTGGAAAAACTTATAGGAGAGGAAATTGCAATAGGGGATGACACTCTATCCACAGTATCAGGGAATTGCTCTTGAATTAAGTCCACACATCCCAACCCAATAGTAGCCGACACATGCATCATATCTTTCCTCCCTTTAATCACATCTTTTGAGCTAGACCTTGAGGAATCAAAAACCTCCACTTCCTCCTCATCCATGTTCCCCTCACTAAAATTTTAAGCCTTCTCTTTAATTCTTTGTTTAGGACAAACCATCTCCTTTGAATTTGAATCCTCCTCCTACGAGGCCCCAGATCTCAGCTTCCTTTTAGCATTGGATTTTGTAGTCCTCCTCGACCTCCTCCTACCACCTCTCCCCTTGGCCTCTGATTCCTCTGCTTCTTTCTCTTTTCCTTTATTCGACTTCCCTTTTTTACTTGAGGGGATGGGCTTCAACTCAACAAGGGACCCATTAGGCAAAGGTTGTGGGGTAGGGGCTCTAGGGCCCATGATCCTAAGGGGGACTTGTTGGGGACAGGGGTTGGGGTGAGCAAGGATATCAATCTCAACAATCCTTGGAGGGACCAAAGAGAGGTGGAATAGATAAAGTCAGAACATCAACCCTTGATGCATAATGGTGAAATTAACTCCCTTCTTCATTTTTTCTTATACATCAGTAACTATATCCACTAAATCATGTAACATAAAGAATGGGATAGAAATAAAATCATGGTGGCAAAAATCATTTAGGAGAGGGAAATGATAGTAATAATAGACACTATACCTCCCTTCCAGAGTTAGGTACTTCATCAACATCAGGAAAACTTCATTCCATGGCTCGAGGAGCTTCTCCCACATAAACCCTCCTCTATGTCGAATAGGTTCCTCTCCTTCTAGGAAGAAGTGATTCAAACTAGCTTTGTCCGTCACCCTTGTTACCTTTTTTCCATTTTCTTTCCCTTGTAGCAAATCCTGTCACCAAAGAGATGACTTCCTCTGAGATATGAAACAAGATGCCATTAATTGTGACTCTTCGATCCTTCCATGAATTGACAAACTATAGGGAACAATTCTCATCATACCCATTCAACGCCTCCATAAACAAGATGAATCCTCCCTCCTTTAGCATGTACCACACTAGCAACTTCCTAGCACCCTCCTCTATCATCGAAGACTCAATTTGCAAAAGATCTCCCTCCATCTCTATAATTTTCCCTAAAACTCTCTCCTTCTCTCAAACATAGAGGCAGTTACTAATAATGTAGTCACACTTAGGCACAAAAATAGTGGCTCTTAAGCAAACATAAAGGCCTTTATTGTTAATAATAGTTGTGCCCCATCTAGACATAAATGCCATGTGTCGACTGCCTCTATCCCTTCTCCAATATTTTCCATCATTCCTAATACCCATAAGACATTTAAAATTTGAACTTTTTATCATCATAGTGTACGAGGACACACAAAAAAAAAAATCATTAAAATTCACTCATCTCAAACTTCAAAATTCTTTCTTTTCTGGCCATGCCAATTTATTATCACAAGTACCTTTTTCACCACCCCTTGCCTTCTATCCATAATGATTCTATCCCATATACCTACTCAATAACAAGTCACTATATCTTAAAAGGATCCTCCAACTAGATTTCATCATGCTAAATTTCTTTATTCACTAAATCTCTTATCAAGTTTGGCAAGGCATTAAATTGCCTCCAACATTGTAGGCCCTTCATATTTAGACCTAAAGCCACCATTCCATCAGCCACCCCATTTCTCACACAAAAAATATGATACATTTCAAATCTTTTAAAAATAATTAATAAGTGTTTCATGTCTTCTACAATACGTTTGATTTCCCACCCTTCCTTCATGATGCCTTTTATAGTCTATATAATAATTTTCAAGTCATCTTCAATCTCCACATTTTCCCATCCAACACTGATCACCAATTTCAGACCCCAAAAAAGACCCATTGCTTTTGCAATATTGTTGGACACTCTCCCTAGCTATCCAATATAGGCCAAGAGCATCCTACCCTCATTGTCTCTAACCATACCTCCTCCCACTGATCCCTCCTTTCTAGCAGCACCATCAAAGTTGAGCTTAACTCAGTTCTCTCTCGGGAGTTTCCATTGTGTCCTTTTCCTTTCCAAAATATTGGAATTTTTAGTCTCCATGATCCACTCATCCAAATTTCAACACTTGGCAATCCTAATTTCCAGTTGATTGGGAGCGGGGGGGATCGCCAGCTTCCTCCACCTGCTGCACTTCATATTCTTGACCAGAAGTTTGCAAATCTTGTCCGCAACAACCTCCTCACTTTTCTCTTCATTTCTATGTACCCTATTATTTCTCTCCTTCCAAATACCCCAATAGACATGAGGAGGGATTACCTTCCACATATCGACAAGGAGGGGGTGGGTAAAAGGACCTTGCCAACACTCAACAAATTGCTCAATTCCCTTATTCAACACCCATGTCACATCTGGTTTCTGTAATAGCCTCCCCGAAACATCAGAAGCATAATTACAATCAAGGAACATACAGGTGATATTCTGGACTCCACTTTTCTACACAAATAGCATCTATTGGATAATTGAAATCCCCTTTTCATGAGATTATCAATAGTGAGGATTTTCCCATGAATGGTGGTCCACCAGAAGATATTAATCTTTGGGATTAAATGGTTAAATCATATATTCCCCTAGTAATTAGGCTCTAAGGCTTTATCAAACATTAATTTGTAAGTAGATCTGATAGAGAACTCCCCTATCGAGGTAGCCTTCCAAATGAAAGTATCATTCTGGTCTGCTCCTGAGATTTTATACCTGTCAAGCAGACCATTTAGCTCTTTGATCAGATCCCCACCATTGAAGGAATTCTGTTACAATTCAACCTTTTTCCACTTCCTCCTTGGGCCAATAAAATAGACAACCTTATTCCCCACCCGCTCCTAAAGGTGATCCTGAAGGGACCCATACTTTGTTCTTGTTAGAGGTTTTTTAGCAAGCCATGAATCCTCCTAGAAATTAATCTAATTACCATCACCCACCAACCACCTCACACCTCTCAAAAGACTTATGTTTCTCACTATATTACCCCAAATCTTAGATGCCATAGGAAGATCATTTCTCTCTAGATGCAGTGAGAGAATTTCAAATTTCCTAGATACTTGGCTTTCAAAATTTTACACCAATTGGCCTCCTCTTTCATTAGATTCCACCCCTCCTTTGTGAGGAGCACATTATACAAATCAAATATCCTTCTGACTCCCAAGCCTCCTCTACTCTTAGGTTTACAAACTATGTCCCAGATTACCAAGCTTAAACTGTTCTTTTCACTTCCTCTCGACCAAAGGAAATTTTGTTAAATTTTCTCCAAATTGTCCACTGTACACTGAGTAATTTTGAACAACGATAGGAAATACATAGGTAGACCTTGAAGGGATGAAATCAAAAGCTAAAACTTACCCGTACTACTTAGGGTTTTACATTTCCACCCGATCAACTTCTTTTCCATTTTTTCTAGGATGGTATTCCAAAAGTTGTTACTTACATCTTTCATTGTCAAAGGAAGGCCCAAATATGCATCGGGGAGCACCACGGTATTACACCCCAAAATATTTAAGATCCTCTGCTTAGTATTAGGGGGAGTGTCAAAGAAGAACACCTTGCTTTTATCCAAATTAATTTTCTATCCTGCATTGACCGCATAAACCTCCAGGACAAATTTCCAGGCCCTAGCTTCACCCATATAGAGACATTGTTGATTCCCTTTGTGAACCAACAAAAAACTAATGCATAGCCACTTTTTAAATGTCAGGTTTTGCACTAAAACAATATCTTTACAATATTGCTTCTAAAATACAAGCAAATCTATGGGCCTAAATAAATACAAAATCAATATTTAAAAAATTTCTTTATGCAATACAAGAGCATATATATTATAGTGTTTATGTATTAAAAGTAAACCTATGGACTTCTATTGAATGCCCTCACTTGAAGTTGACATTTCAAAACTAGTCTTAAGAAAAACTCCCTCACTTCAAACTCAATGTACGAGAGAACAATAAAGTTACAATGATAGTTTCCTAAAATCAATTATGTGGTAACATTGTCACTCTCTTAGTGACCCAAAGAGAAAAGAAATGGGAAAAAGATTACCCAATGCAAAACAAAACAATTATCCCAAAAATCTCTTTATGCACTACAACAATAATTATAGTACTTCTCTATAACAAGTAAAATCTTATATAGACCCTCATTGAATGCCTACCAATTTGAAGTGGACATTTTAAAAGTGAATCACAAAATTTCTCACTTCAAACCAAATGTAGTAAGAAGAGATAAAGCTACAATAATAATTTCTTAAAATTAACTTGTTTATTAGACATAAAAATAAATTAAAGTCATAACTCAATGTAGAGCATAAATATAGAGAATAAACTTTGGCTGACCCGTTTCTTTAAAGAGCCAAAAGGAAAAAGAAGAAAAATAAAGACAAAGATTGCACCCAAAGTAATGTTAACCATGGTTACAAAGTTCTGCTTGTGCACTCCACCCCTTAGTTAAAACGTCGCCTCCCAACGCGGAGAACAGTGACGTCACAACCTCGCGTATGCCGTATTTGTTAAAGGTGTGAATAAATGACTGGCTAGATAATATTCTTTTGACATTTAACATTGATTGACACATACATTAAAATTGTACAACTAAAAATGTGCCCCATCAATGTAAATTCAAACTGAAACGTCATTATTGAAGTTGAAACCGAATGAATGATGAAATACTTAGTTAAAATGTCATCTTCACAGTTTATCTACTTTCATCAAACGGAGAAAAACTATAGAATATCAAATATTATATGTGAAGGGATTCTTTCAAAAAATATGAAGTGGATCACCAATTAGATTTTTAGGGATCCGCTTACATAATAACAATTGACTTATGCAGAACTTAATCTCACACGGAAAATGAATCCTATATAGTGCACAAGCCTATTCATTATATGGTTCAACTATTTTAAATTTTTAAATATTTCTTTGGAGTGCTCTTACCATTGGTCTAAGATAATACCCAAACGCAACTTCTTCTTGTGGTCTCTAATAATATTCTGCCTAGACAAAGCTATGAAAGTACTTAGATGCGTGCAAAAAACAACTACTTTTGTCTTATCACTTAAAGGTAATTCAAAGGAGAAGTACTTTGTGTATGGTCCATATGACTAGATGCTCTAAATAGAAGTACTTTGTGTATGGCCCATATGACTAGGTGCTCTAAATATCACATTGCATTGCTCATTTTATATGTATTTGTTCAATGATTATGAATAGTGTAAGGGCTAGTAAAATGTAGGGAACATTATGAAAGGCTTGAAAGGAATTGGGAGGGGCCTAGTAATGGACATTGGCCATTTTTTCTACTTGGGAACCCCACATTAAATTATTGGTTTTTCAATGCTTGGTTTTTATTGTAATTTTTGTCAACCAAGAAAATGATGGATTTAAAGTAGATTAGAGATAATATGGAATGGAGTGTTAGGGTTAGTAATTAGGTAATTATAAATTATTGTCAAAGAAAATGATAGAGCTTTGTTTTGATAATTAATTTGTTATAAAAATAATATTATGAGATTTAGAAAATAAGAATTTGATTATTAATTTGATATAAGCATTTGGCATTTTTTTTTGGTAAGTATGTGATGTTTAAATAACTATAGAAATAATAATTTTATTTATTATGATTGTTTAGTTCATAATTTATATATTATTATATTAGATTTAAAGATAAATATTATAGGTGTTGAATGTATTTTTAATTGAGAATAATAAATATGATCATAATTTGTCTTTTTTCTTCTAGGTTTGATTGTGTGAACTTTTTTAACATTAACATTTTAGATCATACTACATGATCTATCATCACGATACATGAGAGTGAAGAAGTAATAAAATGTATATTGCTGACCTACAAATAAATAAAAGAGAGAGGTGGGAAATCAAAGCTAACAAGACCTTCAGCAAGAATTCATAAAGGCCAAGAGATTTTTAAAAAACTCAAAATTTGAAAATGAAATGTAAATAAGTCAAACCAATTGAAAAAGAAAATAAGAGAACAAAATGAGAGGAAATATAAGCAAGGTGGGGAATAGAAGGAAAATATGAGAAAACAACAAAGAAAATAAGGAACAAACACTAAATAAGAGAAACTAAGAACGTAAAGAGAAACAAAAAAATTGAAAATAAATAACATAATGAGAAAGAAAGTATACACACACACACACACGTGTGTGTGTGTACACACACACACACGTGTGTGTGTGTACACACACACACACGTGTGTGTGTGTACACACACACACACTTATGTATATATTATATGTGTCTACACACACACACACATGAACATATATATATATATATATATATATATATATATATATATATATATATAAAACAATATGTGTGTGTATGTATATATGTACACACACACACACACACACACACACACACATTGTTAGAAAGAAAAGTTCACCAAAATAACTTGGGGGGGGGGGGGGGGGGGGGATCAATTGTCCAATCATATCTACTTTTATTAACCTTATTAAATCTAAAACATGTAATCAACAAGTGCAACAACCATACACAATAAAACAAAATTTGTTAAATAGGGAAACCCTTGATCAAAGGGAAAACCCTAACAGGGACAGTACCCACAAAATGATGTACTAATATATAAATTCCACCCAAAAGGATGAACTCTGTTAGGATCTAATGAAATGCATATAGTACATATTAGTTCCTGTTAATGTACTTTGAATCTCTGTGAGGAGATTCCAACCTTGTTAGAAGTTGTGCCAACCCTATTAGGAGTTGTGGAAGGCAGAAGGACTCACTGTCTGAATAGCTTCAGGGGCAAGACCACTAAACTCACTGTCCAAATGGCCTTGTATTATCCCTTTCAAAACAATGCAAAAGAAAAATTGTCCATCTTACTCACATGTAATTCACACTTACAATTTGCTTACATTCACTTCCTTGCTTGCATACATAATCACAAGGAAAATAACTTTCCTTCATACCAAGTCTTCAAATTAATTTATTGAGTTGGTCTTAAGGATTTCTCAATTTACAATTACAATAGGTCCTCATTAAGGTAAAATAATAAATCTTACATTATATCTTGTCATAATTACATAATAGTGTTGGCTCACAGTCTTCACAAATCTTCACACATGCAACTTCAAAATTTACACACTCAACAATACCATCAAAGTGATTTATTTTACCTTTATCTAATTGCGCTTAACAAGATTATATCTTTGTTAGGAGATATAATCCAATTACCAAAAACCACTTCTCAAAAACTCTATTTGTATACTGTCTTCTATAAATATTGAATAATTGTCACCAATCTTTGACTTTTTGCATGCACTTTTAACCATGATATCATGACACTCTTTAGAACATGTCCTAAACTGTGCTTGATCTTGTCTTTAGTCCTCAAACCATATGATCCAAACATTATCTTTTGCTTTATCAATACTGACATGAATGCAATATATGATCAAACTGGAAATCTCCCAAAATACTCCCAACAATGCTAGTTAGATACTCCCCTATAGGAATATCATCAACATTCATGCTAGCAATCTCGCCCTTTGGCATTAATGACAACATAGATGAAAAACATCTAAATTCCAAGAATACCAAACATACCATTCTACTGTAATTGCTCCACTGTTGTAGCCATCTTGATTTTTTTCAAACCCTTGATGAGCCTCTAAAAGGTCATTATTTTGAGATCCTTTTTATCTTGTTTTTAGACAATTACCTTGCAAAAACATTTATGACTCTATTGTTTTAAGTGAAGGAACTTATGTTTTTATGAATATGTTATCTATATGTTAAGAAACAAAGTTGAAGAATAGATAGTTCAGATATGCTATGTTTGCTTGAATCTATGGACTTCTATGGTATAATGAAGAAATTTTACATGTTGATAAATGTTTCCTCATCCATGCTATGTTTGGGTAGATTCCTTCCTGCAACCATAGGATTTGCAAAGAGTGATAGTTTGAACATTATACCTTTTCTAACATTGATGATGAAATGAATATATGTATGTGAAAGTTATATGTATTCAATGTTTTGTAGGTACTTGCCACATGTATTCAAAGTTAGCACTTTAGCGATAAGTCAAAGTTGACCAGATTGTTGAATCACCACAACAAGCAAAATATTGTGTGATTTCGATTATGGTAGCACATGAATATAGCTCCAACTTGCTATATTCTTGGAGGATTTAATTGTGGTTAATGATATTTCTGTTGTAAACTTTATGAATCTGTAATTGGTCCTCATTGATGGACTGGTTGTGGAAGTAGGAATTTGTTGTAGTTTCCCTTTAAATAACACCCGTTGTAGCTTTCAAAGAAGTTTTTAGAGAAGACAAAATAGTTGATTTTCATAATAGTGTATGGTCTTATTTTCAATCAGATGTAATCTCTTACCATGAATGAATAGAATACAAAGTTCAAGTTTCCATCTTCTGTCTTGATTGTATTTTCTGTTCACTCATCCAAGGGGGGGCACTTGGCGAGTGAACTACTTTGTTAGAATAGATTTCATTTCCTTGTTTATTTCTTCACAAGGTAGAATTGCATTGTTCCTATAACCATTGATAATAGAATCAATGAACTGTTCTCACTGCATAGGTGCATAGATAGATTTACTATTTGCAGCATTACTTTAAGCTCTAAAATAACATGTTGTTTCAATTCCTATTTTAAATTTCCTTCAACATTCCCTTTATTTTAGTGGTAATGACTTAAAGAGGAATCATAGCATATACTTTCTAGTCTCCCTCTCAAGATTAGGCTCCTGGGTTGACAAAATAAAATGAAGTTAGTATGTTATTCTTAGAAAAACACATGATTTTGTCTAATCATGGAGTCTCCATGAAAGGATGTCCAATCCTTTGTTACTAAGGTATTAATCTACTTAACCATTTTTAGAGTCATTGCTAGGGAAGGTGTCAATCTAATTCAACTCCAAAGTCATTATTTTAGCTTAGATTTTGCATTATTTTGCATGCATAGAAGAAGAGACCTCTTTGGGAGATTTCTTCCCTGTAATATTCAAGAAGACATTTTTAATCTTGAACCTAAAGAACCTCACAACAAGAATGAAGAAGAACCTTTTGAAAATCCATTTGCTGCTACTTAAGAACAAATACGCTCATCTTCTAATGAATCCTTGCATTTGAATGATCTCTTTGCTGAACCTGAATACCAAGATAATCCACTTTCCCTTGTTATCTATCAACCACCACTGCCACTACCTCCTCTAGGAATGGCTCACCCTCAACCTACATTTCCTTTTCCTATCCCTCCTCAACAGGGTAACCAAAAATTGAAGAACATACCTACTGCTGCACTTCCCAAGTTTTATGGCCTAATTACTGAAGACCCTAAAAGCTTTCTCTGAGTTTGACACACTTTGTAGAAGTTATGACTATACAACTATTGGAAGATTAGAGAGATTGTTGGAAGATTGGTTTGGTGATGATATGTTACTTTCATGACTAAGTTTTTCATTGATGTCAGCATAGCATGTTTGATATCTTCAGTGGTATCTTCCAAAAGAATAGTAGAAAGATTAAGTTCATACAGACGACAAGTTGAGCATGATAACCATCTAACGTTATGGGAGATACTTTGCAATATTTAGTATATGTAGAACCTAATGTTGGAAGAAAAATAGATAAGTCTAAAAGAAGTTATGTAGTCATCCATACCAACTTGATTCCAACTCCTAACAGGGTTGGAATCTCCTAACAGGGATTAAAAGTCTCCTAATAGGGACTCATTGTACTAAATGTTGTAGTCAAGTCCTAATAGGGTCCATCCTATAACAAGGAATATTTATATTAGTACATCATCTTGTGGACATCATTCCCATTGTGTTTTCCCCTCTAATCAAGGGTTTCCCTAGTCAATATATCTGGTGTAATTGTATATGTTCATCTTTGTATGGTTGTTGTTTACTTTGGTTGAATGGTTAAGTTTGTTTAAAGAAGATAAATGTTTTAATTATTGGATAACTGATTCACCCCCCCTCTCAGTTATCTTGGTGGACTATTGCTTCTAACAATTGGTATCAAAGCATCAGGTCCTTAAAGAAAAAGATTAACAGCTTTGGGAGATCCATGGAAAACATGTTTAGGAAAGGTAGTCTGAAGTTTGATGGAACAAATTATGATAGCTGGAAAGAAAAGATGAAGACACATTTGTTGTGTATGGGTCCAAGATATTGGATCTTGACAAAATTAGCGAAGACAATCATTGAAGAAAAGGAGTTGGAAAGTTGCTCCAAAGTAGAAAGAGATCTTTTTATGTGTGACATGAGAGCTAGAGAAGCACTATTGACTACACTTCCTAAAATTGAGTACAATAAAGTAAAATCACTTGATACTTCACATTTGATTTGGAAAGCTTTGGAAAATAGTTTTGAAAGCGATGCACATTCTAAGAAGTTGAGGCTATAAAGTTGGATTTGTGCATTTCAAGATGCTAAAATGATGGAAGATGAATATGTAAGAACATATAAAGGAAGGATATAAAAAATTACTACAGGTATTAAAGCTCAAGGAGGAACCAAAGAAGATGATGAGGATATATGGAAGATATTGAAGACTCTAACACCACCATTTAAGTCAACAATTCAGATGATATAATTGTTGATATCATGTACCAAAGATTTCACAAAGGAGATATTACTTGGAAGACATGAAGTAGTTGAGAATGAACTTAGATAGTCCAGAGAATTGACTAGAACATATACAACTTTCATTACCTTGAATATTTGACCTAAGCTATCAAGGAGCACAAGTGTTAGAGGAGATTTTTCTAGCAACAACAAATTTGAGGAAGACAAAAAGATTGATGAAGTAGTAGCCCTTTTGGTAAGAAGAGAAAAAGGAGGTAAGAAAATCTTTAAATGTTGGACTTGTGATGAATATGGTCATTATGCATCTAAGTGTCGTAAAAGGGAGAAAAAGTATAAGGGAAATCATAAACCTAGAGAATGCTTGTATGTAAATGAAGACAATGATTTTGATGAACAAGCATTAAGTGCTAGTGATGATGAAATTGGATTTGTGAAAATTAAAGAAGAAATTCTAGAGAAGGTAGCTTTGATATCACAGGTTGAGAAGAAATCTAGTTGGATAATTGATAGTGGTTGTTCACATCATATGACTGGTGATATGAACAAGTTTTTTGACTTCAAAAGTCAGGATAGAGGAATTGTCAGAGTTGGAAATAATGCAACATGCTAAGTAAAAGGTATTGAATCTATAACTCTTGATGGAAAACTAATACTAAGGATGTAAACTTTGATGATGGTTTAAAGCAAAATCTTTTGAGTGATGGATAACTAGTAGACAAAGGTTATTAGTTGCAGTTCACAGAAAAGACATGCATGATCAAAGATAAGGATGGAAAGATAATCAGAATAGGAACCAGATCTAGAGGTAATGTATTATAGTTGAATTCTACTGAAATGACATGTTTGGTTGCAAAGGTAGATAATAGTTGGTTATGGCATATGAGATTCTATCATATAAACTTTGATAGTATTGTGAGAACTAGTAGAATGTTTGTTGTTAGATATTTTATGAAGATTGTAAATCCTACTAACACAATTTGCAAGGAATGTGTTTTGGTGAAGCATAACAGAATTTCTTTTCCTAGCAAGAAGTTTACTACCATAATGAAGTTGGAGATTGTACAAATAGATCTTAGTGGTCCTACAAAGACTAGAGGATTCTATGGTGAAACATATTTTATGATTCTAGTTGATGATTTTTCTAGAATGAAGTGGATTGGATTTCTTAAAGAGAAATTTGAGGCATTTGACAAATTTAAGGTATTCAAGAACATAGTTGAGAATGAATCTGGTGTAAAGATTAAATGTTTGAGATTAGATAGAGGAGGAGAATTTACTTCAAATGAGTTTAACATGTTTTGTAAAGAAAATGAAATTAAAAGGAAGCTATCAGCTTTGAGAACCCTTGAAAAGAATGGTGTTGTAGAGAGAAGGAACAAGTTTGTCACAGAAGTTGCAAGAGCTATGTTAGCAGAGAATGATGTATACAATATATTTTGGAGAGAAGTAGTGAATACAATAGTCTACACTATGAACAAAGTGCAAGTTAGGAAGGAACAAACAAGACACCTTATGAACTATGGTTTGGTCACTCACCTATAGTTAAGTATTTTAGAATATTTGGAAGTAAGTGTTACATAAAGAGAGATGATGACATTGGTAAGTTTGATGCTAGAAGTGATGAAGGTATTTTTCTTGGTTATTCATTGAAAAACAAGGCTTATAGATGTTATAATCAGAGAACTAAGACTATTATGGAAAGTGAAAATGTGAGAATTGATGAGAAATTTAGAATACAAGAGAGAATAGTTGATTACAATTATGATGATGATGATGATGTTATTACTAAACCAAGGAATGATGAGGTATTTCTTGAGACTAATAATGATTTGTAGAATGAAGGAGAGCTAAAGGAGAAGCTTAGAACCTTCAATAGAGCCAAGAGTTGAGATAGCAACTCCTACTTAAGGAAAGAACATGATAAAGAATCATCCATCCAAATAGATCATCAAAAGAAAAGACAAAGGTCTAATGACAAGAAGTAGAGTGAATGAAGAACTATGCTTGATATCTCAAGTTGAGCCTAAGAATGTAGATAAAGCATGTAAATATGACTATTGGAAGCAAGCTATGAAAGAGGAATTGGATTAGATAGAAAATAATGAGACATAGGAATTGGTCCCCAGACAAATAGACAAGAATGTGATAGGAACTAAATGGGTATTCTGGAACAAGATGAATGAACAAGGAGAAGTTGTAAGAAATAAAACAAGATTGGTATGCAAAGGTTACTCACAACAAGAAGCAATAGATTATGAGGAGACTTATGCTCTAGTGGCTAGAATAGAAGCAATGAGATTATTCTTAGCCTATGCAGAAAAGAAGAAATTCAAAGTATATAAGATGGATGTCAAGTCAACATTTCTGAATGGAGAACTTGAAGAAGAGGTATACATTGAGTAGCCTAAAGGATTTCCTTTAAAAGATGATAATGACATAGTATGCAGACTAAGGAAAACATTGTATGGATTGCAAAAAGCACCCAGAACTTGGTATGCGAGGTTGGACAAGCATTTGACAAAGCTTGGATAGAGAAAAGTTATGGAAGATAGTAATTTGTATTGGAAAGAAACCGATGATGGCTTGATGATTTTGGTAATATTTGTTGATGACATTATATTTGGAGGTAATGACGAAGAAAGTGGGAAGTTTACAGAAGAAACGAAGAAAGAATTTGAAATGAGTATGATAGGAGAGATGAAATATTTCCTAGGATTGCAGATTGTACAAAATAAATAAGGAATCTTTATTTCTCAAACTATGTACTTGAAGGATTTACTAAAAGGGTTTGGTTTGGATACATGCAAACCTGTTGGAACACCTATGGTAACTAGACACAAGTTATCCACTAAGGATGAGATGCCTATTGTTAAGTAGAAGAAGTACAGATCTATGATTAGAGCATTGCAATATCCAACTCACACAAGGCTAGATATAGCAAATGCAGTTGGAATTGTTACAAGATTCCAGGTTGATCCCAGAGAAGCACATTATGTAGTAGTGAAAAGGATATTTGGATATCTGAAGGAAATGTCTAGGTTTGGATTATGGTATGATAGAACTAATGATTTTACTCTAAGTGCTTATACAAGTGTAGATTGGGAAGGTAATATGGCTGATAGAAAGGACACTAGTGAAGGAGCTTTCTTTCTTGGTTAAGCAAGAAGTAGGATTGTATATCTCAAAGTATGGCAGAAGTAGAGTATGTTGCAGAAGCAAATGATTGCAATCAAGTTATTTAGATGAAGTAGATGTTGAAGGATATAAGGATAGAGATCAATGAACCTGTTGTTATACATTGTGACAACACAAGCATGATAAATATGTCTAAGAATCCAATATTGCATTTGAGGACTAATCACATTTCTATCAAGTATCATATGTTGAGAGAAAAAGTTGCAGAAAAGGAAATCAGATTGGAGTATGTGAGCACAAAAGAGAAGATTGCAAATATATTCACTATGCCTCAGTCCTAAAGAGACTTTTGAGTACCTGCGAGGTATGCTTGGGGTCATGCCCCTTCCTATATTAGAGAAAAAGATGCAAGAGTGCATCAGTCTAGTGTAATAGGGCACCATTGTTTATCTAGGCTGGATGCTTTATGCTTCCTGTGTGGGGGAGTATCTATGATGGACAGAGTCATTTAGGACTCTTGTTGATGTTATTTTGAAAAGTTTCTTTTGACACTTGATCTATTAAGTTGTTGTAGAGTTTGATGCAAATATGTTGGTTGTAGAAACCTTTGATGTTGATGTCAATGGGGGGGAAACATTGCAAGGAAAACACTATAATAAGGGGAGAAGTATAATACTAAGGGAGAAGTTTAAAATGAATTTGTAATAACAGTTTGGTATATAGAACATTGAAGTATATCAATGGGGGAGTATGATTGATGAAGAGGATTTGAAGATGTACAATCTTTTGTTTGTATTCTTGGAAATAGATGTTTTTCATCTATGTTGCTGTCAATGCCAAAGGGGGAGATTGTTGGAAGATTGGTTTGATGATGATATGTTACATTCATGATTGATTTTTTCATTGATGTCAACATAGCATGTTTGATGTCTTCTGTGGTATCTGACAGAAGAATAGCGAAAAGATTAATTTGGTACAGACAACTAGTTGAGCATGATAACTATCTGAGGTTATGGGAGATACTTTGTAGTATCTGGTATATGAAGTTAATGTCAAAAGTAGAAAGGACATTTCTAGAAGAAGTTATGTAAGTTTTGGTGATGTTTGTTCTAAGATAGAGTTCATAGAGGCATGTTTTGGTAAACTTGTTATATCTCTTAGCAGAGTTGATATCTTAAGGATCAAGGTTGAGGACATGGAGAAGACATGTTGAGGATGATGTGGCTAAGCTTGATCATCATAATATTTTTTGTATAGAAAGTTATTTAGGTTGCAAGGTGGAAGATTAAGGTTAATACTAAGTGTAACATGTTCTTAAGGTGGTCCTGTAATAATTAATTGAGAAGGACTAACAACCAACTCATGGAATTGTTTTATGGACTTGGTATAAAGGAAGAAAATTTTCCTTTATCATGGTATTGAAGGAATATATTGTGAATGTTCAAAAAGTAGCAAAGAGTGTGGAATACAAAGTTGTGCAAGGCAATATAGAAGTGAAGGAAAATTCATTATCAAGGTAAGTGATCCAAGGTTTGGTATTTGGATCTAAGGTTCATGACCTAGTCTACAATGTCTAACAATGATTGGTCTAGTCGACATAATAGAGCAAAGAAGAAGATACTAGTAAATTACTTGATTGAGTAGTGAGCTTTTCTTGTAGTTGAAATTGCATGTTTGGACAGTGGGCTCTTCTTGCATAAATTATACAACAACTCCTACTAGGGTTGGAATCTCCTAATAGGGATTCAAAGTATCCTAGTAGGTACTCATTGTACTAAATGTTGTAATAGACTCCTAACAAGGTCCATCCTCTAACAAGGAATATTTATATTAGTACATCATCTTGTGGGCATCATTCCCACTAGGGTTTTCCCTCTGATCAAGGGTTTCCCTAGTCAACATATCTAGTGTAATTGTATGTGTGCATCTTTGTATGATTGTTGTTTACTTTGGTTGAATGGTTAAGTTTGTTTAAAGAAGATAAATGTTTTAATTATTGGATAACTAATTCACCCACCCCTCTCAGTTATCTTGGTGGACTATTATTTCTAACAACAACTGATGCCCATAAACTAAAGTTATTTCTTTCTCACCTAAAAGAAGCTACTCTGGGATGGTTCACATGGTTGGGTGCCAATGTTGTAGCAGATTGGCCTACACTGAGTAACTTGTTTCTCACAAAGTATAAAGAATATTGCAGGGACCAAGATTTGAAAGGGGATGACATTTTCAAAATTTCCCAAAAAGATGATGATTCAGTGGAGGACTATGTTTCTCAATTCATGTTCAACCTCTAGTGTAATACACATCATCAATTGAATGAGGAATCAAAGAAACATCTTTTTCTAAGAGGCATGAATGTTGGAAGCATTGAAGCTCTAGATCTTATGGTAGGAAGAAATATCACTCCAAAGACTTGGACTGACATTTAAAACATATGCCTAAATTATTCTAGAGCCATTGTGAAGAAAGGTAAGGGACTTAGAGATCTACCACATAAGTCTAATGGTAGTTCAGGAGTATCCAAGATGGAGTTATCCAATTTGCTATCAAATTTCAAGAAAGACATCATTGATGATGTAGCCACTCAACCAGGCACCATGCAAGCCAGAAGGAAGAAAGATGAAGTTGATGCTATGTTGACTAAATACTACCCTCATTGTAGAGAAAAGAAAATGCATTGTAGATGCAAGTCTATTGTAAGTGTGGAGACACAACCAATTCCTACTAAGTTCAAAGCCATTAATGAAAATGGAGAGGTTCTTTATGTCGCTCAATGAAGGCCATGGGCTCAATAACAAGGTATGCCACAAGATCCTCTTCAAAGTTATAGTAATAATAATCAATGAATTTTTTTTAGAATACTAGTTTTAGTGGAAATAATAGCTGGCAACAAACCCACCAAGGTTGACAACAACCTTAGTAGGTTTGGCATCAACCTCAACAGGGTTGGCAATGACCCCACCAAGGTTGGTAACAACCTTAGCAAGGTTGGCAGCAACCTCAACAAGGTTGGCAACAAAATCAAAATTGGAATACCCAACTTTGTCAGCGAACCCTATTGCCACCACCTCAATAGAAAGCTCTAATGCCTCCTCTTGTAGCCACTAATACTCCTCCCAAGTAGAAAAAACTACTAATTCATCCTAATCCTAATTTGAACAGTGCTAAACGACATGCTCAACAACGAGGCTATGCTATCTCATTGAATGATATTTACTTAAGGTCATACACCACTCTTCCTGCACCTCAAAAGCCTATAATAATTGAAGTAGAAGATCCTTTGACTGAGCATATAGATGAGTCAAATCAGCAGGCTTCTCCTATAACCAAAGAACCTCTATTTCATTATAGGTTGATGGAACAAAGCCAACCCATAAAGAACCATGCAGTCATTGGTTTTCTTAATTAGTTGAAGTAGATGATAGTAAAAATATCATTACTAGATGCTATTAAGGAAGTCCTTGTCTATACTAAAGCTATTAAAGAAGCATGCATTTAACAACTAGGAAGGAAGAGGAAAGATCCAAAACTATTCATGTCTTGGGACAATTGTTTGACTTAATGCTAGAGAAATTAATTGTACCTAAATACTCTAACCCTAAGATTCATATAGTTACAGTCACTATCCATGGCATCCAAGTTCAAAATGATTTAGTTGACTTAGGAGCATCTATAAATGCCATGACAAAGGAGGTATTATCTTGACTGCATATCATTGGCCTTAGGGAGACCCCCACCATACTTCAACTTGCTAATAACTCTACCATTAAGCCAAATGGGATGATAGAAGATATCATAGTCACCTTAAATTCTTGGAAGTATCTAGTTGATTTTGTCATTCTATCCCCAAAGGATAATATGGGAGGATATCCTTTAATTTTAGGAAGACCATAGTTGGCCACTGTAGATGCCTTTATAGCTTCTGATATGGAAACATTGCAATATCCAATGGTATTCATACCAAGAATATGACTTTATACTCCCCTACTCAACCATTCTTAGTAGATGACCAAGTAATCTAGACAAACTTGGGTGATGATGATGTATAAGTTAATTCCATCCATCAGTTGATGATGATAGGCAGATAATCATTTATCACTACTCGAGAAGAAGATGAAATAATTTCATCTATTATTTTGAATGAATATGGAATAGAATGTCAAGTGTGCTCCCAAGCTAAATGTTTCCTAGAGGCTATATTACCATCCACGACTTCACCAAATCATTCAGAAGCTTCATAACTCCTCCACTAATTATTACCTCATGAGATGGATTCTTCTTCTGTTGCCCAATTATTCATGGTAGATAAGGTTATTAGGATGAAAGTTGGTCTAGACAAAGAATTGAATGTAAACAATGTCTTATCATCCTCCCAATAGAAGATTATGTTGTAGCTACTGCAGGAAAATCAAAGAGCATTTTCTTGGGATTACATGGACATGAAAGGATTAGATCCTATGCTCTGCACTCACAAGATTTACATCAGCCCTAACTTCAAACCTATTTGGTAGCCTTAGAGGAGAGTTAAACCTATTTTAAAAGATATAGTTAAGAATGAATTGCAAAAACTACTAAGTGTTGGTTTTATATACCCCATCTATGATAGTCAATAGGTCTCACCCCCTAGTTATAGTACCTAAGAAGGGAGAAAAATGGCAAGCTTTTGTAGATTATAGGGAACTCAATTCAGCCACTAAGAAAGACCATTTCCCCTTGCCATTCATAGACCAAGTCCTTGAAAACCTAGCTAGAAAAAAGTATTTTTCTTTTCTAGATGGTTTTAGTGGTTACAATTAGATACAAATAGCCCTAGAGGATCAAGAAAAGAAAACTTTTATCTGCCCATGCGGAATGTTTACCTACTCACTTTTTCCTTTTGGCTTGTGCAATGCCCTAGTCACATTTCAATGAGTTGTTATTAGTATTCTTTTAGATATCTCTGCTAACTATATGGAAATCTACATGGATGATTTTATTGTTTATGGTGCTACCTTTGAGGAAGCAAAAGAAAATTTAGAAATAGTACTCAAGAGATGTCAAGACTATAACCTTTCCTTAAATAGTGAAATTTTTTTTATGATGATGGAGGAAGGTGTAGTGTTAGGCCATTTCATCTCATCTAAGTGCATCCAAGTAGATCCAACAAATATTAAAGTAATTAGTACCTTGCCTATGCCATAGAAGTAAAATTATGTACATAGTTTTTTGGGACATGCTAGATATTATAGAAGATTCATTAAAAACCTCAGTCAACTTGCAACACCCCTCTAGAACTTGCTCAAGAAGAATTATGAATTTTCTTGGGACTCTGATTATTCTACATCTATCCTACAGCTTAAGAAAGTTCTTTCTACAACACTTGTTCTGAGAGGACACAATTGGGGACCACCTTTTCACATTTATATAGATGCCTTAGACTATGTTATAGGTGTCGTGCTAGGACAAAAAGTAGACTTAGTTGAATATGCTATTTATTTCATTAGTAAGAATTTGCAAGGTGTAGAGTTTAACTACATAGTCACTAAAAAGGAACTACTTGCAGTCATCTATGCCATCAATAAATTTAGGCATTATATTATTGGCTATGCAATATTTTTCCACACTAACCATTCTGCTATAAAATATTTGGTGAACAAGCCTGCAATATCAAGAAGATTGGCTCACTGGTTGTTACTCATGCAAGAATTTGATATCTCTATAGTAGATAAACCTAGAAAGACCAATGTGGTAGCTGACTCTCTCTCTTGGTTACATGTCCCTAATTATCTTGTAGCCATTGATGATAGCTTTCTAGATGAACAAATTTTTCCGTTGTCAGCACAGAATCCATGGTATGCAGATATTGCTAACTATCTCACCACAAGAAAATTTATAGTTCACTTCTCTACCAAAGCAAGAAAATTACTAGTAAAGAAGAGCTTTTTTTAATTTTAAAAATGAGGGGTAAATGCTTTGACCTGGAGCTATGAACCAGTGAAGCCACAAACAGGGGACCTCATCCCCATTAGATTTGAATCTTGATGACAAGGATAACAACTCAATAGCTTAACCATCACAACATGACTCTATTGGTAGCAGAGAAGAGCTTTAACTATTCATGGATTGTTGGATTTATATTCTATACTATACCTAATCAAGTCATGTGGTAGTGTCTAAGAGAGGATGAAACATATGATGTCTTAAATGCATGTCATGATGAGCCTTGTGGTGACCACTTTGTAGCTAGAAGAAAAACTTTCAAAATCTTGACATCTAGGTATTATTGGCCAAGTTTACACAAGGATGTGACTAGATATATGAATAAATGTGAAAAGTGCCAACATATTGGAAGACCCAAAAAATTAGATGAAATACCCCTACAACATCAAGTAGTTGTTACACCCTTTGACAAATGGGGGATTGACTTTGTAGGACCTATTGAACCTTCTTCACAAGGCAAATCCTACATTCTAGTTTGCACTGACTATGTAACCAAATGGATAGAGGCTAAACCCATGAAACACCCCAGGGATATCAACATGGCCAAGTTCCTATATAAATCCATCTTGACATGGTTTGGATTCCCTAGGGAGTTGACATCTGATCAAGGGGCTCAGTTTACATCTAATTTGATAACTGCTCTTATGAAGGAGTATACTATCAAGTATGGTAAATCATCACCTTATCATCCATAGGCTATTGGTCAAGTAGAAGTTACTAATAGGGAGATGGAATCCATCCTCACCAAGGTCGTAGCACTCCATAGGAAGGATTGGCCCACACGCCTTCTTGAAGCTCTTTGAGCTTATTGAACCACTTGGAAATCCACAATTGGTTTTACTCCCTTTGAGTTTGTCTATGGTAAGTCAATAGTAATTCCTGTAGAATTTGAATATAAAGCATTGAAAATTTTCTTGGAACTCGGTATGGAACTCACTATTGCACAAAAAGACATAATCTTGAGTTTAAACAATC